>CM048752.1:50321180-50643136 GCA_026315105.1 Locusta migratoria
TCAGCCGGCCGCTTTGGCCGAGCGGTCTGCGGCGCGGTCGGGAGTTCGAATCCTCCCTCGGGCGTGGATGTTTGTGTTGTCCTTGGCGTAAGTTGAACACGTTTTAATTAACCATATCACACGTATTGCGAAGTAATTCTCTGTGAAACAATGTACTACTTTCGAAACAGATATTTCGTACACATTAATTAACCATATCAGACATATTGCGAAGTAAATCTCCGGGAAACACGTGAACTTTCTTCGAAACATATTTCGTCTGCTAATCCAGCGGAAATGGTAATCTAAGTGAGTCACAGTCCAACAAAAACAGGAGTTCATCGAGTAATTGTTAATTCTTGCGATTGTTAGCAGGAGGAATCCACGATACAAAGTTTGAAACTGTTTCTTACAATTTCAGCTGGGCATGTCGGAAGTACGATAAAATATTCAGGTTTGTTTTTCTACTGCATTTTCAATTAATCGATTTTTTATCCGACTCTGTTTCTCTTCCCCTCAAGCAAACTTTAGAGAAGAGATCGATGGATTTCCGTTAATCAGTAGCCAGCTACAAATGGAATTTCGAAACCTCCTATTGTCACCAAGTAAAAGCATTTCTCACAAATCAGTATTCGAGGCTGTGTAGAAGCACATGCCGGAATATTTATTAACAGAGTTCCTTCCAAAGGAGAAATCGATTCACGAGATTACGTATCGATAAGTTATTGTTATCTTTATAAGTTAGCGACCGAAAAGATAAATGTAGCGTTGTAGTTTTAGCACTATTAAGTTACCAGATTACTGTGTTTCTGTATTGATGGATTTTATTCGCAACTGCCAACAGTTTAAAAAATTCCGTCACACTATTTGTCTACTGCATTTTCAATTAATCGATTTTTTATCCATCTCTGTTTCTCCTCCCCTCAAGCAAACTTTAGGTGGAGATCGATAGATTTCCATTAATTTGTAGCCAGCTAAAAATGGAATTTCGAAACCTTCTGTTGTCACTAAGTAAAAGCATTTCTCACATTGCGTTAAGTGTACCCATTTCCTGTTACACATGAAAAACACGTAAACAGTATTCGAAGCTATGTGGAAGCAGATGACGGAATATTTATTAACATAGTTCCTTCCAAAGGCGAAATCGATTCACGAGATTACGTATCGATAAGTTAGTGTTGTCTTTTTTAAATTAATGTAGAAAAGATTAATGTAGCGTAGTAGTTTCGGCACTATTAATTTGCCAGATTACTGTGTTACTGTATTGATGGATTTTATTCGCAACTGCCAACGGTTTAAAAAATTCCGTCACAGTATTTTTCTACTGCATTTTCGATTAATCGATTTTTTATCCGACTCTGTTTCTCCTCCCCTCACGCAAACTTTAGAGAGGAGATCGATATATTTCCATTAATTTGTAGCCCGCTACAAATGGAATTTCGAAACCTCCTGTTGTCACCAAGTCAAAGCATTTTTCACAAATCAGTATTCGAAGCTGTGTAGAAGCAGATGCCGGAATATTTATTAACAGAGTTCCTTCCAAAGGAGAAATCGATTCACGAGATTACGTATCGATAAGTTAGTGTTATCTTTTTTAAATTAACGACCGAAAAGATAAATGTAGCGTAGTAGCTTTAGCACTATTAAGTTACCAGATTACTGTGTTTCTGTATTGATGGATTTTATTCGCAACTGCCAACAGTTTAAAAAATTCCGTCACAGTATTTTTCTACTGCATTTTCAATTAATCGATTTTTTATCCATCTCTGTTTCTCCTCCCCTCAAGCAAACCTTAGAGAGGAGATCGATATATTTCCATTAATCTGTAGCCCGCTACAAATGGAATTTCGAAACCTCCTGTTGTCACCAAGTCAAAGCATTTTTCACAAATCAGTATTCGAAGCTGTGTAGAAGCAGATGCCGGAATATTTATTAACAGAGTTCCTTCCAAAGGAGAAATCGATTCACGAGATTACGTATCGATAAGTTAGTGTTATCTTTTTTAAATTAACGACCGAAAAGATAAATGTAGCGTAGTAGCTTTAGCACTATTAAGTTACCAGATTACTGTGTTTCTGTATTGATGGATTTTATTCGCAACTGCCAACGGTTTAAAAAATTCCGTCACAGTATTTTTCTACTGCATTTTCAATTAATCGATTTTTTATCCGTCTCTGTTTCTCCTCCCCTCAAGCAAACTTTAGAGAGGAGATCGATATATTTCCATTAATCTGTAGTCCGCTACAAATGGAATTTCGAAACCTCCTGTTGTCACCAAGTAAAAGCATTTCTCACAAATCAGTATTCGAAGCTGTGTAGAAGCACATGCCCGAATATTTATTATCAGAGTTCCTTCCAAAGGCGAAATCGATTCACGAGATTACGTATCGATAAGTTAGTGTTGTCTTTTTTATATTAATGTAGAAAAGATTATTGTAGCGTAGTAGTTTCGGCACTATTAATTTGCCAGATTACTGTGTTTCTGTATTGATGGATTTTATTCGCAACTGCCAACGGTTTAAAAAATTCCGTCACAGTATTTTTCTACTGCATTTTCAATTAATCGATTTTTTATCCGTCTCTGTTTCTCCTCCCCTCAAGCAAACTTTAGAGAGGAGATCGATATACTTCCATTAATCTGTAGCCCGCTACAAATGGAATTTCGAAACCTCCTGTTGTCACCAAGTCAAAGCATTTTTCACAAATCAGTATTCGAAGCTGTGTAGAAGCAGATGCCGGAATATTTATTAACAGAGTTCCTTCCAAAGGAGAAATCGATTCACGAGATTACGTATCGATAAGTTAGTGTTATCTTTTTTAAATTAACGACCGAAAAGATAAATGTAGCGTAGTAGCTTTAGCACCATTAAGTTACCAGATTACTGTGTTTCTGTATTGATGGATTTTATTCGCAACTGCCAACGGTTTAAAAAATTCCGTCACAGTATTTTTCTACTGCATTTTCAATTAATCGATTTTTTATCCGTCTGTTTCTCCTCCCCTCAAGCAAACTTTAGAGAGGAGATCGATATATTTCCATTAATCTGTAGCCCGCTACAAATGGAATTTCGAAACCTCCTGTTGTCACCAAGTTAAAGCTGACTCTCAAATTGTTGTTTGACGTGAATGTGAATAATAGTTAATAGCAGTGTGGAAGAAAAGGAAAGTTTATTTATTCACACATTTCCTTCAAAAGGAGAAATCGGTCCACTAGATTACGTGTAGAAACCACCATAACAATAGGTCAGTGTTGTCTGTTAGTTCAAATTCAAATGTTTGCAAATCTAAGGGACTTAACTGCTGTGGTTATTCATTCCCTAGACTGCCAAACTGCTGTAACTAACTTATGGTAAGGGCAACACACACACATATGTCTGAGGAAGGACTCGAACCTCCGACGGCGAACAACCGAGCACTCCGCAGAAAGGCGCCTTAGCGCGCTCTGCCACTCCACCGTGGCTGTTAGTTAACGCTCAGAAAGATAAACGCAGTGTTAGAAATACCGTGACTATTTTTAACAACATTATCAGGTTCCTATTCTGTACTGACGAATAATTTTCGTAACCGGCAATAGTTTACAACGCATCTTTCAAGGTCCTTTACATATTGCAGCGCTGTGGTGGAGGAATATTATAGAGGATCTAGTAGAAACTTAATTCACTTGGACGGCATTAGAAGTGAGAATTGTGTCAAACTTTTATTTCTTCTTGTGTTGCATCTACGATAAGACAGCGCAAATGACGGAGAAAATTCCACATTTCTGTGCGCTGTCGTCCTTGTCGTATTAATTGTTAAGCAAGCCACCACAAAGCAACGAGACTGACTGATTTTACGTAGTTACAGAAAAAAATGTGTTAATTCATGTAACGGCAGGAATCACGTGGTTATTGAAAGACTTTCCATACTGAAATACCTTTTAACACGCTGCACTATGCGTCAAATGTAAGAAATAACGTGTATGTACCTATATGTTAAATTTCCGAGCCATCACAAAAGCTGATTTGGTCATCTTAATACGTCATAATTACACATTTCCTCACTTCATTACTTTGTGATGAAACAGCATGAGTTACACCAGCAGTCAAAATGGAGGCAAAATAATAAAGTGCCGCCAAACCTACTGTGAAGGAATTTTTTAGCGGCTACATTCTTGCAGCAAACACTTCCTGTATTCTCGCTGCGTTACCTCAGAATATCATATCGATATTCGGTCGATGCGGTACGCCGTATTATCTCGGGACCATCTCACTGCCGTCTTGCTGCTACACGAGGTGTCGATGTCTGCGACCTTGTTTCCAGAAATTTAAATGGAAATAATTCGCCGATTTTCTGCGCATTCTCCCAACGGAAGAACAACAGCCGTAATTCAGATGCAAGTCATTGTTGTAGACGTGTATTCTGGTATCTGTAGCGGAACATGTAAAACATGACTGAAGGGCGCTATATGTTAACTACCAGAATACTAACGTATTTTTCCCAGAGCTAACTATTTATTTCTGTCTAAAAGTAATGGTTACAGCAGACAGAAGGAAGGAAGGAAGTTTAGGGTTTTACGTCACGTCGACAGCACATTCAATACGAAGGCAAATCTAACTCGAGTTTCGTACTGTGTGGCTGCAATTTTGACGCCATTAACGGTATTTGAGTATTTTACGGAAATTAACGACAAATTGTTTCCATTACTGAGCTATCGTGACAGCTGGATTGTTCTTTGAGAACCACGTTGCTTCCCAGAACCTTATTCAGTAATAGATTTCAACAGCATCAGACTACAGTCTGCTAAAATGAGCTGTTTTGTTACGAGGGGAATTCAGTTAACCCACAGTTCTGCGTACTTGACACTGACTGTTACTGGGGATGAACCCACGGTCGCCATTACGTACTTGTTTCCGTGCCCACGACTGAATATTGGCAAAGGTATTCACGGAAGCTGTGTGGAGAAAATGAAATATATTTACTGTCAATATTTGCTCCATTGACAGTCTCGTGAGTTTACGAGTATATGAGGCAATAACAAAGTGCAGAGGCGGCAACAGTCATTACGTTCGCTGTTCACACTCTCCTTTAAACGCGCCTTTCACGTCTGGCTGTTGCAACGCATTTTGTCAACACTGCCCCAACATGAAGAGTAGGATTTTGTACAAAATATCCCACACATCTATCACATGAACATACTTTTAATCGATATGTCTTAAAAGGGAAATACTATCAGTAAAGGAAAAGACATTCGCTAGTTCTCGAAATGATACACAACAGAAGATATGGAAAACCAGCAACTCGCCTATTTGACGGAGGCCTTCTACGGAAAATAAGTTTTATCTATTCCACCAAATATACCACTTCTACGCTCTGTCTCGAAATCTAAATTTTCCATTAAAATATGATCGAAACCACATTTCTCTTTACTGCATTATTTCATAACGTCCGTTGCAACTGTGAAAACGACTTCCTTGCGTCGCCATTCTTGCGCCAGGCGCTCTCTGTATTATTGTCGCTCTACATACGAACAAAAGATACTATGTGTTTTGCTCCATAAAAAAAATTGACAAATAAATAAAATACTTCCACCCTCCCTCCCAGTTGCTTAACATTAACGTCTGCTGTGTAAGTAAAGAAGTAAACCGCAATCAAAAAGAGTAATATTTTTGTTTAATAAAAGGTCCGAGTATTGTTATTCGTTTTCGTAGATAACTTGGTCTAGAATGGAGGAGGAACGTTAAATGTAAAAACAATGCTTTCATTGTCTCTCTGGGTCGAAGAAGCAACGTATTGTTAACTTTCACGTTGACTGCTGCGTACATTATATGAAACGTAATTCATCATTAGAGCATACTGCCGCAAAATGTGCTTTACGAAAGACCGATTTACAAAATTCTGCCCTGCCTCGGCATTAATTGGCCTAACTTTTCCTTCCTTTATCTCAAATGACGTTACATGTTGCCCAATGATAAAGCAGGAATGTCTCGATTATTCTTGTGAAACGAGAGATCTCAAGCTAAATAACTGCAGGAACTAACGAAAAATTTCAAATTTCCTGCAGGCATTGAAAACTGGGATTTTTCATAGTGATGAAGTTTACAGACGACAGAATGTTAATATTTAGTCACTGCAAAAGTTTTCTCAATAACGTTTGTTGCATAGTATACTATTTGAAACTGCCTTCGTGCTTCCGCTACAGATGTCACACAGCATAAACGCTAGTTATGTGTAAAAGTCGGACATTACAGACGCTATTTCGTACACATTAATTAACCATATCAGCCGGCCGGTTTGGCCGAGCGGTCTGCGGCGCGCCAGTCACAGTCTACACGGCCGCTGCTGTCGGGGGTTAGAATCCTCCCTCGGGCGTGGATGTTTGTGTTGTCCTTAGCGTAAGTTAGTTTAAGTTAGTCAAGTGATTAGTGTGTAAGTCTAGCGACTGATGACCAGGAATTTTGGTCGCATAAGACGTCACACACATTTGAACATTTTTAATTAACCATATCACACGTATTGCGAAGTAATTCTACGTGAAACAATGTACTATTATCAAAACAGATATTTCGTACACATTAATTAACCATATCAGACGTATTGCGAAGTAAATCTCCCGAGAAACAGTGAACTTCCTTCGAAACATATTTCGTCTTCTGATCCAGCGGAAATGGTAATCTAAATGAGTCACAGTCGATCAGGATTTAAGGATTTCATCGAGTAATTGTTAATTCTTGCATATGTTAGCAGGAGGAAACCACGATAGAAAGATTGAAACTGTTTCTTACTATTTCAGCTGGGCATGTCGGAAGTTCGATAAAATATTCAGGTATTTTTCTACTGCAAATTCAATTAATTGATTTTTTATCCGACTCTGTTTCTCCTCCCCTCAAGCAAACTTTAGGTGGGATCGATAGATTTCCATTAATCTGTAGCCAGCTACAAATGGAATTTCGAAACCTCCTGTTGTCACGAAGTAAAAGCATTTCTCACATTGCGTTTAGTTTACCCATTTCCAGATACACGTGGAAAACACGTAATCAGTATTCGAAGCTGTGTGGAAGCAGATGCCGGAATATTTATTAACAGAGTTTCTTCCAAAGGAAAAATCGATTCACGAGATTACGTATCGATAAGTTATTGTTATCTTTTTTTAAGTTAAAGACCGAGAAGATAAATGTAGCGTAGTAGTTTTATCACTATTAAGTTAGCAGATTACTGTGTTTCTCTATTGATGGATTTTATTCGCAACTGCCAACAGTTTAAAAAATTCCGTCACAGTATTTTTCTACTGCATTTTCGATTAATCGATTATTTATCCGACTCTTTTTCTCCTCCTCTCAAGCAAACTTTAGAAAGGGGAGGCAGTGTGGAGGAAACGGAAAGTTTACTTATTCACACATTTCCTTCAAAAGGAGAAATCGGTCCACTAGATTACGTGTAGAAGCCACCATAACAATAGGTCAGTGTTGTCTGTTAGTTCAAATTCGAATGTTTGCAAATATAAGGGACTTAACTGCTGTGGTTATTCAGTCCCTAGACTGCCAAACTGCTGTAACTAACTTATGGTAAGGGCAACACACACACACACACACACGCACACGCACGCACGTGACCGAGGGAGGATTCGAACCTCCGACGGCGAACAACCGAGCACTCCGCAGCAAGGCGCCTTAGCGCGCTCTGCCACTCCACCATGGCTGTTAGTTAACGCTCAGAAAGATAAACGCAGTGTTAGAAATACCGTGACCATTTTAACAACATTATCAGATTCCTATTCTATACTGATGAATAATTTTCGTA
Organism: Locusta migratoria; assembly: GCA_026315105.1. Taxonomy (NCBI): domain Eukaryota; kingdom Metazoa; phylum Arthropoda; class Insecta; order Orthoptera; family Acrididae; genus Locusta; species Locusta migratoria. The sequence goes on from CM048752.1 coordinate 50,328,936, forward strand.
ACCGGCAATAGTTTACAACGCATCTTTCAAGGTCCATTACATATTGCAGCCCTGTGGTGGAGGAATATTATAGAGGAACTAGTAGAAACTTAATTCACTTTGACGGCATTAGAAGTGAGAATTGTGTGAAACTTTTATTTTTTATTTCTTCTTGTGTGGCATCAACGATAAGACGGCACAAATGACGGAGAGAATTCCGCATTTCTGTGCGCTGTCGACCTTGTCGCATTAATTGTTAAGCAAGCTACCAGAAAGCAACGAGACTGACTGATTTTACGTAGTTACAAAAAAAAGTGTTAATACATGTAACCGCAGAAATCGCATGGTTATTGAAAGACTTCCCATACTGAAATACCTTTTAACACGCTGCACTATGCGTCAAATGTAAGAAATAACGTGTATGTACCTATATGTTAAATTTCCGAGCCATCACAAAAGCTGATTTGGTCATCTTAATACGTCATAATTCACTTTATTATTTTGTGATTAAACAGCATGAGTTACACGAGAAGTCAAAGTGGAGGGAAAATAATAAAGTGCCTCCAAACCAACTGTGAAGGAATTTTTTAGCGGCTACATTCTTGCAGCAGACACTTCCTCAAGATATGGACGAAGCGGTACGTCGTATTATCTCGGGACCATCTCACTGCCGTCTTGCTGCTACACGAGGTGTCGATGTCTGCGACCCTGTTTCGGCAAGTTGACATCCAAATAATTCGCCAACTTGCTGTGCATTCTGCCAACGGTAGAAGAATAGCCAATAACCGTGGCACTGGCGAAAGTTATTATTGTCGACGTGTATTCTCGTATCTGTGGTGTCTGACGTGGCAGAAAATGTGAAACATGACTGATGAGCCCTATATATTAATTAACAAAACACCCACATCATTTTGCCAGAGCGAACTATATATTTGTGTCCATTTGTGCGTTAATATTCTCCGTGCTAAGCATTGCAAGTAGAGACGCTAAAAATAATCGTTGTAGTTATTTAGCATACAGCAGAAAGATAAAAAAAGGTGAACAATAGCAAACAGGCAAACAGTCAACAGCCTTATCCGCTTAGTTTATGAGATACAGAAAGGGAAAAATATCGTGTACAGTATATTCGGAAAAATCAGAGAAACTGGCGAATAGTTGTAAACCACTTTCAGGTCGTCATTCAAAGAGAAGAACTTAATGAGACACATTTCCGGCATGAGGTTCGGAGCTTATTCAGTGCGACAGCAAGTCTGGCTTGTGTGTCGTACTGTGCGGCTGCATTTTTTTAGCAACTCTCCTTCTATGGAAAATAAGTTTTACGTATACGACAAAATTTTTCATTACTACGCTCTGCCTCGAAAAGTAAATTTCCCGTGAAAACATGATGGAAACCACATTTCTCTTTACTTCATTATTACGTAACGCCCGTTGCAACTGTCAAACGACTTCCTCGCGACGCCATTCTTGCGTCAGACGCTCTCTGTGTTATTGCCGCTGTAAATATGAATACGGAATCAAGTTTACGACGAAAGACTCCATCTACTTGTGCGAGTTGTACACTATCTGATTTGAGTAGAAAATTGCGCTAAAACATGGCCTTCGCTTTATTTGTGAGTTACTCAGCATTTTTTACAGCCGTATAAATTACTTCATGACGGTACCTACTCGCTACCGACTGACCAGCATATAAAACACTTTCTCATACGTGTAAATATTCTTTCGATAAGCACTTTATTTTTCTCGTTTTCGCTTTGAAGATCTGCATCTCCTCTAACGGTTGGGGACTTGTTGCTTTCCGCTATTTAAATAAAATAAAATAAATAAGTAAAAAAAACTCCAGCCTTCGCTCCCAGTTGCTTAACATTAACGCCTGCTGTCTAAAGAAGTAAACCGCAATCAAAAAGAATAAGACAGATAACTTGGTGTGGAATAGAGGAGGAACGTTCAATGTAAAAATAACGCTTTCATTGTCTCTCTGGGTCGAACAAGCAACGTATTGTTAACTTCGACGTTAACTGTGGCATAACGTAATTCATCACTCGAGTATACTGCTGCAAAATGTGCTTTACGACAAACCGATTTACAAAATTCTGTTCTGCCTCGACATTAATTGGCCTAACGTTTCCTTGCTTTATTTCAAATGACGTTACATGTTGTCCAATGATGAAGCAGGGATGTCTCGCCCAAACGTTTGAAACCGGAGATCTCAAGCCAAACAACTCCAAAAACCAACAACAAATTTAAAATTTTCTGCAGGTATTGAAAACCGGGATTTTTCGTAGTGCTCCAACTAAAAACTGGGCGAATGGTGAAGTTTAGAGACGACACAATGTTAATATCTAGTCACTGCAAAAGTTTTGCTGTATAGTATACTCTTTTAGACTGGTAAGTCTGCTAGATTAAACAAATGTCACAGAGACTAAACGCTAATTCTGAGTAAAAGTGGGATATTACGGACGTTATTTAGTACACACTAATTAACCATATCAGACGTATTGCGAAGTAAATCTCCGGGAAACAGTGCACTTCCTGCGAAACATATTTCGTCTTCTGAATCAGCGTAACTGACAATCTAAATGAGTCACAGTCCAACAAAAACTGATTTCATCGAGTAATTGTTAATTCTTGCGTTTGTTAGCAGCAGGAATCCTCGCTACAACGTTTGAAACTGTTTCTTACAATTTCACCTGGGCAAGTCGGAAGTACGATAAAATATTCCGTTTTTTTCCTACTGCGTTGTCATTTAATCGATTTTATCTGACTCTGGTTCTCCTCACCTCAAGCAAACTTTAGAGAGGGGATCGATAGATTTCCATTAATCTGTAGCCAGCTACGAATGGAATTTAAAAACCACATGTTGTCACTAAGTAAAACCATTTCTCACATTGCATTTGGATTACCCACATCCTGTTGCACATGGAAAACACAATATTGGAAGCAGTGTGGAAGAAGATGAGGGAACATTTATTCACAGAGGGAGAAATCGAGCCACGAGATTACGGGTCGATATGTTAGTATTATCTCTTAGTTAACGACCGGAATGATAGATGTGACCTAGTATTTTTGCCAGATTTCTATGTTTCTGTATTGATGGATTTTATTCAACTGCCAACAGTTTAAAAAATCTGTCATTGTCATTTACACACTGCAACCTGTTATGGGGGAAAATTTGTAGGAAAAAAAAATTAATTCTCAGTCTACCTACAAACTCGTTTAAAATTCGCTGCATTTGTTGAAAACTACGATTTTTTTGAACTGTAAGGCGCCTTAGAACGCTGGCCAACTCCATCGCAGCTATATATTATTTAACGCTCGGAAAGACAGACGCAGTGTTACAAGTACTGCGATCATTTTCAACAACATTATCAGGTTTCTATTCTCTAATGGTGAATTGTGTTCGTAATTGGCAATACTGCAGACCTGTGTTGGAGGAGAAACGTAATTCATTCAGGCGGCAGTAGAAATGAGAATTGTTTCTTAACATTAACGTCTGTTGTCGGAAGCAGCAAATCGCAATCAAATAGAGCAATTTCTTTTATTTATTTATTACACGTTTTCATATATAACTTGTTGTTAAACTTAAAAATAATACTTTGATTGTCTGTCTGGGTCGAAGAAGGAACACATTGTTGAGTTTCACCTTGACCTTGGCATAGATTATATCAAACGTAATTCATCACTCGAGCATCAGTGCTCCATAACGTGCTCTACGATAATCCGATTTCCATAATTCTGTTCTGTTTTGTCATTAATTGGCCTAACCTTTCCTTGCACTATCTTCAAAGTCGTTACATGTTGCCCAAAAATGAAGTAGGAATGTCGCAACCATTCTTGTGAAACGAGAGATCTCAAGCCAAATCACTGCGGAAACTAACAACAAGTTAAAGATTTCTTTCTATAAATAGGCGATGCAGTTATTTAGCGAACAGCAGACAGATCAAATAAACTGAAAAATAGCAAACCACGGACGTGAACCGCTATATCGGCAGCGTCTATTATGAGAAACAGAATGGGGAAAATACAGTGTAGCGCAATTTCCGAAAATATCAGACAATTGAGGAACAGTTGTAAGCCAGTTTTAGGCTGGTATTCAGTGAGAAGGGATCAGACATAGTTTAAGGCATGGAGTTGGAAGCACATTCAGTACGAAGGCAAATCTAGCTTGAGTGTCGTATTAAGTGGCTGCAATTTTGGAGCCATTAACGCTATTCCAGCATATAAGAAACTGAATTTCGGCGAATCCCTCTGCAGTTTTGTTTCGAGGGGGATGAAAATAATGCACAATTCTGTGATGTTGCCACCGACTGTTACTGGGGATGGACCCGCAATTAGCATTGCTTGTTTCCGTCTTTACAACTGAATAATAGCGAAGGCAGTAACGGAAGTATCTCGAACGAAACGGAATCTATTTACTGTCAATATTTGTTCCCGAGACAGAGTCTCTTAAATTTACGTGTCTATGAGGCAAAAAACAGTGCAAATATGGGAACAGTTGTGTATTTACGCCACCAGTGTGACGATAAATTGCAAGGCTGTTCACGCTCTCCTTTAAACGCGCCTTGCACGTCACACTGTTGCAAACAATTTATGTCTACACTGTCCCAATCGGAACAGTAGACTTTTGTACAAACTGTACCGCACATTTATAACGAAAACATACTTTACACCTGAAATGTCTTTAAAGGGAAATACTGTTGGTAAAGGAAAGGACATTCGCTAGTTCTCGAAATGATACACAACAGAAGATATGGAAAACTAGTAACTCGCCTATTTGACGGAGGCCTTCTACGGAAAATAGGTTTTATCTATTCCACCAAATATCTCACTTCTACGCTCTGTCTCGAAAGCTAAATTTTCCATGAAAACATGATCGAAACGACATTTCTCTTTACTTCATTGTTTCATAACGTCCGTTGCAACTGTCAAACGACTTTCTTGCGACGCCATTCTTGCGCCAGAAGCTCTCTGTATTATTGCCGCTCTAAATATGAGTAACTGAAACTATGTGTTTTGTTCCATTAAAAAAAATAGACAAATAAATAAAATACTTCTGTCCTCCCTCCCAGTTACTTAACATAAACGTCTGCTGTGTAAAGAAGTAAAACGCAATCAAAAAGAGTAATATTTTTGTTTAATAATAGGTCGGAGTATTGTTATTCGTTTTCGTAGATAACTTGGTGTAGAATGGAGGAGGAACGTTAAATGTAAAAATAATGCTTGCATTGTCTCTCTGGGTCGAAGAAGCAACGTATTGTTAACTTTCACGTCGACTGTGGCATACATTATGTCAAACATAATTCATCATTCCAGCAGACTGCGGCAAAAATGTGCTTTACGAAAAACCGATTTACAAAATTCTGCCCTGCCTCGGCATTAATTGGCTTAACTTTTCCTTCCTTTATCTCAAATGACGTTACATGTTGCCCAATGATGAAGCAGGAATATCTCGACCATTCTTGTGAAACGAGAGATCTCGAGCTAAATAACTGCACGAACTAACGAAAAATTTCAAATTTCCTGCAGCTTTGAAAACCGGAATTTTTCATAGTTTTCAACTGAGCGAATGATGAAGTTTAGAGACGACAGAATGTTAATATTTAGTCACTGCAAAAGTTTTGTCAATAACCAACGTTTGTTGCATAGTATACTATTTGAAACTGCCTTCGTGCTTCCGCTACAGATGTCACACAGCATAAACGCTAATTCTGTGTTAAAGTCGGACATTACAGACGCTATTTCCTACACATTAATTAACAATATCAGCCGGTCGCTTTGGCCGAGCGGTCTGCGGCGCGCCAGTCACAGTCTACACGGCCGCTGCTGTCGGGGGTTCGAATCCTCCCTCGGGCGTGGATGTTTGTGTTGTCCTTAGCGTAAGTTGAACATTTTTTAATTAGCCGTATCACACGTATTGCGAAGTAATTCTCCGTGAAACAAGGTACTATTTTCGTAACAGATATTTCGTACACATTAATTAACCATATCAGACGTATTGCGAAGTAAATCTCCCGAGAAACAGTGAACTTCCTTCGAAACATATTTCGTCTTCTGATCCAGCGGAAATGGTAATCTAAATGAGTCACAGTCCAACAAAAACGGGATTCTATCGAGTAATTTTTAAGTCTTGCGTTTGATAGGAGGAGCAATCCACGATACAAAGTTTGAAACTGTTTCTTACAATTTCAGCTGGGCATGTCAGAAGTACGATAAAATATTCAGGTATTTTTCTACTGCATTTTCAATTTATCGATTTTTTTATCCGACTCTGTTTCTCCTGCCCTCAAGCAAACTTTAGAGAGGGGATCGATAGATTTCCATTAATCTGTAGTCAGCTACGAATGGAATTTCGAAACCTCCTGTTGTCACCAAGTAAAAGCATTTCTCACAATGCGTTAGTTTATCCATTTCCTGTTACACATGTAAAACACGTAAACAGTATTCGAAGCTGGGTGGAAGCAGATGCCGGAATATTTATTAACAGAGTTCCTTACAAAGGAGAAATCGATTCACGAGATTACGTATCGATAAGTTAGTGTTATCTTTTTTAAGTTAACGACCGAAAAGATAAATGTAGCGTAGTAGGTTTTGCTCTATTAAGTTACCAGATTACTGTGTTTCTGTATTGATGGATTTTATTTGCAACTGCCAACAGTTTAAAAAATTCCGTCACAGTCATTTACACATTGCAATCTATTATGGCAGAAAATTGAGAAAAATTTAATTCACAGATAAAGTACAAACATATTTTAAGTTCACCGCATTTGTAGGAAAATACAATTCTTTCAACTGCTCAAATCGAAAACTGTAGGAGTGGTATGGTTTTTTAATCGTCAAAATTCTAATGATTAAATCTCAGCTAAATTTTTCTCTAAAACAAACGTTTCCTTCCATACCTAGACTTTCAACAATGCTTTCGTATCTCTGTACTTGTTTAATCTCAGTGCGTAAACACTGATTCTATATCAAAGTACTACGTCACAGACGTTATTTGGCATAACTTAATAAATCGCATCGCACCTAGCACAAAGTAAGTCTCCGAAAAACAAAGTGCTTTCTCCAAAACCGATATTTCGACCTCTTCGCCAGAGAAAGCGTAATCTAAGTAAGTCACAGTCCAACGAAAACAAAAATTCGCCGAAAACTTTGTCGTTCGTTACGAGAAAGAATCATCTGAACAGCGCTTGAATCTCTTTAACAAATGTTAAAGAGACAGCCACTGATTTAACATCCGGTGTGTTTCTTATACATGTATGACGGAATAATACCTGCGTAATGCTAACACAACAAATACGGTACCTACGAGTGCAGGTTCAAAACCTCATGTTGTCAGAAAGTAAAACACTTTCTCGCATTGGGTTCACTTTACGGATCGACAACAAAAATGTTGAGATCATAATGATCATGAAATATTCAGTACCGTCAAGAGAATACCGGAAGATAGATTTTTTTTTCTTTTTCCCCTTACAGCATCCATCCCTGGTAACAAATTTCTGATTGATGTGGACCAAGTTATTGTGGCTGAAGGATGAAGAGAGGAACGAAAACGCTGGTATTCTCACAAAGTTTCCGGAAACCCACTTCTCGCTAATAAATCCGTACGACGGTTCGTTAATTTGTAAACCGTCACACCTACTTTCGTTTTCAGTCTTCAGCCGGTCGTACAGTATCGTTCGCTGCTGACGAAATATTCCATGACCCGAGGTACAGGATTAGGAAAGCGTTTTTACTCAGTAGGAGCTTCTTGGCCATACCGTGTATTCTGAACGTTGTTTATTCTCCACATGTCGTGTGTTGAGCTGTTTTGTCAAAGCTACTACATTTTTATATGTAGAGCACACGCTACATAATTCCGTATCCAAAGTATCAGAACATCGTTTTTCTTGCCTGTAAACGAGACAGGCCTCACTTAAAATTAGTTTCAGTGTTATACCAGTTACTTACATCGCTAGCCATCATTCTCACGTTATTGACTACATTCGTAGTCAGTATGGCTGACTCTGAAATTGCTGTTTGACGTGAATAATATTTACAGTAATGGAAGCAGTGTGGAAGAAAAGGAAAGTTTATTTATTCACACATTTCCTTCAAAAGGAGAAATCGGTCCACTAGATTACGTGTAGAATAGGTCATTGTTGTCTGTCAGTTCAAATTCAAATGTTTGTAAATCTAAGGGACATAACTGCTGTGGTTATTCAGTCCCTAGACTGCCAAACTGCTGTAACTAACTTATGGCAATGGCAACACACACACACACACACACACACACACACACACACACACATGTCTGAGGGACGCTACATCACTCCCTTCGCTTCATCTCCAGCAGTATCAATTAAGCCATAGGCGGAAGCTAAGACTAACCAGCATATAAAACAATCAGACGTGTAAACACATAGCGACTTGATGTTTCTAGTTTTCGATTTGAAGCTCTGAAAGATGCTACAGATTGGAAACTTCGTGTTTCGCTCCATTAAAAAATTTACTACCACCATCGCTCGCAGTTGCGTAACATAAACGTCTGTTGTCGGAAGAAGTAAAACACAATCAAAAAGAGTAATTTATTTATTTGTTATACGTTTTCGCAGATAACTTGTAGAATGGAGGAAGAACGTTAAATGTAAAAATAATTATTGGGTTTTTCTTACTGCTCAAATCTAAAATTGTAGGAATAGTAAGGTTTTTGAGGCGACAGGATGCTAATGTTTAACTGTCTGCCAAACTTCTTCTTTAAAACCAGCCTTTCCTCGTATACCAACATAGCTTTCGAGTCTCTGCGAGTTTTATAGTATCCGCGTTGAGTAGAAAATATAAAACGATGCTACCGGTTGGGAACTTGATGTTTTCCTCCATTTAAAAAAGTATAACACAAATAAATAAATAAATAAAAATGAACAAAATTCCGCCTTTGCTCCCAGTTGCTTAACATTAACATCTGCTGTGTAAAGAAGTAAACCGCAATCAAAAAGAGTAACATAACTGTTTAATAATACATCTAAGTATTGCTATACGTTTTCGTAGATAACTTGGTGTAAAATGGAGGAGGAACCTTAAATTTAAAAATAATGCTTTCATTGTCTCTCTGGATCGAAGAAGCAACGTATTGTTAACTTTCACATTGACTGTGGCATACATTATGTCAAACGTAATTCATCACTCGAGCATACTGCTGCAAAATCTGTTTTATGAAAAAACGATTTAGAAAAAAAATGTTGTGCCTCGACATTAATTGGCGTAACTTTTTCTTGTTTTATTTCAAATGACGTTACATGTTGTCCAATGATGAAACAGGAATGTCTCGACCATTTTTGTTGAACGAGAGAACTCAAGCCAAACAACTGCACAAACTAACGACAAATCACAAATTTCCTTCAGGTATTGAAAACCGGGATTTTTCATAGTGCTCAACTGGGCGAATAATGAAGTTTAGAGGCGACAGAATGTGAATATTTAGTCATTGCAATAGTTTTGCTGTATAGTATACTCTTTCAGACTGCTTTGGTACGTCTGCTAGATTAAACAATGTCAAAGAGCATAAACGCTGATTCTGTGTAAAAGTCGGACATTACGGACGTTATTTCGTACACATTAATTATTTCTTCTTCTGATCCAGCGGAAGTGGTAATCTAAATGAGTCACAGTCCAACAAAAACAGGAGTTCATCGAGTAATTGTTAATTCTTGCGTTTGTTAGCAGGACGAATCCACGATACAAAGTTTGAAACTGTTTCCTACAATTTCAGCTGGGCATGTCGAATGTACGATACAATATTAAGGTATTTTTCTACTTCATTTTCAATTAATCGATTTTTTATCCGGCTCTGTTTCTCCTCACCTCAAGCAAACTTTAGAGAGGGGATCGATAGATTTACATTAATCAGTAGCCAGCTATGAATGGAATTTCAAAATCTCCTGTTGTCACTAAGTAAAAGCATTTCTCACATTGCGTTTAGTTTACCCATTTCCTGTTACACATGGAAAACACGTAAACAGTATTCGAAGCTGTATGGAAGCAGATGCCGGAATATTTATTAACAGTGTTCCTTCCGAAGGAGAAATCGATTCACGAGATTACGTATCGATAAGTTAGTATTATCTTTTTTAAGTTAACGATCGAAAAGATAAGTGGAGCGTAGTATTTTTGGCACTATTAAGTTACCTGATTACTGTTTTTCTGTATTGGTGGATTTATTCGCAAGTGCCAACAGTTTAAAAAATTCTGTCACAGTCATTTACACACTGCAATCTGTTATGGCGAAAAATACTACAAACATATTTTACGTTCACAGCATTTGTTGAAAACTATGATTCTTTCAACTGCTCAAATCTAAAACTGTAGGAGTGGTATGGTTTTTTAAGCGTCGGAATTCTAATGTTTTAGTCTCTGCTAAATTTTTCTCTAAAACAAACGATTCTTTGCATACATAGACTCTCAACAATGCTTTCGTATCTCGGTATGGTTTAATCTCAGAGCGTAAACAATGATTCTGTACCAACGTAGTACGTTACAGACGTTATTTGGCATAACTTAATAAATCGCATCGCACCTAGCACAAAGGAAGTCTCCGAAAAACAAAGTGCTTTCTCCAAAACCGATATTTCGACCTCTTCGCCAGAGAAAGCGTAATCGAAGTAAGTCAGTGAAACGAAAGCAAAAATTCGCCGAAAACTTTGTCGTTCGTTACGAGAAAGAATCATCTGTACAGCTCTTGAATCTCTTTGTTACGATCTCACCCGAACATATATTAAAGAGACAGCCACTGATTGAACATCCGGAGTGTTTCTTATACACGCTTGACGGAATAATACCTGCGTAATGCTAACACAACAAATACGGTACCTACGAGTTCAGTTTCAAAACCTCATGTTGTCAGAAACTAAAACAATTTCTCGCATTGGGTTCAGTTAACGGATCGACAAGAAACATGTTAAGATCATAAGGATCATGAAATATCCAGTACCATCAAGAGAATACCGGAGATAGATATTATTATCTTTTTCTCCTCATAGCATCCATCCCTGGTAACAAATTTCTGATTGATGTGGACCAAGTTATTGCGGCTGAAGGATGAAGAGAGGTACACAAACGCTGGTATTCTCACAAAGTTTCTGGAAACCCACTTCTCGCTAATAAATCCGTACGACGGTTCGTTAATTTGTAATTCGTCACACTTACTTTCGTTTTCAGTCCTCAGCCGGTCGTACAGTATCGTTCGCTGCTGACGAGATATTCCATGAGCCCACTTACAAGATTAGGAAAGCGTTTTGACTCAGTAGGAGCTTCTTGGCCATACCGTGTATTCTGAACGTTGTTTATTCTCCACATGTCGTGTGTTGAGCTGTTTTGTCAAAGCTACTACACTTTTATATGTAGAGCACACGCTACATAATTCCGTATCCAAAGTATCAGAACATAGTGTTTCTTGCCTATAAACGAGACAGGCCTCACTTAAAATCAGTTTCAGTGTTATCTCAGTTACCTACATCGCTAGCCATCATTCTCACGTTGTTGACTACATTCGTGGTCAGTATGGCTGACTCTGAAATTGCTGTTTGACGTGAATAATATTTACAGTAATGGTAGCAGTGTGGAGGAAAAGGAAAGTTTATTTATTCACACATTTCCTTCAAAAGGAGAAATCGTTCCACTAGATTACGTGTAGAAGCCACCATAACAATAGGTCAGTGTTGTCTGTTAGTTCAAATTCAAATGTTTGTAAATCTAAGGGACTTAACTGCTGTGGTTATTCAGTCCCTAGACTTGCTAACTACTGAAACTAACTTATGGTAAGGGAAACACACACACACACACACACACACACATATATCCAAGGGAGGACTCGAATCTCCGACGGCGAACAACCGAGCACTCCGCAGCAAGGCGCCTTAGCGCGCTCGGCCACTCCACCGTGGCTGTTAGTTAACGCTCAGAAAGATAAACGCAGTGTTAGAAATACCGTGACCATTTTCAACAACATTATCGGGTTCCTATTCTATACTGATGAATAATGTTCGTAACCGGCAATAGTTTACAATGCATCTCTCAAGGTCCTTTACATATTGCAGCCCTGTGGTGGAGGAATATTATAGAGGATTGACAAGAAACGTAATTAACTTTGACGGAATTAGAAGTGAGAATTGTGTCAAACTTTTATGTTTTATTTCTTTTTGTGTGGCATCAACGATAAGACAGCACAAATGACGCATTTCTGTGCGCTGTCGACCTTGTCGCATTAATTGGTAAGCAAGCCACCACGAAGCAACGAGACTGACTGATTTTACGTAGTTACAGAAAAAAATGTGTTAATTCAGGTAACCGCAGGAAATACCTTTCAACACGCTGCACTAAGCGTCAAATGTAAGAAATGACGTACGTACCCATATCTTAAATTTCCGAGCTATCACAAAAGCTGATTTGGTCAACTTATTACGTCATAATTACACATTTCCTCACTTCATTATTTTGTGATTAAACAGCATGAGTTACACGAGCAGTCAAACTGTAGAGAAAATAATAAGGTGCAGCCAAACCAACTGTGAAGGAATTTTTTAGCGGCTACATTCTTGCGAGAGACATTTCCTGTATTGTCGCTGCGTTACATCAGAATATCAAATAGATATTCGGAGGAAGCGGTACATCGTATTATCTCGGGACCATCTCACTGCCGTCTTGCTGCTACACGTGGTGTCGATGTCTGCGACCTTGTTTCCAGAAATTGAAATGGAAATAATTCGCCGATCTTCTGCGCATTCTCCGAACGGAAGAACAACAGCCGTAATTCAGATGAATGTCATTGTTGTAGACGTGTATTTATTTCTGTCTAAAAATAATGGTTGCATAGCAAACAGAAGGAAGGAAGCTTAGGGTTTTACGCCCCGTCGACAGCATGGTCATTAGAGACAGGAACAGCAGACAGGTCAAATAAAATGAAAAACAACAAGGAAGTAGCTAAAAAGTAGGACGATGAACCGCCATATCGGCAGGGTCTAAGAAACAGAACGAGGAAAATACAGCGTAGCGCAGTTTCCGGAAATATCAGAAAACTTGCGAACAGTTTTTAAGCCAATTTTAGTTTGGCATCCAATGAGAAGAAATGAGATATATTTTAAGGCATGGAATTGGCAGCACATTCAGTACGAAGGCAAATCTAACTCGAGTTTCGTACTGTGTGGCTGCAATTTTGACGCCATTAACGGTATTCGAGTATTTTAAGGAAATTAACGACAAATTGTTTTCATTATTGAGCTATCGTGACAGCTAAATTGTTCTTTGAGAACCACGTTGCTTCCCAGAACTTTAATCAGTAATAGATTTCAACAGCATCAGACTACAGTCTGCTAAAATGAGCTGTTTTGTTATGAGAGGAATTCAGTTAGCGCACAGTTCTGCGTACTTGACTCTGACTGTTACTGGGGATGAACCAACATCACATACTAGTTTCCGTCTCCATTCACGAAAGCTGTGTGGAGAATATTTACTGTCAATATACGTTCCCTTAACAGTCTCGTGTGCCGGCCGCGGTGGCCGAGGTGACTGAGGCGCTCCAGTCACGGTCAGCACGGCCACTACGGTCGGGGGTTCGAATCCCCCCTCGGGCATGGATATTTGTGCCGTCCTAGTTCGTAAGTAGTTCATAAGTAGTTTGTAAGTTTAGGGACTGATGACCCCGTAGTTAAGTCCCATAAGCTTAACAAACAAAAAAAAAAAAAACAACAACAAACAAACAGTCTCGTGAGTTTACGTGTATATGAGGCAATAACAGTTTTCAACTGAGCGAATGATGAAGTTTAGAGACGACAGAATGTTAATATTTAGTCACTGCAAAAGTTTTATCAATAACCAACGTTTGTTGCATAGTATACTATTTGAAACTGCCTCGGTGCTTCCGCTACAGATGTCACACAGCATAAACGCTAATTCTGTGTTAATGTCGGACATTACAGACGCTATTTCGTACACATTAATTAACCATATCAGCCGGCCGGTTTGACCGAGCGGTCTGCGGCGCGCCAGTCACAGTCTGCACGGCCGCTGCGGTCGGGGTTTCGAATCCTCCCTCGGGCGTGGATGTTTGTGTTGTCCTTAGAGTAAGTTAGTTTAAGTTAGTCAAGTGATTAGTGTGTAAGTCTAGCGACTGATGACCACGAAGTTTGGTCGCATAAGACCTCACTTCTGATACAGCGGAAGTGGTAGATAATCGAAATGAGTCACAGTTCAACAAAAACAGGAATTCACTGAGTAATTGTTTAATCTTCCTCTGTTCGCGGAATGAATCCTCGATACAAAGTTTTTAACTGTTTCTTACAATTTCACCTGGGCATGTTGGAATGACGATACAATAGTCCCTTTTTTCAACTCCACTGAATTAATTATTTATTTGGTACTCCACCCCTCAAGCAAACTTTAGAGAGGGGTTACAGAAATTTCTATTAATCTGTAGCAGCCAGCTACGAACGGAATTTCAAAACCTCCTGTTGTCAGTAAGTAGTACAATTCCTCACATTGCGTTTAGTTTACCCGTTTCGTGTTGTACATGGAAAACAGTTTCAGTAACCGATGCTGCGTGGAAGCAGATGGGAGTATATTTATTCCCAGAGTTCCTTCTAAAGGAGAAATGGATTCACGAGATTACGTGTCGAAGACGTAATAACTCAATGTTGTCTCTTAGTTAACAACAGGAAAGCTAAATGTAGTATTTTTGGCACTATTAACCTACCACAATTCTGTGTTTCTGTATTGATGGTTCTATTCGCAAGTGACAACCGTTTAAAAAATTCTGTCACAGTCATTTACATACTGCAACCTGTTATGGCGGAAAGTGTTGGAGTAAAAATTTCATTCACAGACAAACTACAAACTCCCTGCAATTGTTGAAAACTAGGATTTTACTAACCGCTCAAATCTAAAACTGTAGGAGTGGTATGGTTTTTTAAGCGACAGAATACTAATGCTTAACTCTCTGCCAATTTTTTTAAAATTTAAAACGAATGTTTCCTCGTATACCAGGACTTTTAACATTGCTTTCGTGTCTACGCTGGTTTAATCTCAGGGCATAGACGCTAATTCGGTATTAAAGTCGTACGTTACAGACTTTATTTGGTATAGCTTAATAAATCGCATCACGCAAGTCTCCAAAAAAACAAAGTGTTCTCCAGAGGAAGAGTAATTTAAATAAGTCACAGCCCAACAAAAACAGAATGTGGCCACATTTTAATTTAGAGACACTTGAGCTGGTACTTTTTCCTTACGTTGAAGTTGATGGTCGCTACGGATGTTTACCCTCGTTTCATTCGTAGTAAAATACGAACTAAAATGCTTACCGAATATCGCGGTTTTCCGTTCTCTCCACCGACAAATCTCTCAGCGTAGGGAATTTAGTTCTCCCTTTACGTGGGACGCACACTGAAATGCATGTTCTGTGTATTTAGCACACGGGCCAAAAGAAAAGCGAAGTGTGAAACGCGAGTAATCGCTGCAGCAGAATTAAGCCTGGGCTTTGCGGCAGCAGTGGGTGTGGCATGCAGGGCTGGTGACCTGTTGAGGCGGCGCAGGGCGCTGCCGGGGAGAACGAGTACCGACCATCACAACCCGGTCTAAACTGTCGCAATTCGAAGAGTAATATTTCACACAAACGTTTCTCACGCGTTCGTCACTCGTGAATACTTGACACCAATCATTCTTTAAAGGGAAATTTTAACAGGAAAAAGTTTGACATACGCTAGTTCTCGATATGTTACAGAACAAAAGATTTTTCGCGTACGTGACACCGTTCCTCTACTCGGAAAAGGATTCGTGTTCGCCACTTGCTCTGTGACTTGTACGCCCTGTCTCGCAAGCTCAAGTCTCCCTGAAATTGTGATTGAAACCGTATTTCTGTTTACTTCATTATTTTATAATTCCACAGCCCGATATACTCAATGGAAACTGCTCTCCACCTAAAAGCCCGTCACAAGTGTCAAACGACCTCCTCGCAACGCCATTCTTGCCTCAAACGATCACTGTATACTTGCCACTTAAATTCTGGATAAGCAAACGAGATTAGGACGAAATTGTACATCCTGTTTAGCGAATTTTACAGCACATAAGCTGAGTAGAAAATTACGCTAAATGTGGCAAACGTTAATTATTCCACTCGCAACTGGAAATACATTCCTTTTTCTCGCTGGGAAGAAATTTGCTCGAAGTGAATGAACATTGTGGCGGAAGAGGAGAGTGACAAAGCGAATACCGTCGCTGGTTCTACCAGGAACCCAATTCTCGAAAATAAATCCGTGCAATGCGTGGCTGGTCAATTTGTCAATCGTTACAGCCACAGTAGCTTTCGGTGGCCGAGGCGGACGTACAGAATCGATCGCTACTGGCAGAATATTCGCTGCTCCCATGTACAGGATTAAGGATGAGATTTGTCTCTGTAAAGAGGTTTTCAAGCCACGCCAAGTATTCTGAACATTGCTGACTATAGTGTCGTGTGAGGTCCAATTTTTTTTTTTTACTCAGGACCTCTTTAGCGGAAGTGAGAAACATTTTTCTGTATAGAACACGCTACAGAATGTCGGATGCCGAGCACAGAACAATAATCGTGACACCGGAGAAAGTTGTTGTTGTAGACGTGTATTCTTGTAGCTGTGGCGGCTCACACAGCAGAAAATGTGAAACGTGACTTATGGGCCCTAATTAATTAATTAATTAACGGAACATAAGTAGTTTGTCAGTTTAGGGACTGATGACCCCGTAGTTAAGTCCTATATGCTTCACAAACATTTGAACTCTGACGAAAACAAGTCCGTAAACACAGCAGCAACATATCCTGTAATACTTGACGCAGGAAATAACGGCTACAGAAATGTTTTAGTAGTTAAACAGGACTAGTAGGTGCACGAAACTTATTTATCAACGAATATATTGTTTGTAACAATGTGTTTTCACTGTAGTGTTTTTAAAGGAAACGCCTTTTACTACTTGCATTTGTTGTTTGTAACAGGGAAGAAGAGTTGTCAAGTTCCACGAATAAATGTATAATAGGCCTGGAACTGTGCTTAATCTGACGGGAATTTTTGTTGTAAATTCCGATAAACTATTTAATTATGACTACGGATGTACGCCTGTAAGCCGTGGCCGAGCGCATTGAGGCGCTACGCTACGGTGCGCGACGCCGTTCCCCATCAGGGGTTCGAATCCCCCTTCGGGCATGGATATTTGTGCCGTCTTTAGTATAAGCTAATTCATGAGTGGTTTTTTAAGTTTAGGGACTGATGACCACGTGGTTAAGTCTCATAAGCTCTACAAACATTTCAACATTTTATGCCTGTAAATTTTTGACGTGGCATATCAGTGAAGACTCAGAGGAAGCTACACTCATTAATATCTTGTAACACGTTTTGCTTCAGTTTTCTAGCAACTTGGTGCAGTTTCCTCAATACTTGACTATTAAAGTTAAAACTAAACACAAACGGTGGTTTATGTTCGAAAGAATTAAGAAGTTGTTAACTATCGGTAATTACGTAAATGGTGTTCTTAAAAATGATTATTTACAGTAACAAAGCCTTTTGTGTAAAAATACGGTCAGGGCAGGTGTATTTACTTCACGTTACACGAGAGGTGACAATCGATTAATTTTATGTACTAAGACAGAAAAGGAAACGGAATAAAACTATTGTACAATATTAAAAGTGTTGGGACTCGCACCTTAAGATAAAATCACGGTGAACAAACTGCGCACTGCACAAGTGATACGGACCTCAAACACGTAGTTTTTAAGTTTTAAAAGCATTTCAGGACGACGTCAACAGACCCGCCGCTGGAAGAGGAAGAGAGCAGAAGAAAAAAGATGAAAACCGACGACGCCGAGGGGAAAAACACAGCGACTAGTTTTTAGTAAGCGTAAACATGCCAGTACGACACAACCGGAGCAAAATGTTGAGACATCGCATGCCAGTACTCTAAAGATGATCGAGAGACGTGAACGTGAGCGCGACAGGCCGCACAGAAGCAGAGAACAGCAGCAGACGGCACTGACAGACCCCTGCAGGGGGAACAATTTCTTCACGACTGGCTCTCGTAATGATACCAGCAGTTCAGGCAGAACATGGTCTATTCCAGGGTCCTTGTTTCGATCCAAATCTTTCAGCACTCTGTCAAATTCTTCTTGCAGTATCTCCGATCTCCTCTTCCTCCACTTCGTCTTCCATTTCTAGAATACTGCCTTGAAGTTCGTTTCCTTTGTATAGGCCCTGATATATTCCTTCCACATTTCAGCTTTTCCCTCTTTGCTTAGTACTGGTTTTCCATCCGAGTTCTTGATAGTCACACAGCTGTTTTCCTTGTCTCTTATTTTACTGTAGGCGGTATCTATGTTTCCCCCTAATTGCACATTCTATGGTTTTGCACTTATCCTCTAGCCACTCCTGCTTAGCCGGTCTGCAGTTTCTGTATATCTCGTTTTACAGACGTTTGTACTCCCTTTTGCTTGCTTCACTTGATAAAATTTTTTATAGTTTCTCCTCTCATCAATTAATTTCAGTACATCCTGTGTTATCCAGGGATTTCTATTAGACCTTATCCTTCTTCCTACTTGGCCCTCTGCTGCATTCACTACCCTATCTCTCAGAGCTACCCATTCTTTTTCTAATGTATTACCTACTCCTGTTTTAGCCAATCCTTGCCTGATGCTCCCTCTGATTGTCGAGCGCGTAAAAGCCACGGACCAGGCTGAATTTTGCTCGTTTGTACTTGGAAATGTTGTCGCACTCGATTTAAGGATATTGCCTGTTTTGGCCAAATGTGACAGTGCAACAGCTTACACCCGTAATCGTGAATGTATTGACCGTCATCCATAGTGTAGGTTATGTTGACAGCTGTTTTGAGTTAGCGAAGGCAACAAATGTGCATGCGAAATAAGTCGTGGTGGTAAGCTGATCTGCAGTGTAGTACAGTGCCAACGTGTTCGCCACATTTATTTTGAAACGTTAATCACATTTCATTGTAAGAAATGTTCCAGATAATCACAGGGAAAAAGAAGACAAACACGTTTCCATAGAGTATGTTTGGATGGATGCTTAGGGTTTAACGTCCCGTCGACAGCTTGGCCATTAGAGACGGAGCTAACGCTCGGAGTTTTTGGTTTAGGATGAGGAAGGAAATCGGCCATGCCCTTTGAAAGGAACCATCCCGGCATATGCCTGGAGCGATTTAGGGAAATCACGGAAAACCAAAATCTGGATGGCCGGAGGTGGATTTGAATCACCATCCTCCTGAATGCGAGTCCAGTGCGTTACCACTGCGCCACCTCGCTCGGTAGTATTTTTGGCATCCTCATGTAATATAAACTAAGAACATTGCAATGACAGCTTATTGCTTATTGCTTAACTTTTACCCTGATTTGTTTATTGTAGATGAACGACTACAATATGAGGGGCGAATTACACAGCTCATGTTAAACTGAATTCAATAGTTTCAACAACAAATGCCGTTAGTAGCAGGACTGCAGCCAAATATTCTAACCACCATTACTGCAGCCTTGTGTTTATGTATGGGACAGTCACGTGACATAAACTTCCAGCAACTAAACGTCCGAGCAGCCAAGTGCGTACTGCCGCGAGACAGACCCTACAGCAGGCCACTGCAGTCGCAAGCGTCACCAACGTTTTCGGTCTTCCAAACGACGAGAAGAACCGTTCTCGAGTGGTACAGTGGCTCTCGCCTCAGGTGTATCGTGTAATGCAGCCTAAAGCCCAATTACCACTGTCCGTCACGTCAACGTCACGTCACGGAACCAACACGTCAAGTTGTATTCACACTGTCCGTCCGTGTCCGTCACGTCAATTCGTCCATCTCAATACGTGATGTTGAAAGTGAGGTTATGAGTGACGATCTGTTGTGTAGAAAGTCATAGTTTAATACTAGAAAGGGGAAACAACAACGCTAAATGTTATTAAAGGCCAAAGAAAACTTTACAGTGTATGTTTTTGGCCAACTTACTGGGCACTGAAACAACATTTCAAAACATCGACATCTATTTTCAAGCGAAAAAATAAACATAAGAAGACATCAAACCATACTTGTAGGAGCATAAATAGCACCTGTATACTTTAACCATTAGGATTTGCTCGCTGACATTGTTAATACCGCTGTAAATAACTGATTTTTTGTCTTTCATTAGAACTGACATTTTCATTTAAAGTGTTATTTAATGAAAAATACGTAATCAAATTACAATCTCATTCAAATTAACAGTTTGCTTCAGTCGTTTCTGTTACAATGTTACGTAACATAAACCATTTTTTGGTTTCAGATATCCGACGTCGATTTTAGGGGGACACTCAATTGTCAAAAATATTTAAGTCGTCATGAAACATTTGAGATTTATCCCTAAACGAGGTACAACAACACAAAGATGAATAAAACACATTTGCATATAAACAGGGCAATCGTCGACTGCAACATGTAATTCGAGTGACGGAAATAGGTTAACTTCCGATGTTAGCAGACGGCCGTTCCGTCAAAACATTCTTCTCGAGAAAGCTTGACGGACGTTGACGTGACGTGTCGGTCCGGTGACGAACAGTGTGAATGCCGCCATTAGAAATACATTGCGGAATGTTCTGACGGACGGTGACGTGACGTGACGGACAGTGTGAATTGGCCTTAATATTACATATTTGTAGAAAACGACCATAAATTGTTGTGAGTGAGCAAGCAGCGATGACACATACAGTCTAGCTTGTCAAAAGTACTTGGCCCTTTTCTACAAATATCCGATATTTAGGCTTTAGTATCATGGCCTCCACAAGGGCGGTGCTGGGTGGACCTATGGCTGCTGAAGGGGGCCCGAGCCCACACCAAAATGTTCATTTTTTTTGTTACTGAAATAAAAACAAACTAGAAAAAACATGTTGAATATTTTTCATCCAACAAAATTTTAGAAGATTCTACAGGCAATTGTAGTAGATATTTATGATAAACCGATTATCTTAAACGATGACTTCGATTGATGCTCTTAGTTATTGCCATTGGTTGGTATTGTATGTTTTTATTAACTAAGGTGACCAACCGTACCGATTTATTCGGGACAGTCACTCATTTCTATGTGTCTTTCACGAATTTTTTCAGAAGTAATTCGGTACAGCTATTTGTCCTGGATTTAACAACTGTGTTCAGATTTATAAATTTATCTCACCTGTATCAGTTTGTTTTATTATTAGTTTCAATTACGATGGGAAACTGTTTGACAATAGGTTCATTAGACTTAAGGTACTTATCACTGTCGAAACCGTTTCCATCTGTTTCCACTGAGCAAAAATCAAATGTTTGTAAAGCTTATGGGACTTAACTACGGAGTCATCAGTCCCTAAACTTACAAACTACTTATGAACTACTTACGAACTAGGACGGCACAAATATCCATGCCCGAGGGGGGATTCGAACCCCCGACCGTAGTGGACGTGCGGACCGTGACTGAAGCGCCTGAGTCCCCTCGGCCACCGCGGCCGGAACCACTGAGCATACACGTACAAACTATACCAGTGAGAAAATCAGTGAATGGACTGCTAACACCACTTTTCCAGGTCAAATATGGATTGATATTATTTCTCATTTTAGAGTGAATCATGTGCCATTCTCAAATGTGCTTAAACTAGTGCAGTTTCTTTTTTGCCTTTCGGAAATAATGCTGTTACTGAAAAGGTATTTTCCCTACATGAATAACAGATGGGCAAGTGACGAAATACAGCTTGCCATAGAAACTGTGAAATCAATATTAGTAACTAGAGTAAATTATTATGAAACTTGTGTCGAATTTTTTTCACATGTTGTTGAAAAATATGGACTTGCTGAAGAAAATTCACTGCACATTTAAATTCAGTTGTTCTGGTCGCATTACTTAATCGTATAAAGTACTAATAAAATGTAAATTAATGTACTTTTTGTAACAACTTCAACTGATATTTTGTTCAAATTTTTGTAAATCTATCGGACTCAACTGCGTTGTTATTAGTCCTTAGCTCACAAACTACTTAAATTAAGGTAAACTGACCTAAGGACAATACAAAAACCCATGATCGAGGGGGCCTCGAACGGCCGGGCGCACTGCAGCACGGCGCTGCAGTATGCATGGCTAATCCGCCGCGGCTGATATTTTGTAATTATTACTTTCACTAAAATCTTCTACTAATACAATGAAAAAATATATACAATAGAACCTCTCAAACTCGACACAATATGGACTTAAAGGTTGTCGAGTTTTGAGGTTGTCGAGTTTTAGGGAACTAAGATAAAAATAATTGGAGTTGAATAAAAACGCTTATTTAGAGTATTAAAATTGTACATTTATTGATTTATTATATACAATTATATATTTATATCAACAGTTATAACTAATAATCAAAAAATCAAAAATAATTTTGAGACAAAAGGCCTAGTAGAATCTGAAAATAGAGTGTTCATTACAATTATTACTGAAGTGGTTTATGCTGCTTATAAAAAGTCTATCACCGTTAGTTATGGGAAGTTTTACTGAACACTAGAAGAAAAGTGTAAAATAATAGTTACTGAAGTCGTTTGAAAAACTCTGTGATTGGAGACTACTTTTCTGTCTCCAAACGGGTCTAGATATAGGCGTTCACTTTTCCCTGTACACACGGAACCATTGGTAAAGGGTTTCGCCAATTTTTTCGAACTCTCCACTTCTCATTGTTTTTCGTTCCGCGATGGATTCTGTACACTGTCTTTTCAAACACCATGATTCAATTACAGATTTCTTTTTTTTCCAACCTAGCACTGTAGACCTACCGATGTTCAAATCCAACGCTATTTTATTTACGCTTTCACCACGCTCAAGTCTTTTTAGGGCGCCAAACTTTGCTTCCATTGACACTGATACTTCTTTTCTATTCTTCTCCACCATACAGTCGCTCTATATTCCTGCACAAAACTCGTTTAAACAATTGGCAATCACTTTCGAACAAAGGCAACTGATCACAACTGTGTCTCGACAAACACTAAACTGAATGCCCAGTGACGACAATGTAGCGAGGGTACTTTATGACCTGCCCGGGAATCCCAGGTCAACGTGCGGCCGCACGATAAGGAAAGTGGCCACAGAAATCGCCGAACGTGTGCAAGCAATAGCCCGCCCCAGCTGGGTAGCTAAAGGGTGCGTTGACGACCTTGGAAAACCCAGTAACCTAGTCTGAGTCTCTAGTGTTCTCGGGCGGCCTATGTACTGATGGAAAGCTTTACGTTATGGGCGGAGTAAAAAAAAAAAAAAAAAAAAATATATATATATATATATATATATATATATATATATATATATATATATATATATTTTTACACCGCCCATAACGTAAAGCTTTCCATCAGTACATCACACATCATTAATTCACCAGCCCTGTCGAGTTTTACGGAATGTCGAGTTTTCGGGAATCGAGTTTGAGAGGTTCTACTGTATATACAAATTACAAAATTTGTGTGTCCCAAATTTGAAACTAGAAAATATGGTCACCTTAGTAGTAACACCACAGTCTAACATATACAGCACGACACTCCCACATATTTTTGTTATACACTGCGACAGCAGCGCTCCAAGCGGCCGGCAAGCTACGTTTCTGAATACGGTATTGCATGAGTATCGCTTATATTGATTTTAACATACTTTTTACATCAGGAAACGTACGTAGTGTCTTAAAAAAAGCAATAATTTAAAAATAGCTCCACCTTTGTCTTTCTTAGATTTCCTAAGATCCTTGAAACGGTACGAAACGGTACATTACAGCACAGCTTATTTACTATTATCTTGTAACCTACAAGCTTTTACTGAATAATCTCATTTAGTATCAATATTAGAAAATTGTCTAGGAAACACCAGAAGACCTTCCCTTTGGCAGAAAGACGTCGCTTTCAAGAACGCCAACACTTCTTCACTACAATTTCAGTAAAATCGTTGAGGGTGGAACGTAGGAAACGAATACAGAATGTAATAACTACAGTATTTAACATAATAAATCAGTAGCCACAACTTTAGCTGAAAGATAAAGTCACAGACCTGACAAGAAAACGAAAAAAGCAATCAAACTGTTGTCAACAAAGAAGAACCCAATTCTACAATTGTTGCTACAATTTAAGCACAAACGGCAAGAATCTTCAAGACATTGTCTTCTTAAGTTAAAGTAATCACACTCAAAAGAATATGCGCGTATAAGAAAGATAAGTGAAGCCTACAAATGTGCGAATCATTAGACGTCATACCGAAATGACAAACGTCAAAAAGCACTTTATCATAGGAAGAACACAACGTAATAGAAATTTATGTTTGTCTCATATTTATATTCTACTTACTTTTAGTGGAAAAAGCTGTAAATATACACATATTCGTAAGTATTGGTTCATGACGAAGTTCGTTATACCACTCAATCAGTTAAATTCGGCTGTTTTTACATTAGTTTCCGTATTATGTATGTCTGTTGATATTTTATTAATGTTTGTAACTCAAGAATTATACTATCTATTTTGTTAATTACGCACACAAATAATGATAAAGAAACATTGCTCCTTCGGCAGCTTGCCCACCGCTAGGAGCGCTAGTGTCGTTGCAACTGTCAGTTGGTAACAACTTTCACAGCAGTGAGTGTCGCGACTGTATATGTTAGACTGTGGTAACACTGCAGGGCCGACGCAAGGCAGGTGCGAAACGTGCGGCCGCACGGGGCGGCAGTTTCCGAGAGGGGGGGGGCGGCAAATCTGCGTCGCCCCCTTTTTTAATTTTTTTTAAGGACAAACTCAACATGCATGCCCATGAGCGGATTCGAATCCAAACCTCGGAGTGAGCGTCTTCGGGAACTGCGAATACCTGCCGGCCGCCCCTTTAGAACAAGGGGAGGGAGGAGGGCTGATTCCTTGCTCGCCACTGTGGCAGCGCCTTCGTGTGTGAGCCGTAGGCACGGAGAGGGGGAAGCAGTCTGGCGTACACGCCGCCGCCGGTATAGGGATGGCCAAGTTTTAGAAATATCGATATGTATCGTATCGATATGTACAAAAATATCGATTTTATTGAAATAAGAATATCGATATTTCGATCGGTGAAATCTTTACATAGAATGCTAAATTAATAATATTAATATAAACCACAGAAATCATCAATATACAATTTAAAATTGACAAATGTTTTATAATTTTAAACATTAATCAATAAAAAAAGCACATGTATAATCAGTAAAAGAAACACAATGTGAAAAAAATTAATTGAGCCAGTAGTCATCAGTAACATACATTAGGAGAGCCCATTGCTTTATATGTTCAGCAGTTATTCTACTTCTGTTGTCTTGCACCACTAAATTGATCAGTGAAGCCACTCTTTCTGACGAAACAGAAGAGGCTTGGCATGTCAGGTACTTCTGCAAAATGTCTGATAAAATGGACGTAAAGTGTCGAGTGTCAGCCCAAAACTACAGAGGATCACTGTTACGCTCTAAATATGGTTGATCAAGATACTGCTTCAGCTCATTTGGTACAGAATCTTGGCTTGAAATTTGCTGTGAAACTGAACTTTAGGTCAGCAGTTTTTCATGCCACGACCAAATGGAAGAGCTGCTCAGGAGTAAAGAGGTTGCCAGCACTGAACCATCTCCTCTCCACGCATTCTATGCCTCCTTGTCACCTATCAACGCCCAACGGTTATTAAAGAAAAAGGATGGCTTTTAAAAATATCGCTTTCGATATTCTAAATTTAATATCGATATATCGGAAAATAAAATATCGACTATAAATATCGATGATTTTTCAAAAAATATCGATATTTTTTGCCCATCCCTACGCCAGTATATTCTTATGTGTCGAGCGCTGCCAGCCTGTTAAAGCGCCATGCGTTTACTCACAACTAATTTTGCAGAAGACGAAATCTAATTTGGAAATTCGAATGCCATGTTCGATACTGCGGTTACATGTTAAGCCTGAAGCGATTTTGCTAAGCCCTTCAATGGCAGTTGAGTGTTTTATTCTTCCCGCACTATGGAAAAAAAATGTTGAACATTACTACAGTCAAACATGATCAACACTTACAATGACTAGAAGCAGTCCGAATGGGTAAATACGCTGTGAGTAATTACAAGGGATAAAGACATTGATAGTAAGCCTGGCATAAGTTGGGTTTCGCCGTATTTTTGAAAATGTTTGCTATCCATATCTGAGTGATAGTCGGATGTTTTAGTTTTTGAGCCCTGAAACATCTGTCTCTGCCTGCACAAACACAATTAAACTCTGACCAGCACTTTTGTGTGACAAAACTACTCACACACTATCACTTTGCCAATATTTTTTTACTGTATAATGCGTGTGAATGCACGTTTCGTCTAAGTAAACTACTGCTCGCTTTGATTCTGATAAAAACCTGAGATAGTATGGTCTTTCAGCAACAATGCCCTCTGCTCCGCACAAAACAAAACGTTAATTTTGACACCTTCTAAAACGAAAATCCATAGACAGAACATTGCTTCTACGGGTTTCCTTGCTATCTTTGAAGCTCATTTCTGTTTTACAAAATTTATGTAGTTTTCGCATTCCTTTCTGTTGTTCGTAATGCTATAAAAATTGCTGCCTGATATTACATTTATCCGTATCATCGGTCACATACTTATTGTGAGCTTCTTGCGTCTTCTTCTTCGGCGCTAGTTTAACCATAGCGTCGCTGTACCTCCTCACGTGACCTACAGTACTTCCTGGCACTGCCGCGTCACCAGGCGATAGGTATTGTTCATTGTTGCCTTCTCTACAACGAAAACTACAGAATTCGTTTCAGTACATGGCCGAGGTAGTCAAGATTGGTCAGAAGCACTTTCATTGCACTTCGTAATGGTGCGTCCGAAATTCTTGCAACTTGGTATGTAATAGGTAAGTGCTTTTCATATAACGTACAATTAGTATTGTACAGGCATGTTACTCATAAGTTAGAATTTTTCTCCTTCAAGAACACAGAATAGGAAAATTTATTTTTCTTATGATCTGTTACTTCAAAAATTGGCAAGTCGGCAAATAAGCACGCGTCACCCCGATAGGTAGAATGAAAATAAAGCGCAGAAAAGTGACGTGAAACCGCGATGACTAATATGTTGCTCCTTATTCCATAATCAGAAACGAAAGAACTGACACATGGAAATTACGACAGATGTCGAGTGTCAGTTCTTTGAAATGAACAACCGCAGTGCAGTGAGTTAATATATTTCGACTAGCGTCAGTGGCCATCGATGCCTGGGTGTGTATTTATTGCATTATATGTTACTCCATCTCCTTATTCTTCCTCTCTCCATTGTCTTTCGCCCCACTCTTTGACCGTTTCACCTGCGTCTGTAGCAAAATTCGGCCTGAAATGCAATTTCACGTGGCTCAATTCTCATGACTTCAAGATTTCACACACATTTGAACATTTTTGTAAATTCAAAAGGCTTATTAAAATTAGACAGATTTCTTCACTCAGGTTTGACTCCATTCTTGAGCTGGTGCCCAGCGACTAGGGTTGCCAGATCTCCGGGCGCCGCCCGGAGTGCCCGGGTTTGGAATGAATTCTCCGGGTCTACGGGACAATCACTCTCATCTCCGGGTTTCAATGTAACCTTCATCTTAACTTTTTTTTTTTTTTTTTTTTTTTTTAACGGCTCTGTTTAAATACTATGCTCATGTAGCGACGATCTACATCGAACTTAACGTAACTTAAACTAAGGACTAACACAACATCCATGCCCTAGGTGGGGGGGCGGGGATTCGAACCTCTGGCGGGAGCAGCCTCGCGCCCCGTGGCAAGACGCCTCAGTGCGCTCGGCCATTCCCGGCCGGTTCCTCTCTAGTGATTGTCAATAACTTTATATAAATGTCAATTTCTTATTGCAACAAAACGCTACTTTTCTATTCTTCGTCTGAAAATTTTTCATTGTTGCGTCGGTAGTAATCGACTAGGACATTATTAAGCAAACACTGTTGCGGCAACGTGTCAAATGGCGACGTCTATTGTTTGTGTTCGTTCGTTCATTGTTTGTTATCAGTTTACCGGCAATTTTTGGAATACTCGGATCGTTTGTGAACAGACAAGCTTACATTAACTCAGATTAGAGAGTAATAATAGTGAAATGAAGAGACGATATCTAAGTTCGTTCCGTGAAGAATGGCTGCAGGAAGACAATTATAAAGAGTGACTACAAAAAGTGGATACTGATGAGTGTATGTGTAAGTGGAGAACATGTAATATCTCATTTACTGTTAAGTACATCGGAGTGAAAGCTGTGAATAAACCTTTACCATCAGAAAGACACAAAGCGAATATTACCACACAAAAGAAGAATCAGTCGCTTCTTAAATTCTTGCCGAAACAGTTTTCTGCAGAAGACGACAAAGTCACTGCAACGGAATTAACTTTGACTTACCATGGTGTGAAACACCACCATTCTTACAATTCTCAAGATTGTGGTAATAAGCTATATCCTTATGTTTTTAGAGATTCCTCAGTAGCAGCGAAAGTAAGATGCGGCCGAACAAAAAGCGAGGCATTAGTAAAACATGTGCTAAAGAGAAGCTACTAAGCGAATTAAAGCAAAATGTTCCGTTTTCATTGGGTTCAGACGCTTCAAACAAGGGCAATAAAAACATTATCCGATAGTTGTAACATACTTCTCCAAAGATAAGGGAAAATGTAATGAACTTCTTGATTTCTATGAAGATGCCATCTCAAACAAACTAAAATCCATTTTATTGGAAAATGGTTTGACACTAAATAATGTAGTTTCGTATTCAGCTGACAATGCATCAGTTAATTTCGGGAAACACAATTGAAAGAAGAAAATGAAAACTTAATCAAAGCCAATTGTTGTTGTCATATTTTACATAACTGTGCTAAGTTTGGATTCAAGCTTCTAAAATATGACGTAGAAACTCTAGTTCTTAAAATATGTTCAGACTTTTCTACATCATCAAAAAATTCGGAGGAACTAAAAACATTTTGCGAGTTTGCTCAGCATGATTACAGCGAAATACTGCGACACACTGTAGTGCATGGTTGTCTTTGGAGTCAGCTGTGGACCGTCTTGTGACGAGTTTTAAAGATGTATCATGTAGCACGGGGTGAGGAGAAAACACATCCCCTAATTTAGAAGTTTATTAGTTCACAACAAGACGAAATAAACGAGTATTCGCTAACACTACCAGAGTGCTTTCTGTATTTTTCAAAAACAACTTTGCCTGTTTGTTGTAAAGCAATCAGAATTTTAGAAAAAGAGGACACACTTTCCACAGATGTTCACGAGATTATGTTGGAAGTGAAAAAACAAATAGAGGGTCGTAAGGAGGATACGTTTTATGGATTTGAAGTTAATATGTCTTTAGAAAAGAATATTGTAGTAAAAGAGTGCACACTTGTTTACGAAAGGTTATTAAACAATCTTGGTAAATGGTACAGCTTTAGTGGGAACGACAATGTGTATGTAGTTGTATCAGTGCTAGACTTATGTCAACCAAATCTATTTTCATTTAAAGACTTGGCCAAAGTGCGAAAGAAATTGAAAATTAGTTTTGATGGAAACGAACTGTATCAGGAGTTTTCTGTTTTGAAGTCTGTAGTATCAAATCTTGATAGGAAGGAAACTAATTGTTGTAAAGCGTAGAGAGAGTTTTTTGAAAAAGCAGATGCACCAAACTTTTTCAATATAATGCAGCAAGTCCTCGCAATTCCTGTCAGTAACGCACACGTTGAACAAGTGTTTAGTGTAATGAGTGTATTATGGTCGAATGCTAGAAACACAATGTCCGTTGAACTTGTGAAAGCCGAGATATGTGTTCAGATGAATTTGAAAATGAGATGTGAAGATTTCTACAACGTGGCTCTTAAAAACAAGACTCTTCTGAATGCAGCGAGATCATCAGCAAAATATGAATAATAAGGTATGTGCCTGTAACAGTAATATTTTATACTGTTATTTTTATTTGCTTCGGTGTAGGTTCTATTAGTGGTAAACTAGTAATGGCGGCATTAGTGAGTGATAGAAGTCAATTTTGTTGTGTCTGTAAAACTTGTGACCGTAATGATACACAAAGATCTGTTTGACGAAGACTGCCCCCAATTAGTCAAATGTACAATCAGAAAAAAATCAACTGTTTGAGTGTCTTGTGGATGGCTATACTGCCCGCGGTGAACGAAGGCGTCCGAGTTCAGGCACGTCTTTGCTGACCAAATTTGTTCAGCTAACTAGTTTCCGTGATTGCACCATTTTCAAAGCATAAAATATGGGGCAAGTTACATTATATACTTTTTGGTAACTCAAGCTGTAAAAAACATGTAATCTTATCCAGTTGACTCAAATACCTAATAAAAATTAAGACACCGTTAAAACACACTGCACTGCACTACGCTAGAAATTAGATGTTTTGTGCAGCTGGAGCTACGAAAATGTATATAATGTAACTTGCCCCATATTTTACGCTTTGAAAATGGTTTAATCACCGAAACTAGTTAGCGGAACAAATTTGGTCAGCAAAGTGTACAAATATGCATTTTTCAAAATTTTTACTGCCGAGGATCGCCTCACCAAAATGTAGGAAGTATTTTTTAATTACACATTCGGCACGTTAGGTGGATACGCGAACGTAAATGGATCAATTTGTATTGTAAAAAGTAATGACAGGTTCTTAAGATATCATGTCATTGTGCAAATCTCCCGCAGTGCACTGTTATTTACTTATGTCACGGCAGTGAAGTAATTTTCGCGGAAGTACAACATAATGGGGAACGAAGCACCAGTCACTGGCCACTGCACTTCCCTGTCGAACCTGGCAACTGCGCTGCTAGCTGTCAGATGTTCAACTCTCGCCGTACGTAGTATACTGTAGCACTGTCGATCAATTCACTATAGAATTCGCGATCGTACTTCGGCGTATAATGTTTAACTGATATTACATTAGAACGTCGATTATCGGAACTAATTGGGGAACGTGGGTGTTCGGAAACTCGTTTATTCGAAGAATCAAACTGTACTGTTTCATTTGCCAATAAGTACTTTACGGTACATGTATTTAAAACAACAGGCATCTCTTTTAGTGCAGTAATAATCTCGTATTTATCTCTCATAGAAAGGACAGCACTATTATGTTTAATCATTTTACGCCCTCAAGTTTACTTGTTTACGCGGCAGCAAGTGGTGGTAACAGGGAGCAGACGGTGTATGTGCCCCTTCTCTCCACATGGAGCCAGAGAGAAGCTCTTCTCGGTGGCGCGCGATCCTTCACAGTGCGCGGAGCCACAAGCGGCAACTCTTGGAAGGCGCAGCTGTCGATGTGAGCAGCTTCGATGCTTCCGCCACGCCGACTGAAGTGTGCAGACTGCTGATCCACAGCTACTAGCGGCCTGGCCGTCAGGTGCGGCATGTCAAGGTGAAGGCCAGACCTAGCAATGTTCCACCGGGGGGATACTTGCTGGGAGGGAGGAGATGATTAGTTTTTTTTTTCCTTTTAGAATTCACGTGTAATCCTGGTTGGGGGGGGGGAGTTGGTCGCAGTTGGGGGGGGGGGGGGCTGAGCCATTGGCCAAGGGAGAGGGGGCCACGTCTGGTCTCCCGGCCTGCCTCGAGTTCAATCTGGCAACCCTAGTCAGCTGGTCGGCGACATGGCACCAGAAGATTCGGCGCAGACTTTGGCCCTATACAGGGTGTTACAAAAAGGTACGGCCAAACTTTCAGGAAACATTCCTCACACACAAAAAAAGAAAATATGTTATGTGGACATGTGTCCGGAAACGCTTAATTTCCATGTTAGAGCTCATTTTAGTATTTCTCTTTAAACGTAAATTGAAATAATTCGTGCAGACAATTGTCAAAATATCCAATTGTTGCGTTAGTATGTACTGTACTTCCTACATTCACCGCCAGCTGGCCCAGTTGAAGGAAGGTAATGACTTCAGTGCTTGTGTTGACATGTGACTCATTGCTCTACAGTACTAGCTCAAATGTTCAAATGTTTGTATACTTTATGGGACTTAACTATGGGGTCATCAGTCCCTAAACTTACAAACTACTTATCAACTACTTACAAACTAGGACGGCACAAATATCCATGCCCGAGGGGGGATTCGAACCCCCGACCGTAGTGGCCGTGCAGACCGTGACTAGAGCGCCTCAGTCTCCTCGGCCACCGCGGCCGGCTACAGTACTAGCATCAAGCACAAAAGTACGTAGCATCAACTGGTTAGTGTTCATCACGAACATAGTTCTGCAGTCAGTGGATTGTTTATAAATGGTCGAGGTAATTCTTCGTGCCACCTCACCGTATGGCGAGTGCTACGGGAGAACCAGTTGTTTCCGTACTATATACAGCGTGTGCAGGCACTATCAGCAGCTGATTGGCCTCCACGGGTACACTTCTGTGAATGGTTCATCCAACAATGTGTGACTCCACATTTCAGTGCAAATGTTCTATTTACGGATGAGGCTTCATTCCAACGTGATCAAATTGTAAATTTTCACAATCAACATATGTGGGCTGACGAGAATCCGCACGCAATTGTGCAATCACGTCATCAACACAGATTTTCTGTGAACGTTTCGGCAGGAATTGTTGGTGACGTCTTGATTGGGCCTCACGTTCTTCCACCTACGCTCACTGGAGCACGTTATCATGATTTCATACGGGATACTCTACCTGTGCTGCTAGAACACGTGCCTTTACAAGTACGACAAAACATGTGCTTCATGCCCGATGAAGCTCCTGCACATTTCAGTCGACGTGTTCGTACGCTTCTCGACAACAGATTCGGTGACCGATGGATTGGTAGAGGCGGACCAATTCCGTGGTCTCCACGCTCTCCTGACCTCAACCCTCTCGACTTTCATTTATGGGGGCATTTGAGAGCTCTCGTCTACGCAACCCCGGTACCAAATGTAGAGACTCTTCGTACTCGTATTGTGGACGGCTGTAATGCAATACGCCATTTTCCAGGGCAGTATCAGCGCATCAGCGATTCCGTGCGAAGGATGGTGGGTGCACGTATCCTCGCTAACGGAGAACATTTTGAACATTTCCTGTAACAGTGTTTGTAGTCACGCTGATAAGTTCTGTTGCTGTGTGTTTCCATTCCATCATTAATGTGACGTGAAGAGAAGTAATAAAATGAGCTCTAACATGGAAATTAAGCGTCTCCGGATACATGTCCACATAACATATTTTCTTTCTTTGTGCGTGAGGAATGTTTCCTGAAAGTTTGGCCGTACCCTTTTGTATCAGCGTGCACAGCCTCGCCTCGTCGCTGACACTCGGGCTCGTCTCGGCGAGACACGGAGGGCGCCCCACACGGCCGGAGCAGCAGCCTGTGGATCACTCGCCAGCTCAACATTTCCTCTCGCTGCTGGTGACGGCACTCACAAGTGGTTTGATGATGGAAATTTCAGAGCCATCCCTACTGACTACGAACCGTCATCGTCTACAACTGGAAAACTATGTCTTGCGCTGAAAACTGCGATAAAACTGAGGCTGACTTCAAGTTACTCCTGTCTTCTATACAGTCGTATAAAGAAAAAAGTTTTGATCAAAAGTTCTGTTGTCACTTCAAAATGGACGATCACACGACGTGCGAGTAAAGAGACGTTCTCAATACGTAAGACTCCTGCCGAGAGAAAACGCGTTTAGTCCAGTCAAATCGTGCACAAAAAGGGCTCAAAGTCGAAAAATTTGGTATAATTGTTCTTAGTGGCTTATTTTATGTTTTTTTTGCGGTGCTGAATACGAATCTGAAGTTTTCCAACAAAAATTCCATCGGAAAATATGGGAAATCATCAAAAAACAACTAAAAATCGCAATTGTCAGTGGTTTTTAGCTTGTAACTTGAAAAGCAAGCTATTTACACAATAAGTGGCCCAGTAATAAAATGGAGAGGAGAAAATTACCCACAATTTATGTCTGTAACATTTTTTTGTACGTCGTATGGTTTCCACGTAAAACAGCGTTGAAAAAGCGCTGAAATCAGTAAATTATGGAAAATAGAAAAAACAAGTTTTTTTTCGGGTGGATTATTTCATCAGCAGTTCCTTGCCTTTCAACGTGTTTACCTTGCGAACCATGGAAGCAGCTCTTCTCTTTGTCCTTTGTGCAGTCAGCTGCGCGCCCACGCCGTCCGTCTACCTGTGGCTGCTGCCCGCCCCTCCGTCTCACCTTTGCGGCCGCTGCCCTTAAGTTTATGACAGGCGAAGGGGGGGGGGAGGGGGTCTTCCTGCCGAAACACCCAACTGTCCTCAACTCTCCAGTTTGTGTACGTTCGCTGCCGTGATAGTGTTATTTCCCTTTCTCTCAAAGACATGACGCTATGTTCGAATGTTTTCGTTGAGATATAGCGCAACAACTCGGGCGCAATGTCGGGTGGTGTTTTATTTGTGAAAAATATTTAGGTGAGGGTGCAGTGATAGTGGTCAAGGAAAAAGGAATATAAACTTTACGTGATGTTAATAAAAAAAAAGAAATGATAGGAACGTGGCTGTTTTGGCGGGTAAAACATCTGTCAGCGTACATGTTTCACGCCAGAAAAGTTACGTGAATGAATGATAGCTGCCTACTTGAAGAAAGCTGCTGAAGAAAGCACATCTTCAGGAAAATTAAGATCATCCTCTGACTATTTCCATTGGAAAACACATGGTTTTGTGTGTGGAACAGGTATTCCTGAAGATTACGCACGGTCACAACAAAGACTGCCTCCTCAAAAACGTAATTTGGTGCATCTGGTGACGAACATTGAGATGAAAGACGCAGTTGTGAAACAGGCTCAACTACGTGGAGATGATTTCAGTGCAGCAGTTATTAACAGGATCCAGCCGATAGCAGACACGGTGGCTGCTGACTAAGTACCATGATAAATGTTTAAAAAATATTTACATTAGTAGGTCCAACACAAAGAAAGAAAACCGTTGGCCCTTATGCTGAAGAGATTCAGAGGGCTATGAATTACATTTTCAATTTTATGGAAAGGAATGACACGGAATGTCAGTTTCCATCATATCAGTTAATAACTCAGATAGAGGGCAACTTAATTCCTGAAAGAAGAACATTTATTGTATAGATATGGGGAAGATGTTACCGTATCAAAGATCAAACAGAATACGGTCGTATGTTTAAAGAATACAGGCCAGAAGATTTTGACTGAAGCGCGGTACATGGAAAGAAGTTCGTCAGAACGGGAAGAACGTCTTCGATTAGTTGAGACAGCAGCTGATGTAATTCTCGAAGAGATACGATCAATACCGTATGCTGTGGACGACTATCCTCCTCCAGACTCTTTCATGGACGAAAATGGAAGCCTTGTCCCGGAGGTTCTCAAATTTTCCTTGGAAAGACTGATACTCAAGAAGAAGCGAACAAGTGGGAAAAAAAAGTTGCCATTTCACACAGTGTTATTAGTGCTGTCAGGCCAACTTCTTTCCTTTCCACGTTGCAAATTGGGCTATCAGCTTTCTTTTATAAGAAGTATGGATCACGAAAACTGATTGATGTTGTTCATCCCGGGGATTTTGCGCCTCTTATTCCGAAGCTGTTCGTCTTGAAGTGTCAGCAATCATGAGGTCACCACTGCAAATAGATCCGACAGCTTTCCATCAATTTGTTCATGACAACGCTGGTTTTAACACATGTACATTGGATGGATATAATACCTTCCATGCAATGGGAGGAATACATTTGATTACTCCTAGAAATGCCATTGCTCCGGATCAAAGAATTGTCCAAGTAAAGAAACCAATACCAGCTCCACTAATTGGTGAGATGGGAGCTGTTTCCTTAAAACATTTTGAGAAGACACGTTCTCTTGGTTTAAAGAATATCAACATTGAGGATCTCAAACAGCTATTTGTATCACCTGATTCAATATTACCCTCTTTATCAGATCTACTTTCGCTTTATGGCAAGTGGAAAGATGTGCCTGGAATTCCAGGATGGAGTGGCTTCATGGAGCAAATCACAAGTAGTGTTCCCTTTCATACAACCTATGTTGCTTGTCTACCATTTATAAACGCTCCACCATCTGATCACAATACAATATATGTATAGCTATATTCGCATCCATAGAACAGAGCAAATCAATTACTCAACAAGCAGATGTGAACACCTTCGACCAGCCTCAATACCTAAAGGCAAGATTTATTGTAGCTTGCCAACAAGGAGATCCCGAATTTGATAATGTCATCATCAGAATAGGTGGTCTCTTTTATAAGGATTTACAATAATCTTTAATTTCAAGAAATAAAAACTATATATTAATGTTCTTTTTTGCTGTTTTCAAAAAATGATTGATTTTCCTGATATTTTACCACTGTTTTTTATGGAAACCGTACGACTTACAGAAAAATGTTAGTGACATAAATTGTAGGTAATTTTCTTCTCTTTATTTTACTACTCGGCCACTTTTCGTGTAAATAGCTTGCTTTATGAGTTATAAGTTGATAACCGCAAAAAATGTGATTTTTAGTGATTTTTTGGCGATTTCTCATATTTCCCGAGGGAATTTTTGTTGGAAAACTTCAGATTCGTGTTCAGCACCCCAAAAAACATAAAATAAACCACTAAAAACAATTACACAAATTTTTCGACTTCAAACTACCATTTGACTGGACTAGTTGTTAAGCCTGTACACAAAGTAGCGAATATTTTGTTAGTAGCCTCAGCCACTAAGAGCTGGCGTGTGTCGAAAGCAACGCACAGCGCGGAATCCCTGATGACTGCTCAGTCTCTGCGTGTATAGCGGCAATGCGAGCGTTTATGTGGCTCTGTTCGTCGTCCTCAATAACTTATTTACATCAGCCACACATTTGTTACCAGTGATGGATACTGTACGATTTCCTCACGACATCGCTCGATATTTCTTTAATATTACGATCTGAACAAGTAATAATAAATTGTACCCACCAACACCTGTTTAGTGTCGAACCGGAAAACAAAAGTACTGCGCAAAAGAGTTTTACTTTCTGACAACTTGAAGTTTTGGAACACCATTTATAGCTGACGACCATTCAATTACGAAAACACTTGGATAACAAAAAGTTAACATAAAATAAGCTTGAGCAGACAATATACGAAGACAAGCGTCTGCGATTTCAGATCGGGCTGTACACACCACCAGAGACAGTCCTAATAAGGAAGTCTTCCAGCGTAAAACGAATGTCTTTCTTTTCATTTCTTTTTGTCCCTTCGATTCTCTACGGTACCGTTTTGCAGCGATTTCAGTTAAGTACGTAATAAAAACAGCAAACGCCGTTCTTTCTATTGCTTTTTTTCTAAAAAAAAAGTTAAAATAAATTCCTAGCTTAATTTTTTCTTCACACAGCTAATGAGAGAAATGAGACGAATTTCACGTTCTGCACTGCACCCCGCGACTTGTAATTTCCAACGTGTTAAACTGACCACCTGTGTGGGCCTCCTGTGGCCATTGTAAGTAAAGTCTCAATCTTAAGTAAAATAATGGTATTTTATAAATGAAGCCTGCCGTATAAAATTTATACCTTGTTATACCAAGTTATAGTACATTCTAAAAAGAGCACGATTAAGAATATAAACTTACAATTACAAACTAGTGCACACAACAGTAAAGAAAGACAGGGGGAGGGTCCGTCTCTGATTCTGGGTCCAGGGCCCACAATCTCCTGTGGGGGCCATGAATGCAGGTGAGCTTATTTTTCCTTTTAGGTAAAGTGTCACTTTGAACTCAGAATACGACGGATAGACACTCGTCACCACAAATGTTATTGGCTCCGCAATAAGACGACAATCGCTTCACTCCTGGGGCGTTAAGGTCATAGCCCCATATTCTAAGGCCGGTATTACACTATCAAATTTTCTTTGACAAAGAATCTTTGTCCAATATTCTTTGACAAAGAATCTTTGACGTAGTGAAATGGTGACATTACACTATCAAATTTTCTTTGACAAAGAATCTGTCACAGTGCATTGAAAATGGCGGATGAATATTTGTTATTAACCTTAGTTGTTGATTACATAGATTACAAATATCTACTTATACACTTAGATTGCATGTACGCGTACAACAATTGCAACGACTAGACATCTGGAAGCGTGCCTTTATTCACATAACCCGTTTTTACTTGTACCGCGGCTCTCGCCTCAGGTGTATCGTATAATAAGGCCTAACATCTGATGTTTGTAGAAAAGAGCGAAGTACTTTTTCTAGCTAGACTGTAGATATCATCGCTCCTTGTTCACTCACAACAATTTAAGCTGTACTCTTAAGACATATTTGAAAAAAAAAGAAAGAAAAAAATGTGAAGTTCTTTTCTTAATCATAATACACATCTACAGTGTAGCTTTTCAAAGTACTTCGTCGTTTCCTACAAATATGTAATATTAGGCTGCATTACCCGATACACCTGAGGCGAGAGCCGCTGTACCACTCGAAAACGGTTCTTCTCGTCGTTTGGAAGACTGACAATGGTGACGCTTGACTTGCTTCTGCAGTGGTGTTCTGCTCTAAATATTGCAGTAAACAAAACTTTTGAAACATTTATATTTTGCGTATTATGTATCGTGTAAATAGCATTTGTCTGGCTAAATATATGTAGGGAATTAAAGTGTCATTATGTACTTTTGCTTTCTCCGCTGCAAAACTGGTGCAGAGACAATTAATTTTCATTTTTACGTCGTCTGCCGTGCAAACAGTACTCACTTGATCGCTAATGAATACCGCAATTATCTAGCTTTCGGCTCGATGCAGCCGGTTTTTATAATCAACCTTATACAACTGCATAAATTTAGTTGTTGCGACGACTCACAATACGAATTACGCGGTTATGTTTTCAAACAGTACGTCAAAAACTGCTACAGCGATGCTACCGCTTAAAGCGGTCATATTTCTCACCACAGTTAACATAAGACGAACGCTTTCTTTGATCAAATCTACGGTGAGCTGCTAGATTTGATCAAAGAATGTTTGACGAAAGGCAACTTTGACCAAAGTTCCATATTACACTATCCAATTTTCTTTGACAAAAAATCATTGTCAAAGAAAATTTGATAGTGTAATACCGGCC
The DNA here is from genome assembly GCA_026315105.1 of Locusta migratoria. NCBI lineage: Eukaryota > Metazoa > Arthropoda > Insecta > Orthoptera > Acrididae > Locusta > Locusta migratoria. Next base: position 50,367,950 of record CM048752.1, read on the forward strand.
TAACCTCCTTAGTAAATACATCCATAACCACGTCATCGATTTATATTCGCAAGTTCGATATATATCGTTTGAGACCCGGTAACGTCGATTGTAAATATTGTTGGAAATTACCGAGTTTTATTTCTGCACTTTCAAGTTGAAACAGTTGTACAACTAAAACTAGAGAACATTATCCCGACTTGCTAAAAGCTGGCGTGGCTAATTTTTTGGGTGATTGGTAACGCCGGACTGCAGTGGCTGCCGCCGCCCTCTCAGTAGTTGGCAGCACTGGCTGTGGGCTGCTGTCTGTTCTTCGTCGCGTTTGTTTTGTTCCGAGCCAAGCCTTGCGTTTGTTGCGAGCTTGCTGATAAGAGAGGTCGCGAAGGAAGGATTTCCGCGGCTTCTTGAACGGGCAAACTCATCTGACACACTCACGGCGTTACTAAGGTAAGGACGCTAGCTTCGTTTCATTCGTGTGAGAGTTCTGAATTTATTTTCTGGCGATCGGTGACCGTTTTGCTATGTTATCGTTTCATTTGTTTCACTGTTGAGACTGACGTGAATAAGTGATTTACTTTCGGTAGTTACGCTCTTAAAATACTCGCCAATTCCATTTTTAAAAATGTTGTGTATCGGTATTCCCCTAAATTCTCACGCTTTATGGATCTAGGCATAACTGCGAAAACCACTTCTTGGGCTGGGATGAGGTTTTGTCACGCTCTCGCCATATTAAAAATATAAATGTCGTTATTGCATTTCTGTTATGTGGCAATAGAAAACATCGTCGTTGCTAAATATCATAATAATAAAAATGGTACATTGTGGTAGAAAAAATCTTGAGCAATAAAACGAAACATTGTCCTATAATATATAGGAACTAAACTGTAAGAAACGGCGAATGAAGAGATTCCGTAGGGTCTTTGCTTTGGGCTCATTACAGTTTATTCATGTACGATAGCCAGCCGCGGTGGCCGAGGGACTGAGGTTCGAATCCCCCCTCGGGCATGGATATTTGTGCCGTCCTTAGTATTAGTTAGTTCATAAGTAGTTTGTAAGTTCAGGGACTGATGACCCCATAGTTAAGTCCCATAAGCTATACAAACATTTGAACATTTTCATGTACGATGTTTCGAGATTCATATGAATCACTCGAGAATGACGTCAGAGTGACAGATACTTAATAAGCCGTTACATGGAATATTTTGGTAGCAGTCACCATTGTGAAGATAGCCAAATACGGCTCTTCAGCTTCACAAAGACTAGTGCATCGAGACTTCTAGTATTTTATCAAAAAATCTGGCAATACTTGATTTTCCGATACCACCTGTCTGCTTTGACTCATGACGTCATGACGCTAACCGTCATCTTGTACGATGTAACACATTGGAACAGCCCACAATTTCTACAGTATACCGTGTGAATAAAACAGAAAACAGCAGGTCATTCTCAATGGAGAGAAGTAGGACTTATATCAGGTGTGCCACAGGGGAGTGTCATGGGTCCGTTGCTGTTTACAATATATATAAATGACCTTGCGGACTTAACTGCAGGATCATCAGTCCCTAACCTTACAAACTGTGGTGTCGCACAAGTACAAAGTGCGCGCCACTTACTTTCGCCGCGCGCCGCCATGCACGCACGGCGCGGCGTTCTCACGACGACAGCCACGAGCGCCCTCTGCTGGAACGCCGCTCGTGGCCACCACTGAAGACACCGGTCACTTCGGACTGAGCTAGCAACGAGTTAGGACCTTCGTAATCAGATAGGCACCATTGAAGACTTTGCTATTGTACAGGCACTAGGCAGGCCTCTAACAACTATGTATCAACATTCTGCAGTACTATGTAAAAGTTTTGTTACATTCTGTGCAATATATATCTTTCTAATTTATTCGAGTGTTTATAGTTTCTGGCTGCTCCCCTCCGTACCTGCACCAGCGTGTCGGTCTCATTCCACTCGGCCACCGACACCTACGACGAGGCTGGGACACAAAAGCGGCGACGAAGTTGGGACACAAAAGTGGCGACGAGGAGTGATAGAACCTTGGACCAGCCCGCTTACAGCAGCCAGACAGCAGCAGTCGGAGCACGCAAAAATTGCTCCCGCCCACCCACCCTTGTTATAAGATTTTTGGGGGAACATATTCTGTTACGTATTTTGTGGACTTTTTTGTTGCAGAGCGTCCTCTTTCATATTGCATTTGTGTTTTGTTATAAGTTACTTGTATGCGCGGCGCCTAATCGGTCAGCATGGCCACTACCCCGAACCCAAACTTAATGGAAATTATTCAGATACAGACGGCGCAAATTACCCAGCTCCTCCAGGCTGTGGCCCAGCTCACAGCGCAAGCAGCTAACCAACAACAACAGCCGTCGCACCAGCAGCCCACACCTGCCGCCGCACCGCTTCCGACGTTCCGCCAGTACAACGAACGTGAGGAAGAATGGAGCGACTACTTCGCACAGTTTCAAGAACTCGTCGCGGCTCATCAAATTACAGGTCAGAGAGTGAAGAACCTTTTCTTATCTATTGTGGGCCCCCAGACCTTCGTATTATTGCAAAAACTTTTTCCGCAAGCATCTCCTCGTGATGTAGACTTTGAACGAATAGTAGAGGCACTAAATGCTCATTATGAGAGAAAAGTTCTTGTAGCAGCTGCACGATACCGATTTTTCAGACTTAAAAAATTACCGCAGCAGTCGCACCAAGAGTGGATTACCGAATTGAAGGGCTTAACCCGCCAATGTAAATTTACTTGTTCTTGTGGACTTTCTTATAGTGATGTGATGTTAAGAGATGCGATTACGCAGAATATTCAGGACCCCAGAATTAGAGCAGCAATTTTAAAACAATCTGACCCTTCATTGGACAGTGTACTGCAGCTTATAGAAGCACATGATACTTTTGACTTAGCAGATGTAGAAATGCAAAGCCACAGTGTAAATTCAGTGCGCCGCAACGGACGCTTTCCTAGCCGTAGTTCTCAGTATAGCACTAGTGATTCTTATTTTTCTACCGGCCGTGCTGAACAGACAGTGAACAGTAGCCAGTGTAAAAGTGCGACGCAAAGGTCGCCCCGTAGTGTTAGACACAGTAATTTGAATAACGGGCGCCAACGCTCATTTCAGAAAAATGTACGTAAATCTTGCCCCCAGTGTGTGTCTCGCCACAAGCGTGCTCATTGCCCTAGTCGCAACGCAACCTGTTATCAATGTGGCAAATCGGGACATGTGCAGTCTGTGTGTATGCAAATTAAAAACTCAAAGAACAGTAACGTTAGAAACGGTGCTTCGCATAGTGCGAGAACAGTTCATTCTGTAAATGTTATACGGGCTGTGGAGTTGAACAGTGCTTTAGTTGGTTCTCAATTGCAAGAAAGTAGTTCTGCACCTATGGCAAAACTATATAGTGCACCACGTAGCAAGCGCCGACGAGCGCGTAAAACAGTGCAACGGAAACGGGTTCGGGACAAGAAAAATGACTATGAACAGTGCATTCCTGTAGTGAAAATAGTGCCTTCTGCAACTGCTCCTTGTAAAAGTGCCCAGTACTGTGTAGCTAGTAACAGTAGTCTTGGTGTAGCTACTCAAAGTAATTTTAGTGCAGTAGCCTCGCAATGCGCGGACGCCGATCAGACGGTAGTGTCATCTAGTGACAGTGTTGTTAATCCGCTGTGTGCCGAGTCTGCGCCGCTTCCTTCACTACGCGGCCCGCGCATACGCAGCAAACAAACCGTAGCAGACGTTGCCCACATTCGCGCACCTGTCGTGCGCCTGAAGCACAAACTTTTTGTAAATCTCTTCATAGAAAATAAGACGGTGCAATTTCAGCTTGACACTGGTTCCGCTGTTACCTTAATAAATAGAGATACTTATGAACTTCTGGGTTCGCCAAGATTGTCGCCGTGTCAACAAGTGTTAACAGCTTATACAGGTCAAAATATTCCCGTGCTAGGAACATGTAGCCTGCCTGCCTCCTTTCAAGGTGTCACGAAAACAGTTGCTTTTGTTGTTCTTCAGGCCAAATCGACGCAGAACATTTTTGGACTAGATGCTTTTGACTTGTTTGGTTTATCAATTCAAAGAGATGTGCTTCAAATTTCGTCAGTAGTGCCTCAGGACAAAATCAATGCTTTATGTGACAAATATAGTGACTTGTTTTCGCCGGAACTAGGTTGTGCAAAGGACTTCGTGGCACATGTAACTTTAAAAGAATCTGCAGTTCCAAAGTTTCGTAAAGCTAGACCAGTGCCTATCGCATTGTGTGATACAGTTGCCGAAGAACTTAAACGTTGGCAAGATAGTGGGGTGATTTCTCCTGTTTCTGCGAGTCAGTGGGCCTCGCCTATAGTAATTATACCCAAGCCGTCAGGAAAACTTCGTCTCTGTGCGGACTTTAAATCAACAGTGAACAGTCAAACAATTGTCGACACTTATCCCCTGCCCAGACCTGAGGAACTGTTGGACAAATTAGGACAGTCTCGTTTCTTTTCTAAGATTGATTTAGCAGAGGCATACTTACAGATTCCACTTGATGACGAGTCAAAAAAGTTTTTCGTTATTAATACTCACATGGGCCTTTTTCAATTTCAACGCCTACCCTTTGGCAGTTCTTCCGCCCCCGCTATTTTTCAGCGCTTTTTGGAACAGCTGACAGTTTCGGTACCTTGTTGCTCGAACTATTTAGATGACATTGTGGTATCCGGACGTACAGTTGAAGAACATTTAGCAAACCTGGAGTGTCTTTTCAAAGTGTTGACTGCAGCAGGTCTACGCTGTAATAAAGCAAAGTGTTCGTTTTTTCAAACTGAAATAGAGTACCTAGGCCATGTGATTAATGCCCAAGGAATTCATCCCTTACAGTCACATCTTCGAGCAATCAAAGACTTGCCTCCTCCTAAGAATGTGCACGAATTGCAAGCAGTAATGGGAAAGCTGAACTATTATTTCAGATTTATTCCCAATGCCTCTCAGATTGCAGCTCCACTGCATCACTTACGTAGGAAGAATGTTCCTTTTGTATGGTCTAAAGATTGTCAGGTTGCCTTTGACAAACTAAAGTCTGCACTACTCAGTGATGCATGTTTGATTCCCTTTGACCCACAGAAGCCTGTAGTGTTAGCAGTTGACGCCTCGTCGTACGGTCTAGGTTCAGTTCTGTCGCATCGTATTCGATGTCACGATCGTCCTATTGCCTTTGCATCCAAGCTACTGACGCCAACGCAACAGAATTACAGTCAGATAGAAAAGGAGGCCTTAGCAATCATTTACGGCGTCACAAAGTTTCATCATTATCTCTATGGCAGAAAATTCTATTTGTTGACAGACCACAAGCCTCTCACGTCGTTGTTCTCACCCACAAAGCCAATTCCGCCACGTACGGCACAAAAGCTTCAGAGATGGTCCTTGATATTGTCAAATTATCAGTATGAGATTTTGTACCGACCTACCACTAAACATGCCAACGCGGACACACTTTCCCGACTTCCGGTTGGCCAGGATGTATCATTTGATTCTTCAGAAATGGCATGTTGTCAGATAGACTCCAGAGATGCTTCCGCTGTCGCAGACTTTCCTTTAAACTCTCGTCGGGTTGCACAGGAAACAGCTGGGGATGCAGACTTAAGTGTGGTAGCACGTTTTGTTCGCTTTGGTTGGCCTGCCAGAGCCAAAGACATTGATCGGCCTCTGGTTCGACGTTATTTTGCACAACGTCATGCATTATCTTTAAGTCAGGGTGTACTGTTGTTGCATACCGACAACGACCAAGCAAGAGTGATTGTTCCTCGTTCCCTGCAACGAGAAGTGTTACGCCTCCTGCATCAAGGACATTGGGGTATTGTTAGGACAAAGCAACTGGCCAGACGTCATTGTACCTGGGTTGGTATGGACGCTCAGATAGAGGACATGACGTCACAGTGTACTGTTTGTGCGGAGCATCAGGCGGCTCCACCGCAACGTTTCTCAGACTGGCCACGCCCCAAGGGACCATGGCAACGTTTACATATTGACTTTGCCGGACCATTCTGGAATACGCGCTGGTTAATTGTTGTAGACGCTTTCAGCAAGTTTCCTTTTGTGATTGCCATGAACTCAACGACGGCGTCTAGTACAATCAGTGCCTTAACATCAGTGTTTTGCATCGAAGGCTTGCCTGAAGCTATCGTCAGTGACAATGGACCTCAGTTTGTTAGTGCGGAATTTCAACAGTTTTGTCGTGTGAATGGCATTCAGCATATTACCACTGCACCTTTTCACCCTCAGTCCAATGGTGAAGCAGAACGTTTCGTTCGAACATTCAAGTCACACATGGAAAAGATGAAAGGTCAGCACTCCAGGCAGCAAGCTCTTCAAATTTTCCTGTCTACGTATCGGTGCATGCCACGTGACGGCCCGTCTCCTGCCGAGCTGCTACACGGCCGCCGTCACCGCACTCTCCTTCACCTGCTGCAGCCTCCCACGCACCGAGTCGGTTCGTATGGCGCTACGCGTTTTCAGGTTTCTACGCCGGTGCTGTACAGGGTGTTTGCTGGAAACAAGAAGACATGGTTGCCGGGCACCATTCAGCGCGTGCTTGGTCGCAATATGTTTATTGTACGTTCTTCCACAGGGTCGGAGCTGCGGCGCCACGCAAACCAATTGCGCCTGCACAGGCCGCGCGATCCTGTCTCCGGTTTCTTGATTCCAGACCCAGTTCACCGCCAGGGAGCACAGCCACATCGTTCGTCCCCGGACTACGAGATCCCTATGGACGTCGACGTACATCCGACGCAGTCGTCGCCGCCGCTGTCGCCGCCGCAGATGACAGCGTCACCGAGAGGGACTCCGGGACCGTGCGGGCCCCCCCAGCTTGGGCCACGCACCTCAGAAGAAGATGACCTGCTCCCTCTGGGCGGGGGCGGGCGCCCTTCCCCAGGTTTCGGCGGGTTCCCTGGAGGATCGCAAGGCGGATGCCGGGGCGCGGACGGCGTCTCGATCCCGGCCTCAGCTACGACGCCCGTCCCACCAGTAACGCCCCCGCCCAGGCCCTCCTCCCAGTGCCGTCGCCGTGGCCCTCAGCCCTATGCCACGACGGCGCGGCGGTTTGGGGGGGAGGGGTGTGGTGTCGCACAAGTACAAAGTGCGCGCCACTTACTTTCGCCGCGCGCCGCCATGCACGGACGGCGCGGCGTTCTCACGACGACAGCCACGAGCGCCCTCTGCTGGAACGCCGCTCGTGGCCACCACTGAAGACACCGGTCACTTCGGACTGAGCTAGCAACGAGTTAGGACCTTCGTAATCAGATAGGCACCATTGAAGACTTTGCTATTGTACAGGCACTAGGCAGGCCTCTAACAACTATGTATCAACATTCTGCAGTACTATGTAAAAGTTAAGTATTGTTACATTCTGTGCAATATATATCTTTCTAATTTATTCGAGTGTTTATAGTTTCTGGCTGCTCCCCTCCGTACCTGCACCAGCGTGTCGGTCTCATTCCACTCGGCCACCGACACCTACGACGAGGCTGGGACACAAAAGCGGCGACGAAGTTGGGACACAAAACAAACTACTTGTGAACTAACTTATACTAAAGACAGAACAAGTATCCACGTCCGAGACGGGACTTCAGACCCCGGAAGGGGAACAGCCTCGCACATCGGAGCACAGGACCTCAATGCCGCGGCAGGATACATGAAGACTCTTTGCAACAGTTTCTGGTACATTTCCCTTTTAATTCCAACTATAAATCCTGTCGTAAAACTTAAAGTACCTGATAATCATAAATCAAGATTAACGTAAAATTCGTAATGTTTATCTCCTTCATGCTCCTTCTCTTTTCCTCATCTCTGTTCAACTAATTGCTCTATTTTATGATCGACGAACTCCGATTGATAGCTACAAATATAGAAATACTAGCTTAAACCCGCGGCTCCACTCGCGTGTTGGTTCATTATGATAGATAATGCGCGAAACGTCAAATCGATTTTTTAAAGTGATGTATTAAAAGAAATTTCTTTCTTACTGCTTTATTTATGCATTCTTATACTTCCGTACAGAGAAAGACTGAAGAAGTTGTAGCACGCATAGACCAGAGATATAGTCTGTGGCATCTCATTTCGCTGTATGTGAAGATACAGAGGAAGATTGCACTGTAGTTCCTTCCCTAGATTGCCGCACAGATTACAAAATGGCAGATGGATAGAGTGATAGAAAAATAATTAAAATCGCTCAAAAGAGGAAAGGCCGCAGGACATGATGGGATACCAGTTCGGTTTTACACAGAGTATGCGAAGGAACTGGCCCTCCTTCTCGCAGTGGTGTATCGTAAGTCTCTAGAAGAGCATAGCGTTCTAAAAGATTGGAAAATGGCGCAGGTCATACCCGTTTCAAAGAAGGGTCCTCGAACTGATATGCAGAACTATAGGCCTATATCTCTAACGTCGGCCAGTTGTAGAATTTTGGAACATGTATTATGTTCGAATATAATGACATTTCTCGAAACAAGGAATCTGCTCTGTAGGAATCAGCATGGATTTCGAAAAAGGCGTTCGTGTGAAACCCAGCTCGCGCTATTCGTCCACGAGACTCAGAGGGCCATAGACACGGGTTCTCAGGTAGGTGCTGTGTTTCTCGACTTCCGCAAGACGTTTGATACAGTTCCCCACAAACGCTTAATGAACAAAGTAAGAGCATATGGTCTATCAGACCAATTGTGTGATTGGATTGAGGAATTCCTAGATAACAGAAAACAGCAGGTCATTCACAATGGAGAGAAGTCTTCCGAAGTAGGACTTATATCAGGTGTGCCACAGGGGAGTGTCATGGGTCCGTTGCTGTTCACAATATATATAAATGACCTTGCGGATAACATCGGAAGTTCACTGTGGCTTTTGCGGACTATGCGATGGTATATAGAGAGATTGTAACAATGAAAAATTGTATTGAGATGCAGGAGGATCTGCATCGAATTGATGCATGATTCAGGGAATGGCAATTAAAGCTCAATGTAGACAAGTGTAATGTGCTGTGAATGCACAGAAAGAAAGATCCTTTATCATTTAGCTACACTATAGCAGGTCAGCAACTGGAAGCAGTTAATTCCATAAAGTATCTGGGAGTAGTCATTAGGAGGGATTTAAAATGGAACGAACACGTAAAATCAATCGTCGGTAAAGCATATGCCAGACTTAAATTCATTGGGAGAATTCTAAGGCAATTCAGTCCGAAAACAAAGGAAGTAGGTTACAGTACACTTGTTTGCCCACAGCTTGAATACTGCTCACCGGTGTGGGATCCGTATCAGGTGGGATTGATAGAGGAAGTGGAGAAGATCCAACGGAGAGCAGCGCGCTTCGTTACAGGATCATTTGGTAATAGTGAAAGTGTTACGGAGATGATCGATAAACTCCAGTGGAAGACTCTGCAGGAGAGACGCTCTGTCACTCGGGACGGGCTTTTGTCGAAGTTTCGAGAACTTACCTTTACTGAGGAGTCTAGCAGTATATTGCTCCCTCCCACGTATATCTCGCGAAGAGATCGTGAGGATAAAATCAGAGAGATTAGAGCCCACACAGAGGCATACCGACAATCCTTCTTTCCGCGAACAATACATGACTGGAATAGGAGGGAAAATCTATAGTGGTACTCAAGGTACCCTCCGCCACACACCGTCGGGTGGCTTGCGGAGTATGGTTGTAGATGTAGATGTAGATGATTACAGATAGTCTGGCAGTTATGTGTCTCGTATCTGACTAACACCTAGTCCTCTGCTGTTGTTGCTGCGGGATGTGGGTTTGCATGTCGCTACCTCGAAAGAGCGTGTGTTAAAATGATGCAAGTTCGCTCCGGCTGTGATCTAAAGTATGTGGGACGCGTTTTTGTTAAGCAAGGTTGTCTAAAGAGGTGTTAGGATACTATATGCCCAAAAATGTCATGCATTGTTTTCTTAATCATCACGTTATGACTCGTGATTGAGACTCTGGGTTTGTTGAATGTATCTGTTAAATAGTCGTGAGCTTTTGGTGAGATGTTTCTTCAGTTCTATCTACCTGAGACAGGTGTGCATGTATTAGGTAAACATTTGACAATGTGGTAGGTGTGCAAGTCTGATGGTGTTTGGCTCCACGCTTTCTAAGGAAGTATCGTGGTAGAATTTATTGTGACTCTCCAAGGAAATAACATTGCATAAAGGAGATTAGTTTTGTTTAAAAGAACAATTTTAAATGTCTTCTGGAGTGTTCGAATATCGGTATTTGCAAGTTTATCCTCCGTGATGTTAGTGATGTAACGAATTGTGTGCAGTGTCTAATATTGTAGCAGTGCATGGTCGCTAAAGAGGGACAGTTTTCAAATTCAGAACTTTCTAATTCTAAAAGCGGTCCTACTGCGTCAAAACCCTTCCCGAAAACTAGAAATATGGAATTTGACACCCCTTGTCAATAACACTCTTCACGTGAGAAAAGAGCTAGCTGGGTTTCACAAGAACGATATCTTCTGTATCCGTGTTGACTAAGGGCCACGAATCAGCTCTTTCGTGTCAGATTATTCGGTGGTTGCTAAGCTGCTGTTCTCCCTACTTGGAACACTTCACTCATCTTCCCTTTGTCTTCCATTCTGGCTATTGTGAAGAAACGTGCTTATATGAAACAGCGCCTGTTTTGCAAATAATAGGAGAAATTTTCTTGTCTTCAAACCTGAAGAAGAAAAATTCCGAGTTTCTATCGACGTGAATGTGCAATACTAGTTGTACTTAGATTTGACAGGTGGTCTGAATGCTCTCGACGTTGCATACAATGCTCAGACAGATTCTCGTTAAAAAGTTTCTGCTAAAGTTCTCTATACAGTAAAAATGTGAGTTTCCTGCACAGTTACATTTGTTCTTTGGAATACACTGTTTCAAATTCTGAAGTCAGCAGAGGTAAAATATAGGGAAGGGAACATTATTTGCAACTCGTACAGAAAGCAGAGAGCAGTCGTTAGAGTTGACGGCAGGAGACAGAAGCACTGGTGGGGAAGTAAGTCAGAGCCGACTGCAGCCTTTCGCCAATGTGACTGAGTCTGTAGACTGAGCGAGCTGAGGGAGAGAGCGAGGGGAAGTTTGGAGAGGGAATCAAAGTTCAGGCTGAAGAGACAAAAGCCTTGCATTTCGCTGATGTCACTGTAATTCTGTCAGAGACAGCAAGGAACCTGGAAGAGCGATTGAACGGAATGGACAGTGTCTTGAAGGGAGCGAATAACATGAGCAGTAACAAGAGAAAGAGTAGGTACCGTAAGAAAATCGGGCGACATTAGATTATGTAATGAAAGAATAAAGGTGATAGATGAGTTTTGTTATTTGGGCAGTAAAATAACATATGATGGTCGCGGTACAGAGAATATAAAATGTAGTCGACAATGGGAAGGGAAGAGTTTCTGTGAAAGAGAAATTTATTGACATCTAATATAAATGTTTAGTGAAGGTATTGGTGTGGAGTGAAACATGGACTGTACATAGTTTAAGACAGGAAGAGGATAGAGGCTTTTGAAATGAGGTGCTACAGAAGAATGCTGAAGATTAGGTGGGCTGATCGCATAACTAATGAGGTGGTACTGAAGACAACTGGGGAGAAAAGGAATTTCTGGCATACCTTGACTAAAAGAAGGGATCGATTGGTAGGGCACGATCTCATACATGAAGGAATCTTGAATGTAGCAGTGGAGGGTTGGAAATTTAGGAGCATTCCGTTAGACTGTTGGAGGATGATGCTGTCTGTACTAAGTCAGCAAAAGCTCAACGAGAAGTGCGAAAGATATCTGCCTCATGCGAAAATTCACAATTGCCACTAAACAATGAAATGTGTATACTCATTCATATAAACTCTAAGAGAAATCCGTTAAACTTTATTTAGATGATGGATGAGTCAAATATACAGGTCAAAAATTCAACTAAATACGTAGGAATTAGAGTCAGAACAAATCAAATTGGAGAAAAACACACAGAAAGCATCGTGGGAAAGGCGAACGAAAGACTACGTTTCACTGGCAGAACACTTGGAACGTGCAACACCTCTACTACAGAAACTGCCTGCACTACACTCGTGCGTCCTATTTTGGAGTACTGCTGGGCATTGTGGGATCCACGCCAGGTGGGACATTTAGAGAAAGTTCAGAGAAGGGCAGCTCGTTTTGCATTATCGTGGTGTAGGAGAGAGAGTGTCACGGTAATGGTGTACGAGTCGGGGTGGAAACCATGAAAAGAAAGGCGTTATTAGTTGCGGCGAGGCCTATTTACGAAATTTCTTTCACCGACTTGCTCTTCCTTATGTGGAACATATTTTGTTAGTACCCACCTACACAGGGAGACAGGATCGTCGTCATAAAGAGAAATCGTACGGAAAATGGAAACACTCAGGAGTGGCTTTCTCGCGCGCGCTATCAGAGAAGCGTGGCGAGATGCACCCTCTGCCACGCACCTCGGAGTGTCGGCGCAGACGCGGGGCAGTCGGCCAGCGTCTGAGCGAGCGCCTCCGTGTCTCTCCGTCCAGCTGCCGTCGAGTCCTCAACTTGAGCACTGTAGAGCGAAGGCGACGAAAACTGTGAAGTGTTTCGCTGGGTTTGCCTGCAGTCACGAGAAATGCTGCCTTCACACCTGTCGACGTCACCAGCAAACAGCTGCGAAACAGCCAGGGCAGGAGGCGGCGGCGGCGGCGGAAATCCACAGAGCTTTGCCCTCCTGAGTCTCGAAGCCAGAACACCTGCTCTCCGGGCCGCCTCCGTCGTCGCTGTGTGAGCAAAAAAAAAATGCAACTAGAGAGGGGGTGTCAGCTGATTTTGACGTGACGGTCCCTGACAGTTTGGACCGCACAGCCCGAATTTTATCTCGTGTGCAGCCGGTGTAGAGTAGAGCTCTATCGATGGCAAACTGTTGCAGACTTGGGGTGACTGGTGCTCCCTTACACACAGACTGCGAGCAGCCGTGCAGAGCGGAGTGCCGCCTTGCCGCCTGACTGCCTGACGCTCCGGCCACGCGTCAGAGGTCAGAGGCGTGGCCGCTCGGCGTCCGTGTTCAGCAGACAGTTTCCTTATTCCTACGCTCACGCTACCTCCTTCCACACTGCGTAGACCTGGCAGCAGGAGACACTTGACGAGTTCTCACAGTACCACTGGCCTACATTTCCGGACGCCAGGTGCTTATCGAAACGTGTACCCACTTTCCGCAAACGGTATAATGGCATGTTCCGAAAACCCGTTGCATTTCAAAAGTATGCAGCCCGTGTCCTTCCGAGTGTTCGTCAGACTGTGGTGTAAAAATTTGTAATAAACCGCTGAAGAACTTCTAGAGATTTTCGCTGATGCCACGCGGGAATGGTCGTGCGTTCTAAGGCGCCTTGCTGCGGAGAGCGCGGATGCTTCCCGTCGGACGTTACAGTCCTTCCTCTGACTTGGGAGTGCGTTTGTCCCCGTAATAAATTAGTTTAAGCAGTTCGTAGGTCTAGGCAGTGATGGCAACTGTAGTTTGATCCCATGGCTTTGTAAACTTTTTCGGGAAAATCGTTTCCGCTTTATATTTAGGTCTACATATATGTGTAATGTACTTTTATGTCTTTTACGTAACTTCTGAAACTATCGTTTTTGTTATGGAAACATTTTACAGCAGAAAAGTCATAAAAAAATCGGAATTACGGAAGTTTTATTTTATTTTTATTTTCATTTATTTTTTTAATTATTTATTTTTCTTTCTTTTTTTGTGTAATTCCAAGGCTTATAACGTAAACCCGACGCACATTTCGAAGAAATTGGGATAAACAAGAAATTCCATAATATATATATTATTTCCTTTTAAAATGATTATTTTCTTCAATATCAAAATCAGAAAGAACAAATGTTTATGAAAGGTTCTTTATTAGAATCGATAAAATGGTAATGTTTCAATGAAATGTAAATTTTCCAAAGTCAAAGGAATTACATAAAATACTGAGCAGGTGACGTTGTAAAGACTGTAAAAAAAGTGTAATTTCATTACTGTACTCCCTGTTTTATTGTCTGCTGTGATGTACAGTTCGATGTTCATAATACAGGAGTAAAACTTTTTAGAGAGTTATCATTCCATAATTAAAAAAATAATTAAGTACCTCTGCAAAGCAATGGAAATGCTACGAAATGTGTTATCTTTAAATCTGTTGGTGTAAGAAAGTGAGGAATTATTTTTTCAGTTATCTGAGTAACGTTAATTCTGAGGAACAAGTTGTTATCTATGATTTTTTTAGTGCTTCCGATTTAAAAGAAACAAAAGAATCATCAGGATGAAATGTTAGCAAGTACCAACTCACGACTTAGGATACAGAGACACAGATGTTTGTGCAATTATTTGAAGATATTCACATTTCAGATTTGCATTTACACTTCTAAGGAGTATCTCTGGACTCCTTAATATAGCAACCGCCGTAACTAAAATTCAGCACCAACGTAAAGAAACTTTAGTCTCAGGTCTGAGACAAGTTCTGAATACTGCATTTGACTAGGACGTCTTCCCACGCGGCTGAGGTGACACTAAAAGCCAAGGAACAGCGGTATCTAATGCTTTCTGCTGATCTGCCTTGTCAACAGAACTAGAAATATTAATGTGGTGTATCTTATTTCAAGCTCTTTCGATGATTCGAGGAAAAAAGTTGAAAAAAGGAAATACTATAAAATTCAGAAGAGAAATATATATAAATACATATTTTTCTCAGTCGATGGTATACCACAGGCAGCAGGTATGCTTGCTCTGCAGTTTAGTGTCTGTGAAACGGCTCTGAACTGATCTCATAAATAAAGAACGAATCATCACGTACCTAGCCGGTGATTTCTGCAAGCTAACCCTACTGATCCAAGGAATGTACATACGCATTTTGCGGTTCCGCAGGTATCCGTTCCTGAAAAAAAAAAACAGTACTCATTACAAACGTATCGTTACTCTCGTTACCATTGCCATCCAGAAATATGGCCGCTACTCTCTCTTTGACAATATGGAAAAAAATTTAACTCTTGGTGTTAAATATTGCTTCAACATTTAAATTTGCCACGTAGGTACTCTGACTGTTTCCTGAGTCAGTTATACTACTGAGGAAAGGATCAGTACTGCCCTTTCCCTCGTGCTTAAAACACAACTGTCACACAAAGCGATCAGAACTAGCGAGAGCACACGTGGCCTCTGTTGTTAAGTACTGTTCCCGCAGTTTACTCAGAGGCTTGGAATGCCAGAATCATCCGGGACATTTCGTGACGAATGCCAGCGTGGACGATCACATTTGCGATCGCAGGGACTGTTGTACTGTATTATGTGGCGTCAACAACGAAGATAATACCTACACGAATGAAAATGTGTAGATGACTACTTTTGAGTACTTTTCACAAACTTTTTATAGTAGACAAGATCGAAAAGAAATAACCATTAAACTGGAACCTTTATAGGTAAAAATTACATCAAATTCTTATGTTTGCGTTAAATGCTCAATACGGTAGGTGCGAGTAATGAAATGTATTCACGAGTAACGATCATTATTTCGTAGCGGCCAAAGCATTTGTTAGTCAGTACAGAATACATACGGTTTGCTACAGCCCTAGGCATGACTGTAGCACCGTTTATACATTTGTTTCTTGATGATGATATGGTCTTCAGTCCGGAGACTGGTTTGATGCAGCTCTCCACCCTACTCTATCCTGAGCAAGCCTTTTCATCTCCTCATAAGAACGGCAACCCACATCCACTTGAATCTGCTTACTATACGCGTCTCTTGGTCTCCCTCTGCGATTTTTACCCCACACACTTCCCTCCAATGCCAAATTTACGATTCCTCGATGTCTAAGAATGTGTCCTACCAAGCGATCCCTCCTTTTAGCCAGGGTATGCCAAAAATTCCTTTTCTCACCAATTCTGTTCAGTACTTCTTCATTGGTTATGCGATCTACCCACCTAATCTTCAGCATTCTTCTGTAGCACCACATTTCAAAAGCCTCTATTCTCTTCCTGTCCGCACTGCTTATCGTCCATGTTTCACTCCCGTACAAGGCAACACTCCACACAAATGCCTTCAGAAAAGACTTCCTTACACTTAAATTAATGTTCGATGTTAGGAAATTTCTCTTTTTCAAAAATTCTTTTCTTCCCATTGCCATTCTGCATTTTATATCCTCTGTACTGCGACCATCACATGTTATTTTACTACCCAAGTAACAAAACTCATCTACCACCTTAATTGTTTCGTTACCTAATCTAATTCCTTCAGCATCGCCCGATTTTCTAAGACCGCATTCCATTATTTTTGTTTTGCTCTTGTTAATGTTCATTTTATACCCTCTCTTCAACACACTGTCCATTCCATTCAACTGCTCTTCCAGGTCCTTTGCTGTCTCTGACAGAATTACAATGTCATCCGCAAAACGCAATGTTTTTATTTCTTCCCCCTGAACTTTAATCCCTGTTCCAAATTTTTCCTTGCTTTCCTTCACCGCCTGCTCGATGTACAAATTGAATAACATCGGAGAAAGGCTACAACCCTGTCTTACTCCCTTCCCAACTGAGGCTTCCCTTTCATGCCCTTCGAGTCTAATAACTGCGGTCTGGCTTTTGTACAAGTTATAAATAACTCTCCTTTCCCTATATTTTACCCCTGCTGACTTCAGAATTTGAAACAGTGTATTCCAGTCAACATTGTCAAATGCTTTCTCCAAATCTACAAAAGCTAAAAATGTAGGTTTGCCTTTCCTTAATCTATCTTCTAAGATAAGACGTAAAGTGAGTATTGCCTCTCTGGTTCCTACGTTCCTCCTGAATCCAAACTGATCTTCCCCAAGGTCAGCTTCTACCAGCTTTTCCATTCTCCTGTAGATAATTCGTGTTAAAATTTTGCAACCATGACTTATCAAACTAATGGTTCTGTAATTTTCACACCTGTCTGCGCCTGATTTCTTTGGAATGGGGATTATTACATTTTTCTTAAAGTCTGAGGGTATTTCGCCTGTCTCATAAATCCTACACACCAGTTCAAATAGTCTTGTCGTGGCTGGCTCTCCCAGAGACTTTAGTAGCTCTGAGGGTATGTCATCTACTCCTGGGGCCTTGTTCCGACCTAGGTCTTTCAAGGCTCTATCAAATTCATCTCTCAGTATAGCATCTCCTATTTCATCTTGATCTACGTCCTCTTCCCTTCCTACCACATTGTCTGTAAGTTCATTTCCTTTGTAGAGCTGCTCTATGTACTCTTTCCACCTTTCAGCTTTCCCTTCTTTGCTGAGAACCGGCTTCCCATCTGAGTTCTTGATATTCGTAGAGTTGCTTTTCTTGTCCCCAAATGTCTCTTTTATTTTCCTGTAGGCGGTATCTACTTTTCCCCTTCTTATACATTCTTCTACAGATTTGCATTTGGCTTCTAGCCACTCCTGCTTAGCCATTTTGCACTTCCTGTCAATCTCATTTTTTAATCGTCTGTACTCCATTTTGCCTGTTTCATTTACTGCATTTTTATATTTTCTCCTTTCATCGATTAAATCTAGTATTTCCTGTGATATCCACGGATTTTTTGTAGGTCTTGCCTTTCTACCTATTTTGTCCTCTGCTACCTTCACTATTTCATCTCTCAGTGCTACCCATTCCTCTTCTACTGTTTTATTTCCCCCTGTTTCTGTCAATTGTTGCCTAAATCTCCCTCTGAAATTCTCCAGAACTTCACTTTCCTTCAATTTATCTAAGTCCCATCTCTGTATTTTCCTACGTTTCTGCAATTTTTTCAGTTTCAGCCTACAGTTCATGACTAACAAGTTATGGTCAGAGTCTATATCTGCCCCTGGGTACGTCTTGCAGTTTATAACCTGGTTCCGGAATCTATGTCTTACCATTATAAAATCTATCTGATACCTTCCGGTGTCTCCTGGTCTCTTCCATGTATACAACCTTCTTTTGTGATTCTTAAACCACGTGTTTGTTACGATTAAATCATGTTCCGTGCAAAATTCTACCAGGCGACTTCCTCTTTCATTCCTCCTGCCCAGTCCATATTCACCTACTATTTTTCCTTCTCTTCCTTTTCCTACAACCGAATTCCAGTCTCCCATCACAATTAAGTTTTCCTCTCCCTTAACTGTCTGAATAATTTCCTTTAGCTCCTCATATATTTCTTCGATCTCCTCATCATCAGCAGAGCTAGTTGGCATATAAACCTGTACTACTGTTGTCGGTGTTGGCTTCGTATCTATCTTGACAATGATAATGCGATCACTGTGCTGCTCATAGTAGTTTACCCGCATTCCTATTTTCTTATTCATTATCAGTCCTACTCCTGTGATACCCCCAACTGATTTTGTATTTATAATCCTGTACTCACCTGACCAGAAATCCTGTTCATCCTGCCACCGAACTTCACTAATCCCCACTATATCTAACCTCAACCTATCCATTTCCCTTTTTAAATTTTCTAATTTTCCTACCCGATTAAGGGATCTAACATTCCACGCTCCGATCCGTAGAATGCCAGTATTGTCTTTCCTGATGACAACATCCTCCTGAGTAGTCCCCGCCCGGAGATCCGAATGGGGGACTATTTTACCTCCGGAATATTTTACCCGAGAGGATGCCATCATCATATGTTCATACAGTAGAGCTGCATGTCCTCGGGAAAAGTAACGGCTGTAGTTTCCCCTTGCTTTCAGCCGTTCGCAGTAGCTGTGTGGCAAAGCCACATGAGCTAATGTTACAAGGCCAGCTCAGTCAATCATCCAGACTGTTGCCCCTGTAACTACTGAAAAGGCTGCTGCCCCTCTTCAGGAACCACACGTTTGTCTGGCCTTTCCACAGATACCCCTCCGCTGTGGTTGCACCTACGGTACGGCTATCTGTATCGTTGAGGCACGCAAGCCACCCCACCTCGGCAATGTCTGTGGTTCATGGGGGTGGATTTGTTTCTTAACGTACAATATTTTGAGAATATTGGTACGTTTTGAATTATTTTTTTTTTTTTTTTGGTTTGCATTTTTCTGCGAAGAAACGCGATGGTCGATGTTACCACTGCACCATCGACTACCTGGATACTCAGCGGGTGACACTGAAGTGCATGGCAGAGGGTTCACCGAACCGCTTTGATGATATGTCTCTCTCCAGCTCCATTCTCTAATAGCTCGCGGGGAAAAGGAGCGCCTAATCCTTCTGTTTTCTTTGTGGTTTCTCTTATTTTATTTCGATCATCATATCTCCCTCTGTAAGGGGGTGCTAACAATATATATTCGCATTTAGATATTGATGAAAATAATTTCGCAAATAGCTCTCGCCCCAACGAATAACGCCTTTCTTTAATGATTTCCACCCCAAACGGTGCATCATTTTCGTGACTCTCTCCCCTGTATAACGATGGTACAAAACGAGCTGCCCTTCTCTGAACTTTCTCTAATCGTCCGTCAGCCCCACCTAATGTGGAACCACAATGCGCAGCAATACTCCAAAATAGGACTCACAAGTGTAGCCTAGGCACTTTCTGTAGTAGAACTGTTGCATCATCTAAGTGTTCTGTCAATTAACCGTAGCCTTGGGTTCGCAGTCCTTAAAATAATTTCCGTGTGTTCTTTCGACTTCAAATAGTTCGTAATCGTTACTCCTAGGTATTTAGTAGAATTGTGGGTCTGTAGATTTCACTGACATCGAGTGTGCCGTATTTCCTCCACCGCAATATCTTCTGCGCTGCTGAAAATTCAATAACTGCAAAAGATCCAGTGCATCACTGTCTTCGTCTGAGTGTGTGGTACTCGCAGGCATACAAAAGAAGGAAGAGGCGATAATTTGTAATCTAACTGCGTGGCGGAATGTTCATCACTGAGCGAGGTAACTAATAAGAGAAAAGAAGTCGTCCACTGTGAAACAGAAGGAGGTACCAATCGATCGTATTAAGTAAGTGTGACGGCAACTATGTGACATCGTAGCGTCTAATGCCTACGATATTTACACTGCAAGGAAAAGAAATGAAGTCACACAATCATGAAAGAATGTGTTCATAACCCAATTCCTAACTAATCAAATAAGCAAGCAGTAAACAATTTTTACAGAGTGGGGAGCGATAGCTTGACAATCTCGTGGCTTCCACTTGCCCGTGTGCACAGTGGCATGCGTCGCCACAGATGTCGTTGTGCTGAACAATTCCCCAAGCTTTTAAAAATATGCAAACGTACTGAGTGTGGTGACTATAAGACACGGGCAGCACTTTCCTATCTCTTGTATAACTCGGTGGGCCGATCTGTGAAATGTATGCAATAAATGGAAGCTTTGGCTTTAACGTCCCATTGACGGAGACGAAGGTCTGATTCAAATCAAATCCGCCATGCCATTGCAAAGGAACCATCCCAGCGTTTGTTTGGAGTGATTCAAGGAAGTCAAGTTTGTACAGTGGCACAATCAGGATATTTTTTCGGGGGGGGGGGGCACTCGAATATAATGATATATTTTGACATTGAGTGCTCAGGCACACACACATTACATTCATACATGCATACATACATACATGCATGCATGCATGCATACTTACATATACATACACACCCAATTAACTATGTAGCCTGTTATATTAACCAACGTGAAATACGTTTATGGAATATAAATGCTATATGTTTCAGAAGTAGAAATGTGCAATTTTAAATCTTTTACGTTTGTATTTTATTAATTTTCATTTTATTTATTGAATAAATGTTCCAGCCATTGGTTCAACATAGGAACAATAAATACAAAGTTAGTTTAGGTAAACAAACGGTGCAATAATTTACAAAGTTCAAACAAAATAATACATATTAAATGACCAAAAATTAATATAAACTATTGGACAGAAAAAATACTATTTAATATAGAGAAAAAATGTAAAATGATCATAACCCTTAGATTAGTATAAGATTATACATTGCTGTTATTTAGTTATTCTCTTCTTTATATATATTGTCGCCAGAATTTTTAGGCTATATTTCAAACTGAACGCGGGCTATTTGCCTTATGTGTTTTGGTAATCTATTATTTGGTAGCAATTCGATAAAAACTTTTGAAGCGAATATATGCAATATATATAGCACCTACATTAAACACTATAGCAAAATAAATTTATCTAAACAAGTAATATTTTCACAATTTCCTACAGAAAACAGTTTTACCCATCATTAATTTTTTCATGAAAGTTTACATGAAAAATTATTTTTACGATTGTGTGCGGAAAT
This sequence comes from Locusta migratoria, assembly GCA_026315105.1. Lineage (NCBI taxonomy): Eukaryota > Metazoa > Arthropoda > Insecta > Orthoptera > Acrididae > Locusta > Locusta migratoria. The sequence goes on from CM048752.1 coordinate 50,389,109, forward strand.
TTGTTCTGGTTTGTTAAGCCAGTCGTTTCCATTAGATAAACGTGGTGTGTTACTAGTTTCAGTTTGATAATGGACTGGTGTATTCAAACCTTTGTTATTATGTGGTGGTGTACGAACTCTGAGTAAATGCTTTCTAGCTTTGTGGGGCGCAATTTTTAACAGACTATATGTTCACTTTTGTACAGTGCATGTAAAATCTTTCTTATCGTTTCCTTTCGTGAGTGATATGTGTTCTTAATACAAAGCTTGTTTGTTTGTTTGTTAAGCTTATGGGACTTAACTACGGGGTCATCAGTCCCTAAATTTACAAACTACTTATAGACTACCTTATACTATAGACGGCACAAATATCCATGCCCGAGGGGGGATTCGAACCCCCGACCGTAGTGGCCGTGCAGACCGTGACTTAATACAAAGCCTTCAGCTTCTATTACTGTTTGTTCCATGCCCATCAGGCAAGTAACTATGCTATGAGCCGCCAGGACACACGAAAGACGTAGCAAGTAGGAGGGATATTTTACAAAAACATTGTACGTGTTTCTAGTTGTGACATTCGTGAATTTCAATGTAATAAGTTGTGTTTAGCTGGGACACGCAAGGGTCTGATATTTTGGCTCCAGGGGTGGCAATAGGGGTGGCCCCAGACACGGATAGTAAAATTTCGGTGTTGTCGGAGTTTTGAACTGAAAAGAGGAAGTCAGAATTTGGAGAGTTGTGTACTGTAGCAACGCTGTGGGTATAGTGGGACGGTGGTCTGGTGGGCTGGAGGATTGATGGAGGAGGATGGCTGGTGGCGGTGGCGGACGACTGGACGACTGGACTACCTCCCGGGACACTCGCCCTCCCCACGTTGCTTAGTGGAAGTGAGAAACCGTTTCCCATACAGAATATACCACAAAATTTTGGATGCAAAGAATCATCTCAATTACGTAGTTCGGTAGATATAATTTTGACGTTGACAATGACAGTGAGTAGTGTGTGTGACCCACAAGTAAATCCCTGTTACTGTTTCCTGTTTCACACGAAAACGTTTGCAATTACCGAAGCCTTGTAGAAGGAAACGACAGTTTATTTATTCGCAGATTCCCTTTGATAGCAGGGTCAATCCAAATGAAGTGGTACAATAAAAATTAAGTTGGTTGCTTGACCATTTTTAAATATTTTAATTTTTTTGTGTGTGTTTGCCCTATATTTGAGAATTTCGAAACAGTTTTTTAAAGTAATTTATCTTGCACCTTTACTGAATGGCGGCCATTTTTATTTGTTGGCGCACACCGATTTTTCAGTCTGGAGACATTAGCGAAAATTTGAATGTCTCTGCACTGGGTTAAGTTACAACATTGCAATTGACATTATTGTTTTTAGAAAAGTGTCCTCTACAACATTGTTCTGTACACAAAGTACCCGAAATTAAAAAATAACCAGTCAAAATGACCACCAAAGTTTGGTATCCAAATTTTTTTAAATCCACTTTTTAGGCCCAAAAATAACAAACAAGGAGTGACTTATGAGAGTCTATTTTTTTCCTGTAATTAGATATCATATACTACTAGCCTCATACAGAGAAAGAACACTTACAAATGTTTCCTTAATTTTTTATGAATTTTTGAAATTTGAAATTTTTCATTTTTTTGTAAAGTTTGAGGCTAGTTATCTCAGATGGGACTCAATATAAAAATATGATTTTTGCACAGTTTGTGCACCTGTATGATAGCAACATGCTGCAAAAATTTCAACTTTGATATCTGAGTGTGAACAAAGATATGAATTTTTGAAAATGAGGAAATAATTCACATTACTATACAACTGATCTTACGGCTGTTACCTATTTATGTGTGATATTGGTGGAATGTAATCAATTATTATTGAAGCAAGGTACTGAATTATATACAAAAAGTGGAAACATCACTGAAATTAACATGTATGTTATTTTGACATACGGTATTTAAAATAAATATTCTCAATTAACATCGTTCGAGATGCGACTATTCCTGAACCTTGTGGTGAATGTTAAGAACACTTGTTTCTTTCGACAGCTTCTGTGATGTAGAATAAGACCTCCCAGTTGCTGTGGTAAGTTCTAGCACTGAAAGTTTCCTTAAAACATTTTTCATTAGTATCCAAACTGTCACTCTTAGATTTCTTGAATGATGTTCTTGGGCCAGCAGGGTGGTAAAAATTCACAGGAACGTCATTGTTTTCCGAACTTATTGTTTCAACCTCGGCAAGCCACCACTGTCCATCATACACACATGCTACTATGTCATTCAGCATTAAAGAGAGAGATGTAATTTTACTGACACAATGATCCTCATAAATTTCCGTTTCTGGTGTTACATAGTATTTTTCATGTTTTTTGAAACTGAACCATAAACAGTTTTGTGACACACTTCACTCGTTATCTGTCCAACAGAGCACTGGTCATCCATGTTATTGCATTCCTGTTAATCTCTCAAAATTAATTACAAATTACACACAACACATTCTACACACTCGAAGTATGTACATCCACTCTAACAAAGGTTTTAGAACAGACTGACTACTACAATGCCACACCCAGCAATAATGTAATTCTTTATTGACAATAAACCTAAAACTAAATGGGCATTTTATTACCATAGAACACAACCGAAAACTCCTGTTGTTTAATATTGTATTATTAAAAATAAATAAACTAAATGAATATTGTGTGATATATATTTAGTTAACACTATGTCACAATTAAATTTAATTACAATGATACAATAAACCATTTAAATAGGCAACAGTCATAATTCATATGACACTACAACAGTTATTATTTCCTCATTTTCAAAAATTCATATCTTTGTTCACACTCTGATATCAATATTGAAATTTTTACAGTACATTCATATCATATAGGTGTACAAACTGTGCAAAAATCATATTTTTATATTCAGTCCCATCTGAAATAACTAGCCTCAAACTTTACAAAAATATGAAAAATTTCAAATTTCAAAAACTCATAAAAATTAAGGAAACATTTGTAAGTGTTCTTTCTCTGTATGAGGCTAGTAGTATATGATATCTAATTACAGGAAAAAAATAGACTCTCATAATTCACTCCTTGTTTGTTATTTTTGGGCCTAAAAAGTGGATTTTAAAAAATTTGGATACCAAACTTTGGAGGTCATTTTGACTTGTTATTTTTTAATTTAGGGTATTTTGTGTAAGGAACAATGTTGTAGGGGACACTTTTCTAAAAGCAATCATGTCAATTGCAATGTTGTTACTTAACCCACTGCAGAGATATTCAAATTTTCGCTAATGTCTCCAGACTGCAAAATCGGCGCGCGCCGACAAATAGAAATGGCCGCCATTCAGTAAAGGTGCAAGATAAATTACTTTAAAAAACTGTTTTGAACTTCTCAAATATAGGGCAATCACATATAAAAAAATGAAAATATTTTAAAATGGTCAGTGAACCATCCCTGTACCACTTCATATGGATTGACCCAGAAGACATCGATTCACGAGATTACTTGCCCAAGAAATAATAACAATAGGCGTTATCTGTTAGCGTTCGGAAAGCTGAATGCAGTGTTAAAAATACCGTGCTCATTATTGACAATATTAAGGCCGGTGACGCACTAGGCAGCCAATGAAACAACGGTGGAATGCGGCAGGCCGCTAGTGGCACTGGGCAGTGCCAACAGAGCAGCGAGCCTCGCAGTGAACGCGTGTGGTGCCAGCAAGCTCCGAGCGCTTGACCAAGCAGCCACACCTTGTCTCCAAGCTGTCGTCACGTTCGACACTGAGAAATTTATAGACGAAGAGAAATCTGGGGCCGGCCGCGGTGGCCGGGAGGACTGAGGCGCGCCAGTCACGGTCTGCACGGCCACTGCGGTCGGGGGTTCGAATCCCCCCCTCGGGCATGGATATTTGTGCCGTCCTCAGTCTTTGGTAGATCATAAATAGTTTTTAAGCTTAGGGACTGATGACCCAGTAGTTAAGTCCATAAAAAAGCTGAGATCTTTACTATAATTGAAACAATTAATGTGATGTCAGTATTCCAGCGCAAGTCCCATGTGTAATGATTTTATGCACATGTTTTTTCGAGTTGCTCGTGCGTTGGTAACGGCTGCAGGGAGCGCACAACTCGGACTCTGATTGGCTGCTACGTGGTATTGCCAACATCGTAGCGGAGTGCAAGCGCGCACATTTCCAATAAGTGAAGAGCTATCTTGTTGCTCTGCACGCTGCAACTGCGTTCTTTACTACTAGAACAATACTCAGTGCTGAAGGAGTCTACCTTTCCACGCTAACGAAGTATTAAAACATCATACCGCCTACTATTATTACAGCAGTTTTAAAAATAGAGTACAGGCAAAAGTTAATTACTTATAAAACAATGTGATTGCAACATACCTTGCTCCGGCACCACAGGTTTGATGGCTCTCGAAGAAGTCGTCGCATATTTGGGTTACATGCGCCTATTCACGGTGCTTCTCTTCTTCAAGTTGGAGATATAAGTTTTATGCGACAACTGTATGCCGCACAAATTACTTTTCGCACAGTCGATATTGAGAGCGGTGAAATGACACCACACCTCGCTCATTCTCGATCGCTTCATCTCGGCAGAAACAAGATATACACTTTTAGACGACGAACAGCGAAATGGACGAGATATGTTTTATTTTTTTTTTTTTTTTTCAGTTTTGAACCTCTCCCTGCCGGGTGCTGGCGATTTTCTAGGAAAAACGCACAAGTGTATGCGAACTGTTCACTGTCCATAATCGGCTTTTAACCAGTACACCTGCTCTTCGCTTATCGGTGATTCGCTGCTATACCCGCTCTTCGCTTATCGGTGATTCGCTGCTATACCCGCTATTTGCTGCAGTGATATAAGTACAGATTTCGACCCACAGATGGCTCTTTTAGCCTTTGCTGCTTCTCTTCCCTCACCTCCTCTTCGCTATTCGCTGCTACACCTGCTACTCGCTGCCGCTTTTATAAGAGTCGCGAAACTCCGAGTGATTTTCTGCAACTTCATACCTGCAGCGCTGTCAAGCGGCAGGGTCGTAAAAACACACCGCGAAACGATTGAGTAATGAATGAGTATTTGGATTGAAGCAGCACTTTCAAAATAACTTCGTATTTACGAGCTTTTGTGGCGCTATAAATTGTAGCAACTGTCGAAAAATTTAATTCGGAAATCTCTTATTTGCAAAGGATGCTCAGAAGTAACAGAATAATGTTATGAATAACAGGTGTTCGTTTACAGTGGTTACTTATACTTTTAGACATAGAGTTAAATCTTTAACAATTCATTCACGTCCAAACTACTTCTGTTAATGAGAGCCGCAAATACTTGACCACTATTTATTAATATTACTGCTGAAGAAAGTAATGTATGAATGACTGCTTAGGTTCGTACCTCAGGTTCACAAAAATTATAACCCTGTATACCAACATATTTTGTCAGTTACCTACTAGTTTGATAAAGTGAATACGTAGCTACAAATAATATGTCCATATATAACATGTTAACGTTAGCACGTCACTTTCTTGAAGAAATTCAGTTTGATAACTGCCAAGTAGCTAAAAAATTGTTATAGGTGCATGAAAGGCACAGAAGCAAGGACGAGGTGAAAAGATGGTTTAAACGACGATGTAGAATTTAGCCCACTACGCTGTAAAAATCGTGTGTACTTTTGAAAACATTACAATGTCCGAAATGCTCTAAAACAAAACTCGTGCAGCATGTCAGTACGCACCAAACACGTGAACATAATCATAATCACTTCCTTTTATATACTTCAGCACATCAGGTTGCAATTCATTTCTGCTTTAAATAGGTTTCAGACGATATGAATATGACTCGGGTATTGTGAACAGTATGCACTGACAGTTTGTTAAATTATAGACTGCCATTAGCAGAAGCAGTGATATTACTTTAATGATGTTTTCGTATTTGTATTAGAAAGTTTACAGCAATGTTCAGTGACCAGGAAATATGAAAGTAACAGCATTAAAAACGGCATCTTCTCAGTTTGCATCATGCCATTCCACTGTTATTCCCTACTGGCCGCTTGGAGCACTAGTATCGCTTCAGCTGTAAATTTTTTTCCTAGAGAGTTTCGCGACTGTCTGTGATAGACTGTGCTTTTAGTACTCATTTCGGCCACCAGAGGGCTCTTTGTAGTTTGTACTGCTGTTCGCTGCTATTCCTGCTCGTCTCTACCCAACCGTGACCGTGACTGAAATCACGACCAGATTCCAGATCGCCGCGACCGTGAAAACAGTGAATTTTCAATCACCGTTGTTTTTTCACGAGTACGTGATTTCTTGCCCATCCCTACCTTATTGACGCTAGCCCCCAGATTATACCGCCGGAAGCAAGGAGGTTCTAACCTGTTTGGCCGGAACCATTGATCTCTATACACTCTGGATGTTTAACTGCAGCTGTCTTAGCGTGCCAGCCATAGATATTGATATTTAGTTTCTTGCCAAATTCAAACATGGCTGCTAAGTAGCATTTGAAGAATAAGAGAAGAAAATATGTTTCGATTCCGCTTCGATATCAGCCTACAAAACCGAATATTGAATTAAATTCTAAATCAAGAGGTAAGCAAGCAAATCTTTATCACGTAATAACTAATGGAAACTCGTTTGCCAAATTTAAACATGGCGGACAGTGCGAAATCGTGTGCTAAACATATGAATGTGCAGGCACGCTAAATTCTATGCTCAGACACCAAAGTTATTCATCCAGTTAGTATACAGATCACTGGCCGGAACCGAAAGCAGAGAAGTCTCTGCAGCTTAAGATCTTTGGAGCAGGATATTGTTTTGGCGCGGTACTGTGAATAAGGGTGTCGTTTTTGTTTTCCCGTGTATCGTACATTTTAGCGTTTCGCTTTTCTTCAAGAAATGAGTGATTCGAAATGTTTTCAGTGCTTCGTTTGCGACGAGAATTTTTCTAGTTCGTCTGCTCTATATCGGCGGCGAAATGTTCATGATGTTTTATTGGGAGCAAAACTGAAGTGTGTGCTATGCGAAGAAGTGTCCCTCAGAGAAGATTCTTCTCAATAACGAAAAAAGTTAGTGTGCAGTTTAAATCTGCATCTGATAAAACAAGTGAAGAAGCTGTGTCTGTGGCAGAAGATATGGCATTAAGAATGTCAATAAATGTAGCAAAAGGTGTGTAAAAGAATTCATCTCGAATTAGTATTAACAAATTCTTTTTCTTTTCGTTACATGGACTGCAAGTTCTGTAAATGTAGCATAGTATGTATCAATACACTGGTATAAAACCAAAGCAAATTTTATTTACAGGTTCAAGTGTTGCTGAGGGAGATCACAGCTATGTTGCTTCTTCAGGTAAAATGTTTCCAAACCATCACAGTATTTACAGATCACTGCAATGTTTGGGATTGTTCAAGGAAATGACTATTGGCAAAAGAATAAATAAAACTTCTACCAGTCGCCGTTAAATTGCTTTATTGTTGGTGCCATGTTGGTTATTATAGCACTCTTTTAAGTATCTCATAAAAGCTGTCTTTTTGTCAAGTAGAAACTTGGATGGATTTGTCTTTTTACGGAGCAAAATTTCCATTTGAAGATTTCTCACTAACAAAGAAAAAGGAACACACAAACATGAAACATCCATTTTGTCTTCATATAATATATGGCCAATTATATATGAATTTCATAAAGGTAGGATGACCTATATTGTTGTAGGCTCCTTGTTGGACTATCTTGTGTGACCTGTATCAATACTGTAAAGGATTCTATTATTGTTCTAATTCTGTCTGGGAATTCAGCATAATCAAATTGGAGAAGATATTGTGCATTATTAATATATTATGGATGTATCAATGTGTAAAGGTTCATCATAGTAACTCAGTCTTTACTGTTTTGGTTGTAGGGTCTACTGTGTGCACAGTTGATGGGGATGGTGGTATAATTCAAATAAGAGGTCAAACTTTTTTGAAACGGAACAACGAAGTAAATTTTTTGTAAAAACAGTATGGTAGAATTGATGCCTCATTCTAGGACAGTAACCATTCTTGAACAGTGTCTGCATATGTCAGTTTCTCTCATAACTATACCAGTTGTCTGTCCTATTGCTGGTGGAAGTGATTATTTCACATCAGGAGTTAACATCTGTTTTGAAAGAAAACTGCAATACAAAAGGTTTGTTAAAACAGTGTAAAACAATTTTTGCCTCTTTTTAACAAAGAGGTGTCAGTTTGTCTCATGACTGTATTACTTGTTTATAGTGTCACTTGGGTAAAACTGCAGAATCTGTTGACTGTGTTTTTAGTATGGTACGTATGTTGGCAACTGTAAATAGATCGTTTCTGGGCTGGAGAATCGGGCGCTACGCGCCCTCGCATACTGAAAAGAAACTTCTTGTTTAACCTATACCTAATCTAACTTTCACTTAAAATGATCACTGTTTAGTACAGATAAAAAATAAATAAAACTGATACCTGCTCTAAGGTAGACTGCTGTGGTGTTGCCAACATTTGCAGAGCTTGGGCAACAGACTTTGCAGTTTAGCTGTCACTTGTGTCCCCTGCTGGAGGAAGTGGTTACATACCACAAGGGGCTAGATCTACTTTGAACAGAAGCACAAGACAAAAGGTTTGTCAATTCGGTTAAATTGTAGGATGCTTCTCACCGGGCTGCAGTGGCTATGTTGGCACCAATCAGCAGGGGCTGATATTTCGGCTCGAGGGGGTGGCAATAGCTGAGCTTTGGCCCCCAGACACGGATAGTAAAGTTTCGCTGTTGTCGAAGTTTTGAGGTGAAAAGGAGAAGGCAGAATTGGAGAGTTGTGTACTGCAGCAACGCTGTGGGCCTTGTATGTGGATTTTAATGCGTATGTGGGCATGAATTTGGAATGATGGGAGCCGGCACGAGAGACGAAAAACAGTAGCAAGTAGGACGGTTTGCTATGTTGTTATGACAAGCAATTGTACGTTCTTCGAGGTGTGTAAAACGTGAATGTTTAATGTGTTAGCTGGGAGAGGAGAGATGCACCGGCAGGGGCTGATATTTCGGGCGGGCACAGTGTTGCCAACTGGCGAGGTTAGGCGCTCGACACGTGAAGTAAAAGTTTGCGTGTTGTCGAAGTTTTGAAGGGGAAAGGGAAAGGCAAAATTTGGAGAGTTGCGATGTGTAGCAACGCTGTGGGCACTCTATCGGGGTTTTAACGTGTGTGTGAGGGTGAATTTGGAATGATGGGAGCCGCCAGGAGGCACGAAAGGCGTAGCAAGTTGGAGGGATACTTTGCGAAAACATTGTAGGTGTTTCCAGTTGTGACACACGTGAATTGCAAATTAGTAAGTTGTGTTTACGGGGGACACGTAAGGAGAAGCAGCAGGGGCTGATATTTCTATCGGGGTTTTAATGTGTATGTGAGCACGAATGTGGAATTCGGGCTGCCTATACCGCTTGCAGTGTGTAGTATTGTTTACACGTGCCGCTCTCTCGCAGGCGTTCCGCCCGCCGTACAACGATATAAGCTGAGCGGAGTCGCTTTGCGCACCATATTTTTACTATGTAAGACCCTGTGTTCTCGCGAACGTCGTCGTCGCCGCCGCACGCACGCAGAATACACGTGTGCTTATTCACGTGTGTGTGCTAGGCATGGTCGTTTGAACTCCGCATGTGGGTTTTAAAGGCAAGGACGCTTAAACGCCTGTAGGTTTTTAAATCTAATGAAGGCGCTGGACAAGTCAGGTGCGCCTGGCGTTTGCTAGTGTGAATGGAAAATTAAAACATAACTGACATGCTGGTCTATGCCTATGACTACCGCAATTTCTGAAAACATATATCTGAAATTACCTGGCCGATACGATACGAACATCCAACATCCTGTATGGCATTCTAAAAGAAAAAATAAATAAATAAAGAAATTAAAGTAGTAATAATAAGAATAAAAATAAAATAAAATAAAAATATTTAACTAAATAGGAATTTGACACTGCTTTTCTAACACGTCATACGTGTTAGTTACGTATGCTATCAATAAATTTCTCAGTAAGAGCAACAGCCGGCTTTGACTTCCGAAGTAGTTATGCACTAATATTCAGTAAAATTCATTCCTACTTGTTTTGCCAACTGTATATGTAATATCTAACGTAGATAAAATGCATAATTCAATATTATTTACAGATATTTCTTACTATTCTTCCACCATACGCTTGACGTACATTTAGCTAACGTGGGAAATAATTTCGTATGAGTGAACAAAACTGTACCCTACATTAAATTACATTGTTACGACTTGAAATTACCTAAACGTTAAAAGAAAATATAATGGAAAATGATGATTGGAGATGAATGAGCAGACACCCTAAACTACGCGAATGATACATCAAATATACGGACCTCTTTACAACTCGACTACCTACACAAATGGCGTAACTGTGGCGCATCGGTCTCACATACTTAGTCGCAAACGGTTTATTTCGGTTTCCAAGGATCTATAGCCTCAGATTGACTGTCGCTTCAGTGGGGCAGCAGTTTGATTGGTGGAAGGAGGTTGATGAGTGAGGGTGCGTAGAGTAGTGGGGAGTGACGGAAGTGGCATAGTGGTGGAGGTGAAAGATAGATGGGGGTGGAGGAGTGGTGCGGTTGGTCGATTGTTGGGGGTGGTAAGGTGGTGGGGGAGGAAGAGGGGTGGGGGGTGGTAGTGTGGTAGGGGTGGTGGAGGGGTGGGGGTGGTAGAGGGGTGGGTGTGAGTGGGTCGTGGGGGTGGTAGCGTGATGGGTGTGGTAGTGTGGTGGGGGTGGTAGAGTGGTAGGGTTGGTAGTGTGGTGGGTGTGGTAGAGGGGTGGGGGTGGTAGTGTTGTGGGGGTGGTAGAGTGGTGGGGGTGGTAGAATGGTGGGCGTGGTAGAGGGGTGGGTGTGAGGGGGTGGTGGGGGGTGGTAGTGTTGAGGGGATGGTAGAGTGGTGGGGGTGGTAGAGTGGTGGGGGTGGTAGAGTGGTGGGCGTGGTAGTGTGGTGGGGGCGGTAGAGTGGTGGGGGTGGTAGTGTGGTGGGGGATGTAGAGTGGTAGGGTGGTAATGTAGTGGGGTGGTAGAGAGGTGGGGGTGGTAGAGTGGCGGGGGGTGGCAGTGTGGTGGGGGTGGTAGAGTGGTGGGGATGGTAAAGGGTGGTGTGGGTATTAGGATGGGGGTAGCGTGGTAAGGTGGTAGAGTTGTTGGGGTGATTGAGGGGTGGGGGTGGTAGAGGGGTGGGTGTGGTAGAGGGGTGGGTGTGAGAGGGTGGTGGGGGTGGTAGTGTTGAGGGGGTGGTAGAGTGGTGGGGGTGGTAGTGTTGAGGGGGTGGTAGAGTGGTGGGGGCAGTAGAGTGGTGGGGGCGGTAGTGTGGTGGGGGTGGTAGAGTGGTGGGGGTGGTAGAGTGGTGGGGATGGTAGTGGGTGGGGGTGGTAAAGGGTGGTGTGGGTGTTAGGGTGGTGGTAGAGTGGTAGGGTGGTAGAGTTGTTGGGGTGATTGAGGGGTGGGGGTGATAGAGTTGTGGGTGTGGTAGAGGGGTGGGTGTCAGAGGGTGGTGGGGGTGGTAGTGTTGAGGGGTGGTAGAGTGGTGAGGGTGGTAGAATGGTGGGCGTGGTAGAGGGGTGGGTGTGAGGGGGTGGTGGGGGTGGTAGTGTTGAGGGGGTGGTAGAGTGGTGGGGGTGGTAGTGTGGTGGGGGTGGTAGAGTGGTGGGGATGGTAGTGGGTGGGGGTGGTAAAGGGTGGTGTGGGTGTTAGGGTGGTGGTAGACTGGTAGGGTGGTAGAGTTGTTGGGGTGATTCAGGGGTGGGGGTGGTAGAGGGGTGGGTGTGAGGGTGTGGTGGGGGTGGTAGTGTTGAGGGGGTGGTAGAGTGGTGGGAGTGGTAGTGTTGAGTGGGTGGTAGAGTGGTGGGGGTGGTAGATTGGTGGGGGTGGTAGAGTGGTGGGGTGGTAGAGTGGTGGGGGTGGTAGATTGGAGTGGGCGGTAAAGTGGTGGGGGGGGGGGGGTAGAGTGGTGGGGGTGGTAGGGTGGTGGGTGTGAGGGGATGGTGGGGGTGGTAGTGTTGAGGGGATGGTAGAGTGGTGGGGGTGGTAGAGTGGTGGGGGTGGTAGTGTGGTGGGGGCGGTAGAGTGGTGGGGGTGGTAGTGTGGTGGGGGATGTAGAGTGGTAGGGTGGTAATGTAGTGGGGTGGTAGAGAGGTGGGGGTGGTAGAGTGGCGGGGGTGGCGGTGTGGTGGGGGTGGTAGAGTGGTGGGGATGGAAAAGGGTGGTGTGGGTATTAGGATGGGGGTAGCGTGGTAAGGTGGTAGAGTTGTTGGGGTGATTGAGGGGTGGGGGTGGTAGAGGGGTGGGTGTGGTAGAGGGGTGGGTGTGAGAGGGTGGTGGGGGTGGTAGTGTTGAGGGGGTGGTAGAGTGGTGGGGGTGGTAGTGTTGAGGGGGTGGTAGAGTGGTGGGGGCAGTAGAGTGGTGGGGGCGGTAGTGTGGTGGGGGTGGTAGAGTGGTGGGGGTGGTAGAGTGGTGGGGATGGTAGTGGGTGGGGGTGGTAAAGGGTGGTGTGGGTGTTAGGGTGGTGGTAGAGTGGTAGGGTGGTAGAGTTGTTGGGGTGATTGAGGGGTGGGGGTGATAGAGTTGTGGGTGTGGTAGAGGGGTGGGTGTCAGAGGGTGGTGGGGGTGGTAGTGTTGAGGGGTGGTAGAGTGGTGAGGGTGGTAGAATGGTGGGCGTGGTAGAGGGGTGGGTGTGAGGGGGTGGTGGGGGTGGTAGTGTTGAGGGGGTGGTAGAGTGGTGGGGGTGGTAGTGTGGTGGGGGTGGTAGAGTGGTGGGGATGGTAGTGGGTGGGGGTGGTAAAGGGTGGTGTGGGTGTTAGGGTGGTGGTAGACTGGTAGGGTGGTAGAGTTGTTGGGGTGATTCAGGGGTGGGGGTGGTAGAGGGGTGGGTGTGAGGGTGTGGTGGGGGTGGTAGTGTTGAGGGGGTGGTAGAGTGGTGGGAGTGGTAGTGTTGAGTGGGTGGTAGAGTGGTGGGGGTGGTAGATTGGTGGGGGGTGGTAGAGTGGTGGGGTGGTAGAGTGGTGGGGGTGGTAGATTGGAGTGGCCGGTAAAGTGGTGGTGGGGGGGTAGAGTGGTGGGGGTGGTAGGGTGGTGGGTGTGAGGGGATGGTGGGGGTGGAATTGTGGTGGGGGTGGTAGAGTGGTAGGGGTGGTAGTGTGGTGAGGTGATAGAGTGGTGGGGGTGGAAGAGTGGTGGGGGTGGTAGAGTGGTGGGGTGGTAGAGTGGCGGGGGTGGTAGTGTGGTAAGGATGGTAGAGAGGTGGGGGTGGTAGAGTGGTTGGGGGTGGTAGAGGGTTGGGGATGGTAGAGTGGTGGGGGTGGTAATGGGGTGGCGGTGGAGAAGGGTGGTGTGGGTGTTAGGGTGGTGGTAAAGTGGTAGGGCGGTAGAGTTGTTGGGGTGATTGAGGGGTAGGGGTGGCAGTGTGGTGGGTGTGGTAGAGTGTGCGAAACCACTGTCTTGTGCAAAACTGCTGTCTTGTGTGAAACCACCGTCTTGTGCAAAACCGCTGTCATGTGCGAAACCACTGTCATGTGCGAAAGCACTGTCTTGTGGGAAACAACTGTCTTCAGCGAAACCACTGTGTTGTGCGAAACCACTGTCTTCAGCGAAACCACTGTGTTGTGCTATACCACTGTCTCTTGCGAAACCACTGTCTTGTGCGAAACCACTGTCTTGTGCGAAACCACTGTCTTGTGCGAAACCACTGTCTTGTGCGAAACCACTGTCTTGTGCGATACCACTGTCTTGTGCGAAAGCACTGTCATGTGCGAAAGCACTCAACTGTGCGAAACCACTGTCCTGTGCGAAACCACTGTCATGTGCGAAACCACTGTCATGTGCGTAACCACTGTTTTGTGCGAAACCACTGTCTTGTGCAAAACCACTGTCTTGTGCGAATCCAGTGTCTTGTGCGAATCCAATGTCTTGTGCGAATCCACTGTCTTGTGCGAATCCACTGTCTTGTGCGAATCCACTGTCTTGTGCGAAACCACTGTCTTGTGCGAAACCACTGACATGTGCGAAACCACTGACATGTGCGAAACCACTGACATGTGCGAAACCACTGACATGTGCGAAACCACTGTCTTGTGCGAAACCACTGTCATGTGCGAGACCACTGTCATGTGCGAGACCACTGTCATGTGCGAGACCAGTGTCATGTGCGAGACCACTGTCATGTGCGAGACCACTGTCATGTGCGAGACCACTGTCATGTGCGAGACCACTGTCTTGTGCGAAACCACTGTCTTGTGCAAAACCACTGCCTTGTGCGAACCCACTGTCTTGTGCGAAACCACTGTCTTGTGTGAAAACACTGTCTTGTGCTAAAACACTGTCATGTGTGAAACCACTGTCATGTGTGAAACCACTATTTTGTGCGAAACCACTGTTTTGTGCGAAACCACTCTTTTGTGCGACACCACTGTCCCGTGCCAAACCACTGTCATGTGCGAAACCATTCACCTGTGCGAAACGATTCACCTGTGCGAAACCACTCACCTTTGTGAAACCACTCAACTGTGCGGAACCACTGTCTCATGCGAAACCACTGTCTTCTGCGAAACCACTGTCTCGTGCGAAACCACTGTTTTGTGCAAAACCAATGTCTTTTGTGAAACCACTGTCTAGTGCGAAACAAACTATTGTGCGAAACCATTGTCTAGTGCGAAACCACTGTCTTGTGCGAAACCACTGTCTTGTGCGAAACCACTGTCTTGTGCGAAACCACTGTCTTGTGCGAAACCACTGTCTTGTGCGAAACCACTGTCTTGTGCGAAACCACTGTCTTGTGCGAAACCACTGTCTTGTGCGAAACCACTGTCTTGTGCAAAACCACTGTCTTGTGCGAAACCACTGTCTTGTGCGAAACCACTGTCATGTGCGAAACCACTGTCATGTGCGAAACCACTGTCATGTGCGAAACCACTGTCATGTGCGAAACCACTGTCATGTGCGAAACCACAGTCATGTGCAAAACCACAGTCATGTGCGAAACCACTGTCATGTGCGAAACCACTGTCATGTGCGAAACCACTGTCATGTGCGAAACCACTGTCATGTGCGAAACCACTGTCTTGTGCGAAACCACTGTCATGTGCGAAACCACTGTCATGTGCGAAACCAATGTCATGTGCGAAACCACTGTGTTGTGCGAATCCACTGTCTTGTGCGAAACCACTGTCTTGTGCGAAACCACTGTCTTGTGCGAAACCACTGTCTTGTGCGAAACCACTGTCTTGTGCGAAACCACTGTCTTGTGCGAAACCACTCTCATGTGCGAAACCACTGTCATGTGCGAAACCACTGTCATGTGCGAAACCACTGTCATGTGCGAAACCACTGTCATGTGCGAAACCACTGTCATGTGCGAAACCTGTGTCATGTGCGAAACCAGTGTCATGTGCGAGACCACTGTCATGTGCGAGACCACTTTCTTGTGCGTAACCACTGTCTTGTACGAAACCACTGTCTTGTACGAAACCACTGTCTTGTACGAAACCACCGTCTTGTACGAAACCACCGTCTTGTACGAAACCACTGTCTTGTACGAAACCACTGTCTTGTGCGAAACCACTGTCTTGTGCGAAACCACTGTCTTGTGCGAAACCACTGTCTTGTGCGAAACCACTGTCTTGTGCGAAACCACATTCTTGTGCGAAACCACTGTCTTGTGCGAAACCACATTCTTGTGCGAAACCACTGTCTTGTGCGAAACCACTGTCTTGTGCGAAACCACTGTCTTGTGCGAAACCACTGTCTTGTGTGAAAACACTGTCTTGTGTGAAAACACTGTCATGTGCGAAACCACTGTCTTGTGCGAAAACACTGTCATGTGCGAAACCACTGTCAAGTGCGAAACCACTGTCTTGTGTGAAACCACTGTCTTGTGTGAAACCACTGTCTTGTGTGAAAACACTGTCTTGTGCTAAAACACTGTCATGTGTGAAACCACTGTCATGTGTGAAACCACTGTCATGTGTGAAACCACTGTCATGTGTGAAACCTCTGTCATGTGTGAAACCACTGTCATGTGCGAAACCACTGTCATGTGCGAAACCACTGTCATGTGCGAAACCACTGTCTTGTGCGAAACCACTGTCTAGTGCGAAACCACTGTCTTGTGCGAAACCACTGTCTTGTGCGAAACCACTGTCTTGTGCGAAACCACTGTCTTGTGCGAAACCACTGTCTTGTGCGAAACCACTGTCTTGTGCGAAACCACTGTCTTGTGCGAAACCACTGTCTTGTGCGAAACCACTGTCTTGTGCGAAACCACTGTCTTGTGCGAAACCACTGTCTTGTGCGAAACCACTGTCTTGTGCGAAACCACTGTCATGTGCGAAACCACTGTCATGTGCGAAACCACTGTCATGTGCGAAACCACAGTCATGTGCGAAACCACTGTCATGTGCGAAACCACTGTCATGTGCGAAACCACTGTCATGTGCGAAACCACTGTCATGTGCGAAACCACTGTCTTGTGCGAAATCACTGTCATGTGCGAAACCACTGTCATGTGCGAAACCAATGTCATGTGCGAAACCACTGTCTTGTGCGAAACCACTGTCTTGTGCGAATCCACTGTCTTGTGCGAAACCACTGTCTTGTGCGAAACCACTGTCTTGTGCGAAACCACTGTCTTGTGCGAAACCACTGTCTTGTGCGAAACCACTGTCATGTGTGAAACCACTGTCATGTGTGAAACCACTGTCATGAGTGAAACCACTGTCATGTGCGAAACCACTGTCATGTGCGAAACCACTGTCATGTGGGAAACCACTGTCATGTGCGAAACCACTGTCATGTGCGAAACCAGTGTCATGTGCGAAACCACTGTCATGTGCGAGACCACTGTCATGTGCGAGACCACTGTCATGTGCGAGACCACTGTCTTGTACGAAACCACTGTCTAGTACGAAACCACTGTCTTGTACGAAACCACCGTCTTGTACGAAACCACCGTCTTGTACGAAACCACTGTCTTGTGCGAAACCACTGTCTTGTGCGAAACCACTGTCTTGTGCGAAACCACTGTCGTGTGCGAAACCACTGTCTTGTGCGAAACCACTGTCTTGTGCGAAACCACTGTCTTGTGCGAAACCACTGTCTTGTGCGAAACCACTGTCTTGTGCGAAACCACTGTCTTGTGCGAAACCACTGTCTTGTGTGAAAACACTGTCTTGTGTGAAAACACTGTCATGTGCGAAACCACTGTCTTGTGCGAAAACACTGTCATGTGCGAAACCACTGTCATGTGCGAAACCACTGTCATGTGTGAAACCACTGTCATGTGCGAAACCACTGTCATGTGCGAAACCACTGTCATGTGCGAAACCACTGTCATGTGCGAAACCACTGTCATGTGCGAAACCACTGTCTTGTGCGAAACCACTGTCTTGTGCGAAACCACTTTCTTGTGCGAAACCTTTGCCATGTGCGAAACCACTGTCTTGTGCGAAACCTTTGCCATGTGCGAAACCACTGTCATATGCGAAACCACTATTTTGTGCGAAACCACTGTTTTGTGCGAAACCACTGTATTGTGTGACACCACTGTCCCATGCCAAACCACTGTCATGTGCGAAACCATTCACGTGTGCGAAACCACTCACCTTTGTGAAACCACTCAACTGTGCGAAACCACTGTCTCATGAGAAACCACTGTCTTGTGCGAAACCACTGTCTCGTGCGAAACGATTGTTTTGTGCGAAACCAATGTCTTGTGTGAAACCACTGTCAAGTGCGAAACAAACTATTGTGCGAAACCACTGCCTAGTGCGAAACCACTGTCTTGTGCGAAACCACTGTCTTTTGCGAAACCACTGTCTTGTGCGAAACCACTGTCTTGTGCTATACCACTGTCTTGTGCTATATACCACTGTCATGTGCGAAAGCACTGTCATGTGCGAAACCACTGTCATGTGCAAAACCACTGTCATGTGCGAAACCACTGTTTTGTGCGAAACCACAATCTTGTGCGAAACCACAATCTTGTGCGAAACCACTCTCTTGTGCGAAACCACTGTCTTGTGCGAAACCACTGTCTTAAGCGAAACCACTGTCTTGTGCGAAACCACTGTCTTGTGCGAAACCACTGTCTTGTGCGAAACCACTTTCTTGTGCGAAACCACTGTCTTGTGCGAAACCACTGTCTTGTGCGAAACCACTGTCTTGTGCGAAACCACTGTCTTGTGCGAAACCACTGTCTTGTGCGAAACCACTGTCTTGTGCGAAACCACTTTCTTGTGCGAAACCACTGTCTTGTGCGAAACCACTGTCTTGTGCGAAACCACTGTCTTGTGCGAAACCACTGTCTTGTGCGAAACCACTGTCTTGTGCGAAACCACTGTCTTGTGCGAAACCACTGTCTTGTGCGAAACCACTGTCTTGTGCGAAACCACTGTCTTGTGCGAAACCACTGTCTTCTGCGAAACCACTGTCTTGTGCGAAACCACTGTAATGTGCGAAACCACTCACCTTTGCGAAACCACTCAACTGTGCGAAACCACTGTCTCGTGCGAAATCACTGTCTCGTGCGAAACCACTGTCTCGTGCAAAACCACTGTCTCGTGCGAAACCACTCTCTCGTGCGAAACCACTCTCTCGTGCGAAACCACTCTCTCGTGCGAAACCACTCTCATGTGCGAAACCACTGTCTCGTGCGAAACCACTCTCATGTGCGAAACCACTGTCTCGTGCGAAACCACTGTCTCGTGCGAAACCACTGTCTCGTGCGAAACCACTGTCTCGTGCGAAACCACTGTCTCGTGCGAAACCACTGTCTCGTGCGAAACCACTGTCTTGTGCGAAACCACTGTCATCAGCGAAACCAATGTCTAGTGCGAAACAACACTCCTGTGCGAAACCACTGTCTTGTGCGAAACCAATGACTTGTGCGAAACCACTGTCTTGTGCGAAACCACTGTCTTGTGCGAAACCACTGTCTTGTGCGAAACCACTGTCTTGTGCGAAACCACTGTCTTGTGCGAAACCACTGTCTTGTGCGAAACCACTGTCTTGTGCGAAACCACTGTCTTGTGCGAAACCACTGTCTTGTGCGAAACCACTGTCATGTGCGAAACTACTGTCATGTGCGAAACTACTGTCATGTGCGAAACCACTCACCTGTGCGAAACCACTGTCCTGTGCGAAACCACTGTCCTGTGCGAAACCACTGTCCTGTGCGAAACCACTGTCTTGTGCGAAACCACTGTCTTGTGCGAAACCACTGTGTTGTGCGAAACCACTGTCTTGGGCGAAACTACTGTCCTGTGCGAAACCACTGTCTTGTGCGAAACCACTGTCTTGTGCGAAACCACTGTCTTGTGCGAAACCACTGTCTTGTGCGAAACCACTGTCTTGTGCGAAACCACTGTCTTGTGCGAAGCCACTGTCTTGTGCGAAGCCACTGTCCCGTGCCAAACCACTGTCATGTGCGAAACCACTGTCTTGTGCGAAACCTCTGTCTTGTGCGAAACCTCTGTCTCGTGCGAAACCTCTGTCTTGTGCGAAACCTTTGTCTTGTGCGAAACCTCTGTCTCGTGCGAAACCACTGTATTTTGCGAAACCACTGTCTTGTGTGAAGCCACTGTCTTGTGCGAAACCACTGTCATGTGCGAAACCACTGTCATGTGCGAAACCACTGTCATGTGCGAAACCACTGTCAAGTGCAAAACCACTGTCATGTGCGAAACCACTGTCATGTGCGAAACCACTGTCATGTGCAAAACCTGTGTCATGTGCGAGACCAGTGTCATGTGCGAGACCAGTGTCATGTGCGAGACCACTGTCATGTGCGAGACCACTTTCTTGTGCGTAACCACTGTCTTGTGCGAAACCAATGTCTTGTGGGAAACCACTGTCTTGTACGAAACCACTGTCTTGTACGAAACCACTGTCTTGTACGAAACCACTGTCTTGTGCGAAACCACTGTCTTGTGCGAAACCACTGTCTTGTGCAAAACCACTGTCTTGTGCGAAACCACTGTCTTGTGCGAAACCACTGTCTTGTGCGAAACCACTGTCTTGTGTGAAAACACTGTCTTGTGTAAAAACACTGTCATGTGCGAAAACAATGTCTTGTGTGAAAACACTGTAATGTAAGAAACCACTGTCTTGTGTGAAACCACTGTCTTGTGTGAAACCACTGTCTTGTGTGAAACCACTGTCTTGTGTGAAAACACTGTCTTGTGCTAAAACACTGTCATGTGTGAAACCACTGTCATGTGCGAAACCACTGTCTTGTGCGAAACCACTGTCTTGTGCGAAACCACTGTCTTGTGCGAAACCACTGTCTTGTGCGAAACCACTGTCTTGTGCGAAACCACTGTCTTGTGAGAAACCTTTGCCATGTGTGAAACCACTGTCTTGTGCGAAACCTTTGCCATGTGCGAAACCACTGTCATATGCGAAACCACTATTTTGTGCGAAACCACTGTATTGTGTGACACCACTGTCCCGTGCCAAACCACTGTCATGTGCGAAACCATTCACGTGTGCGAAACCACTCACCTTTGTGAAACCACTCAACTGTGCGAAACCACTGTCTCATGCGAAACCACTGTCTTATGCGAAACCACTGTCTCGTGCGAAACGATTGTTTTGTGCGAAACCAATGTCTTGTGTGAAACCACTGTCTAGTGCGAAACAAACTATTGTGCGAAACCACTGTCTAGTGCGAAACCACTGTCTTTTGCGAAACCACTGTCTTGTGCGAAACCACTGTCTTGTGCGAAACCACTGTCTTGTGCTATACCACTTTCTTGTGCTATACCACTGTCATGTGCGAAAGCACTGTCATGTGCGAAACCACTGTCATGTGCGAAACCACTGTCATGTGCGAAACCACTGTTTTGTGCGGAACCACAATCTTGTGCGAAACCACTCTCTTGTGCGAAACTACTGTCTTGTGCGAAACCACTGTCTTGTGCGAAACCACTGTCTTGTGTAAATCCACTGTCTTGTGCGAAACCACTGTCTTGTGAGAAACCACTGTCTTGTGAGAAACCACTGTCTTGTGAGAAACCACTGTCTTGTGCAAAACCACTGTCTTGTGCAAAACCACTGTCTTGTGCGAAACCACTGTCTTGTGCGAAACCACTGTCTTGTGCGAAACCGCTGTCTTGTGCGAAACCACTGTCTTGTGCGAAACCACTGTCTTGTGCGAAAACACTGTCTTGTGCGAAAACACTGTCTTGTGCGAAAACACTGTCTTGTGCGAAAACACTGTCTTGTGCGAAAACACTGTCATTTGTGAAACCACTGTCTTGTGCGAAAACACTGTCATTTGTGAAACCACTGTCATGTGCGAAAACACTTTCTTGTACAAAACCATTGCAATGTGCGAAACCACTGTCTTGTACGAAACCACTGTCTTGTACGAAACCACTGTCTTGTACGAAACCACTGTCTTGTGCGAAACCACTCTCTTGTGCGAAACCACAGTAATGTGCGAAACCACTGTAATGTGCGAAACCACTCACCTTTGCGAAACCACTCAACTGTGCGAAACCACTGTCTCGTGCGAAATCACTGTCTCGTGCGAAACCACTGTCTCGTGCGAAACCACTGTCTCGTGCGATACCACTCTCTCGTGCGATACCACTCTCTCGTGCGAAACCACTCTCTCGTGCGAAACCACTCTCATGTGCGAAACCACTGTCTCGTGCGAAACCACTGTCTTGTGCGAAACCACTGTCTCGTGCGAAACCACTGTCTCGTGCGAAACCACTGTCTCGTGCGAAACCACTGTCTTGTGCGAAACCACTGTCATGAGCGAAACCAATGTCTAGTGCGAAACAACACTCCTGTTTGAAACCACTGTCTTGTGCGAAACCAATGACTTGTGCGAAACCACTGTCTTGTGCGAAACCACTGTCTTGTGCGAAACCACTGTCTTGTGCGAAACCACTGTCTTGTGCGAAACCACTGTCTTGTGCGAAGCCACTGTCTTGTGCGAAGCCACTGTCCCGTGCCAAACCACTGTCATGTGCGAAACCACTCACCTGTGTGAAACCACTCACCTGTGTGAAACCACTCACCTGTGTGAAGCCACTCACCTGTGTGAAACCACTCACCTGTGTGAAACCACTCACCTGTGTGAAACCACTCACCTGTGTGAAACCACTCACCTTTGCGAAACCACTCACCTTTGCGAAACCACTCAACTGTGCGAAACCACTCAACTGTGCGAAACCACTCAACTGTGCGAAACCACTGTCTTGTGCGAAACCTCTGTCTTGTGCGAAACCTCTGTCTTGTGCGAAACCTCTGTCTCGTGCGAAACCACTGTATTTTGCGAATCCACTGTCTTGTGCGAAGCCACTGTCTTGTGCGAAGCCACTGTCTTGTGTGAAACCACTGTTTTGTGTGAAACCACTGTCTTGTGCGAAAACACTGTCTTGTGCTAAAACACTGTCTTGTGTGAAACCACTGTCATGTGCGAAACCACTGTCTTGTACGAAACCACTGTCTTGTGCGAAACCTTTGCCATGTGCGAAACCACTGTCATATGCGAAACCACTATTTTGTTCGAAACCACTATTTTGTGCGAAACCACTGTCTTGTGCGACACCACTGTCACGTGCCAAACCACTGTCATGTGTGAAACCACTCACCTGTGCGAATCCACTCACCTTTGCGAATCCACTCAACTGTGCGAAACCACTGTCTCCTGCAAAACCAGTCTCGTGTGAAACCTCTCTCTCGTGCGAAACCACTGTTTTGTGCGTAACCAATATCTTGTGTGAAACCAATGTCTAGTGCGAAACAAACTATTGTACGAAACCACTGTCTTGTGCGAAACCACTGTCTTGTGCGAAACCACTGTCTTGTGCGAAACCACTGTCTTGTGCGAAACCACTGTCTTGTGCGATACCACTGTCTTGTGCGAAAGCACTGTCTTGAGCGAAAGCACTGTCATGTGCGAAACCACTGTCATGTGCGAAACCACTGTCATGTGCGAAACCACTCTCATGTGCGAAACCACTGTCTTGTGCAATACCACTGTCTTGTGCAATACCACTGTCTTGTGCGAAACCACTGTCTTGTGCGAAACCACTGTCTTGTGCGAAACCACTGTCTTGTGCGAAACCACTGTCTTGTGCGAAACCACTGTCTTGTGAGAAACCACTGTCTTGTGCGAAACCACTGTCTTGTGCGAAACCACAGTCTTGTGCGAAACCACAGTCTTGTGCGAAAACACTGTCACTTGTGAAACCACTGTCATGTGCGAAACCACTGTCTTGTACAAAACCATTGCAATGTGCGAAACCACTGTCTTGTGCGAAACCACTGACATCAGCGAAACCACTGTCTAGTGCGAAACAACACTCTTGTGCGAAACCACTCTCTTTTGCGAAACCACTGTCTTGTACGAAACCAATGACTAGTGCGAAACCACTGTCTTCTGCGAAACCTTTGCCATGTGCGAAACCACTGTCATATGCGAAACCACTATTTAGTGCGAAACCACTGTTCGGTGCGAAACCACTCTCTTGTGCGACACCACTGTCCTGTGCCAAACCACTGTCATGTGCGAAACCACTCACCTGTGCGAAACCACTCAACTGTGCGAAACCACTGTCTCATGCAAAACCACTGTCTCGTGCGAACCACTGTCTCGTGCGAAACCACTGTCTCGTGCGAAACCACTGTCTCGTGCGAAACCACTGTTTTGTGCGTAACCAATGTCTTGCGTGAAACCAATGTCTAGTGCGAAACAAACTATTGTGCGAAACCACTGTCTTGTAAAAACCACTGTCTTGTGCGAAACCACTGTCTTGTGCGAAACCACTGTCTTGTGCGAAACCACTGTCTTGTGCGAAACCACTGTCTTGTGCGAAACCACTGTCTTGTGCGAAACCACTATCTTGTGCGAAACCACTGTCTTGTGCGAAACCACACTCTTGTGCGAAACCACTGTCTTGTGCCAGAACACTGTCATTTGTGAAACCACTGTCATGTGCGAAACCACTGTCTTGTACAAAACCATTGCAATGTGCGAAACCACTGTCTTGTGCGAAACCACTGTCTTGTGCGAAACCACTGTCTTGTGCGAAACCACTGTCAAGTCCGAAACCACTGTCAAGTGCGAAACCACTGTCTAGTGCGAAACCACTGTCTTGTGTGAAACCACTGTCTTGTGCGAAACCACTGTCTTGTGCGAAACCATTGTCTTGTGTGAAACCACTGTCTTGTGCGAAACCACTGTCATGTACGAAACCATTGTCATGTGCGAGACCATTGTCTTGTGCGAACCCACTGACTTGTGCGAAACCACTGTCTTGTGTGAAAACACTGTCTTGTGCTAAAACACTCTCATGTGTGAAACCACTGTCATGTTCGAAACCACTGTCTTGTGCAAAACCACTGTCTTGTGCGAAACCTTTCCCATGTGCGAAACCTTTGCCATGTGCGAAACCACTGTTTTGTGCGAAACCACTGTTTTGTGCGAAACCACTGTCTTGTGCGACACCACTGTCCCGTGCCAAACCACTGTCATGTGCGAAACCATTCACCTGTGCAAAAACACTCACCTTTGTGAAACCACTCAACTGTGCGAAACCACTGTCTCGTGCGAAACCACTGCCTCGTGCGAAACCACTGTCATGTGCGAAACCACTGTCATGTGCGAAACCACTGTCATGTGCGAAACCACTGTCATGTGCGAAACCACTGTCATGTGCGAGACCACTGTCATGTGCGAGACCACTTTCTTGTGCGTAACCACTGTCTTGTACGAAACCACTGTCTTGTACGAAACCACTGTCTTGTACGAAACCACTGTCTTGTACGAAACCACCGTCTTGTACGAAACCACTGTCTTGTACGAAACCACTGTCTTGTGCGAAACCAGTCTTGTGCGAAACCACTGTCGTGTGCGAAACCACTGTCTTGTGCGAAACCACTGTCTTGTGCGAAACCACTGTCTTGTGCGAAACCACTGTCTTGTGCGAAACCACTGTCTTGTGCGAAACCACTGTCTTGTGTGAAAACACTGTCATGTGCGAAAACACTGTCATGTGCGAAACCACTGTCTTGTGTGAAAACACTATCATGTGCGAAACCACTGTCTTGTGCGAAAACACTGTCATGTGCGAAACCACTGTCAAGTGCGAAACCACTGTCTTGTGTGAAACCACTGTCTTGTGTGAAACCACTGTCTTGTGTGAAAACACTGTCTTGTGCTAAAACACTGTCATGTGTGAAACCACTGTCATATGTGAAACCACTGTCATGTGTGAAACCACTGTCATGTGCGAAACCACTGTCATGTGCCAAACCACTGTCATGTGCGAAACCATTCACGTGTGCGAAACCACTCACCTTTGTGAAACCACTCAACTGTGCGAAACCACTGTCTCATGAGAAACCACTGTCTTGTGCGAAACCACTGTCTCGTGCGAAACGATTGTTTTGTGCGAAACCAATGTCTTGTGTGAAACCACTGTCTAGTGCGAAACAAACTATTGTGCGAAACCACTGTCTAGTGCGAAACCACTGTCTTGTGCGAAACCACTGTCTTTTGCGAAACCACTGTCTTGTGCGAAACCACTGTCTTGTGCTATACCACTGTCTTGTGCTATACCACTGTCATGTGCGAAAGCACTGTCATGTGCGAAACCACTGTCATGTGCAAAACCACTGTCATGTGCGAAACCACTGTTTTGTGCGAAACCACAATCTTGTGCGAAACCACTCTCTTGTGCGAAACCACTGTCTTGTGCGAAACCACTGTCTTGTGCGAAACCACTGTCTTGTGCGAAACCACTGTCTTGTGCGAAACCACTGTCTTGTGAGAAACCACTGTCTTGTGAGAAACCACTGTCTTGTGCGAAACCACTGTCTTGTGCGAAACCACTGTCTTGTGCGAAACCACTGTCTTGTGCGAAACCACTGTCTTGTGCGAAACCACTGTCTTGTGCGAAACCACTGTCTTGTGCGAAACCACTGTCTTGTGCGAAACCACTGTCTTGTGCGAAACCACTGTCTTGTGCGAAACCACTGTCTTGTGCGAAAACACTGTCTTGTGCGAAAACACTGTCATTTGTGAAACCACTGTCTTGTGCGAAAACACTGTCATTTATGAAACCACTGTCTTGTGCGAAAACACTGTCATTTGTGAAACCACTGTCATGTGCGAAAACACTGTCTTGTACAAAACCATTGCAATGTGCGAAACCACTGTCTTGTACGAAACCACTGTCTTTTACGAAACCACTGTCTTGTGCGAAACCACTGTCTTGTGCGAAACCACTGTAATGTGCGAAACCACTCACCTTTGCGAAACCACTCAACTGTGCGAAACCACTGTCTCGTGCGAAATCACTGTCTCGTGCGAAACCACTGTCCCGTGCGAAACCACTCTCTCGTGCGAAACCACTCTCTCGTGCGAAACCACTCTCTCGTGCGAAACCACTCTCTCGTGCGAAACCACTCTCACGTGCGAAACCACTGTCTCGTGCGAAACCACTGTCTCGTGCGAAACCACTGTCTCGTGCGAAACCACTGTCTCGTGCGAAACCACTGTCTCGTGCGAAACCACTGTCTCGTGCGAAACCACAGTCTCGTGCGAAACCACTGTCTTGTGCGAAACCACTGTCATCAGCGAAACCAATGTCTAGTGCGAAACAACACTCCTGTGCGAAACCACTGTCTTGTGCAAAACCAATGACTTGTGCGAAACCACTGTCTTGTGCGAAACCACTGTCTTGTGCGAAACCACTGTCTTGTGCGAAACCACTGTCTTGTGCGAAACCACTGTCTTGTGCGAAACCACTGTCATGTGCGAAACCACTGTCATGTGCGAAACTACTGTCATGTGCGAAACTACTGTCACGTGCGAAACCACTCACCTGTGCGAAACCACTGTCCTGTGCGAAACCACTGTCCTGTGCGAAACCACTGTCCTGTGCGAAACCACTGTCTTGTGCGAAACCACTGTCTTGTGCGAAACCACTGTCTTGTGCGAAACCACTGTCTTGGGCGAAACTACTGTCCTGTGCGAAACCACTGTCTTCTGCGAAACCACTGTCTTGTGCGAAACCACTGTCTTGTGCGAAACCACTGTCTTGTGCGAAACCACTGTCTTGTGCGAAACCACTGTCTTGTGCGAAGCCACTGTCTTGTGCGAAGCCACTGTCCCGGGCCAAACCACTGTCATGTGCGAAACCACTCACCTGTGTGAAACCACTCACCTGTGTGAAACCACTCACCTGTGTGAAACCACTCACCTGTGTGAAACCACTCACCTGTGTGAAACCACTCACCTTTGCGAAACCACTCAACTGTGCGAAACCACTCAACTGTGCGAAACCACTCAACTGTGCGAAACCACTCAACTGTGCGAAACCACTGTCTTGTGCGAAACCTCTGTCTTGTGCGAAACCTCTGTCTTGTGCGAAACCTCTGTCTCGTGCGAAACCACTGTATTTTGCGAAACCACTGTCTTGTGCGAAGCCACTGTCTTGTGCGAAACCACTGTCATGTGCGAAACCACTGTCATGTGCGAAACCACTGGCATGTGCGAAACCACTGTCATGTGCGAAACCACTGTCATGTGCGAAACCACTGTCATGTGCGAAACCACTGTCATGTGCGAAACCTGTGTCATGTGCGAAACCTGTGTCATGTGCGAGACCAGTGTCATGTGCGAGACCACTGTCATGTGCGAGACCACTTTCTTGTGCGTAACCACTGTCTTGTACGAAACCAATGTCTTGTACGAAACCACTGTCTTGTGCGAAACCACTGTCTTGTGCGAAACCACTGTCTTGTGCGAAACCACTGTCTTGTGCGAAACCACTGTCTTGTGCGAAACCACTGTCTTGTGCGAAACCACTGTCTTGTGCGAAACCACTGTCTTGTGCGAAACCACTGTCTTGTGTGAAAACACTGTCATGTGCAAAAACAGTCTTGTGTGAAAACACTGTAATGTGCGAAACCAATGTCAAGTGCGAAACCACTGTCTTGTGTGAAACCACTGTCTTGTGTGAAACCACTGTCTTGTGTGAAAACACTGTCTTGTGCTAAAACACTGTCATGTGTGAAACCAATGTCATGTGTGAAACCACTGTCATGTGCGAAACCACTGTCTTGTGAGAAACCACTGTCTTGTGCGAAACCACTGTCTTGTGCGAAACCACTGTCTTGTGCGAAACCACTGTCTTGTGCGAAACCTTTGCCATGTGCGAAACCACTGTCATATGCGAACCCACTATTTTGTGCGAAACCACTGTTTTGTGCGAAACCACTGTATTGTGTGACACCACTGTCCCGTGCCAAACCACTGTCATGTGCGAAACCATTCACGTGTGCAAAACCACTCACCTTTGTGAAACCACTCAACTGTGCGAAACCACTGTCTCATGCGAAACCACTGTCTTGTACGAAACCACTGTCTCGTGCGAAACGATTGTTTTGTGCGAAACCAATGTCTTGTGTGAAACCACTGTCTAGTGCGAAACAAACTATTGTGCGAAACCAATGCCTAGTGCGAAACCACTGTCTTGTGCGAAAACACTTTCTTGTACAAAACCATTGCAATGTGCGAAACCACTGTCTTGTACGAAACCACTGTCTTGTACGAAACCACTGTCTTGTACGAAACCACTGTCTTGTGCGAAACCACTGTCTTGTGCGAAACCACAGTAATGTGCGAAACCACTGTAATGTGCGAAACCACTCACCTTTGCGAAACCACTCAACTGTGCGAAACCACTGTCTCGTGCGAAATCACTGCCTCGTGCGAAACCACTGTCTCGTGCGAAACCACTGTCTCGTGCGAAAACACTGTCTTGTGCGAAAACACTGTCATGTGCGAAAGCACTGTCATGTGCGAAACCACTGTCATGTGCAAAACCACTGTCATGTGCGAAACCACTGTTTTGTGCGAAACCACAATCTTGTGCGAAACCACTCTCTTGTGCGAAACCACTCTCTTGTGCGAAACCACTGTCTTGTGCAAAACCACTGTCTTGTGCAAAACCACTGTCTTGTGCGAAACCACTGTCTTGTGCGAAACCTGTGCGAAACCACTGTCTTGTGCGAAACCACTGTCTTGTGCGAAACCACTGTCTTGTGCGAAACCACTGTCTTGTGCGAAACCACTGTCTTGTGCGAAACCACTGTCTTGTGCGAAACCACTGTCTTGTGCGAAACCACTGTCTTGTGCGAAACCACTGTCTTGTGCGAAACCACTGTCTTGTGCGAAACCACTGTCTTGTGCGAAACCACTGTCTTGTGGGAAACCACTGTCTTGTGGGAAACCACTGTCTTGTGGGAAACCACTGTCTTGTGGGAAACCACTGTCTTGTGCGAAACCACTGTCTTGTGCGAAACCACTGTCTTGTGCGAAACCACTGTCTTGTGCGAAAACACTGTCTTGTGCGAAAACACTGTCATTTGTGAAACCACTGTCTTGTGCGAAAACACTGTCATTTATGAAACCACTGTCTTGTGCGAAAACACTGTCATTTGTGAAACCACTGTCATGTGCGAAAACACTGTCTTGTACAAAACCATTGCAATGTGCGAAACCACTGTCTTGTACGAAACCACTGTCTTGTACGAAACCACTGTCTTGTGCGAAACCACTGTCTTGTGCGAAACCACTGTAATGTGCGAAACCACTCACCTTTGCGAAACCACTCAACTGTGCGAAACCACTGTCTCGTGCGAAACCACTGTCTCGTGCGAAATCACTGTCTCGTGCGAAATCACTCTCTCGTGCGAAACCACTCTCTCGTGCGAAACCACTCTCTCCTGCGAAACCACTCTCACGTGCGAAACCACTGTCTCGTGCGAAACCACTGTCTCGTGCGAAACCACTGTCTCGTGTGAAACCACTGTCTCGTGTGAAACCACTGTCTCGTGCGAAACCACTGTCTCGTGCGAAACCACTGTCTCGTGCGAAACCACTGTCTTGTGCGAAACCACTGTCATCAGCGAAACCAATGTCTAGTGCGAAACAACACTCCTGTGCGAAACCACTGTCTTGTGCGAAACCAATGACTTGTGCGAAACCACTGTCTTGTGCGAAACCACTGTCTTGTGCGAAACCACTGTCTTGTACGAAACCACTGTCTTGTGCAAAACCACTGTCTTGTGCGAAACCACTGTCTTGTGCGAAACCACTGTCTTGTGCGAAACCACTGTCTTGTGCGAAACCACTGTCATGTGCGAAACTACTGTCATGTGCGAAACTACTGTCACGTGCGAAACCACTCACCTGTGCGAAACCACTGTCCTGTGCGAAACCACTGTTCTGTGCGAAACCACTGTCCTGTGCGAAACCACTGTCTTGTGCGAAACCACTGTCTTGTGCGAAACCACTGTCTTGGGCGAAACTACTGTCCTGTGCGAAACCACTGTCTTGTGCGAAACAGCTGTCTTGTGCGAAACCACTGTCTTGTGCGAAACCACTGTCTTGTGCGAAACCACTGGCATGTGCGAAACCACTGTCATGTGCGAAACCACTGTCATGTGCGAAACCACTGTCATGTGCGAAACCTGTGTCATGTGCGAAACCTGTGTCATGTGCGAGACCAGTGTCATGTGCGAGACCACTGTCATGTGCGAGACCACTTTCTTGTGCGTAACCACTGTCTTGTGCGAAACCAATGTCTTGTACGAAACCACTGTCTTGTACGAAACCACTGTCTTGTGCGAAACCACTGTCTTGTGCGAAACCACTGTCTTGTGCGAAACCACTGTCTTGTGCGAAACCACTGTCTTGTGCGAAACCACTGTCTTGTGCGAAACCACTGTCTTGTGCGAAACCACTGTCTTGTGCAAAACCACTGTCTTGTGCGAAACCACTGTCTTGTGCGAAACCACTGTCTTGTGTGAAAACACTGTCTTGTGTGAAAACACTGTCATGTGCAAAAACACTGTCTTGTGTGAAAACACTGTCATGTGCAAAAACACTGTCTTGTGTGAAAACACTTTAATGTGCGAAACCACTGTCAAGTGCGAAACCACTGTCTTGTGTGAAACCACTGTCTTGTGTGAAACCACTGTCTTGTGTGAAAACACTGTCTTGTGCTAAAACACTGTCATGTGTGAAACCAATGTCATGTGTGAAACCACTGTCATGTGCGAAACCACTGTCTTGTGAGAAACCACTGTCTTGTGCGAAACCACTGTCTTGTGCGAAACCACTGTCTTGTGCGAAACCTTTGCCATGTGCGAAACCACTGTCATATGCGAAACCACTATTTTGTGCGAAACCACTGTTTTGTGCGAAACCACTGTATTGTGTGACACCACTGTCCCGTGCCAAACCACTGTCATGTGCGAAACCATTCACGTGTGCGAAACCACTCACCTTTGTGAAACCACTCAACTGTGCGAAACCACTGTCTCATGCGAAACCACTGTCTTGTACGAAACCACTGTCTCGTGCGAAACGATTGTTTTGTGCGAAACCAATGTCTTGTGTGAAACCACTGTCTAGTGCGAAACAAACTATTGTGCGAAACCACTGTCTAGTGCGAAACCACTGTCTTGTGCGAAACCACTGTCTTGTGCGAAACCACTGTCTTGTGCGAAACCACTGTCTTGTGCTATACCACTGTCTTGTGCTATACCACTGTCATGTGCGAAAGCACTGTCATGTGCGAAACCACTGTCATGTGCGAAACCACTGTTTTGTGCGAAACCACAATCTTGTGCGAAACCACTCTCTTGTGCGAAACTACTGTCTTGTGCGAAACCACTGTCTTGTGCGAAACCACTGTCTTGTGCGAAACCACTGTCTTGTGCGAAACCACTGTCTTGTGCGAAACCACTGTCTTGTGAGAAACCACTGTCTTGTGAGAAACCACTGTCTTGTGAGAAACCACTGTCTTGTGCGAAACCACTGTCTTGTGCGAAACCACTGTCTTGTGCGAAACCACTGTCTTGTGCGAAACCACTGTCTTGTGCGAAACCACTGTCTTGTGCGAAACCACTGTCTTGTGCGAAACCACTGTCTTGTGCGAAAACACTGTCTTGTGCGAAAACACTGTCTTGTGCGAAAACACTCTTGTGCGAAAACACTGTCTTGTGCGAAAACACTGTCATTTGTGAAACCACTGTCTTGTTCGAAAACACTGTCATTTGTGAAACCACTGTCATGTGCGAAAACACTTTCTTGTACAAAACCATTGCAATGTGCGAAACCACTGTCTTGTACGAAACCACTGTCTTGTACGAAACCACTGTCTTGTACGAAACCACTGTCTTGTGCGAAACCACTGTCTTGTGCGAAACCACAGTAATGTGCGAAACCACTGTAATGTGCGAAACCACTCACCTTTGCGAAACCACTCAACTGTGCGAAACCACTGTCTCGTGCGAAATCACTGTCTCGTGCGAAACCACTGTCTCGTGCGAAACCACTGTCTCGTGCGATACCACTCTCTCGTGCGATACCACTCTCTCGTGCGAAACCACTCTCTCGTGCGAAACCACTCTCATGTGCGAAACCACTGTCTCGTGCGAAACCACTGTCTTGTGCGAAACCACTGTCTCGTGCGAAACCACTGTCTCGTGCGAAACCACTGTCTCGTGCGAAACCACTGTCTTGTGCGAAACCACTGTCATCAGCGAAACCAATGTCTAGTGCGAAACAACACTCCTGTGTGAAACCACTGTCTTGTGCGAAACCAATGACTTGTGCGAAACCACTGTCTTGTGCGAAACCACTGTCTTGTGCGAAACCACTGTCTTGTGCGAAACCACTGTCTTGTGCGAAACCACTGTCTTGTGCGAAACCACTGTCTTGTGCGAAACCACTGTCATGTGCGAAACTACTGTCATGTGCGAAACTACTGTCACGTGCGAAACCACTCACCTGTGCGAAACCACTGTCCTGTGCGAAACCACTGTCCTGTGCGAAACCACTGTCCTGTGCGAAACCACTGTCTTGTGCGAAACCACTGTCTTTTGCGAAACCACTGTCTTTGGGGAAACCACTGTCTTTGGGGAAACCACTGTCTTGTGCGAAACCACTGTCTTGTGCGAAACCACTGTCTTGTGCGAAACCACTGTCTTGTGCGAAACCACTGTCTTGTGCGAAACCACTGTCTTGTGCGAAACCACTGTCTTGTGCGAAGCCACTGTCTTGTGCGAAGCCACTGTCCCGTGCCAAACCACTGTCATGTGCGAAACCACTCACCTGTGTGAAACCACTCACCTGTGTGAAACCACTCACCTGTGTGAAACCACTCACCTGTGTGAAACCACTCACCTGTGTGAAGCCACTCACCTGTGTGAAACCACTCACCTGTGTGAAACCACTCACCTTTGCGAAACCACTCACCTTTGCGAAACCACTCAACTGTGCGAAACCACTCAACTGTGCGAAACCACTCAACTGTGCGAAACCACTGTCTTGTGCGAAACCTCTGTCTTGTGCGAAACCTCTGTCTTGTGCGAAACCTCTGTCTCGTGCGAAACCACTGTATTTTGCGAAACCACTGTCTTGTGCGAAGCCACTGTCTTGTGCGAAGCCACTGTCTTGTGTGAAACCACTGTTTTGTGTGAAACCACTGTCTTGTGCGAAAACACTGTCTTGTGCTAAAACACTGTCTTGTGTGAAACCACTGTCGTGTGCGAAACCACTGTCTTGTACGAAACCACTGTCTTGTGCGAAACCTTTGCCATGTGCGAAACCACTGTCATATGCGAAACCACTATTTTGTTCGAAACCACTATTTTGTGCGAAACCACTGTCTTGTGCGACACCACTGTCACGTGCCAAACCACTGTCATGTGTGAAACCACTCACCTGTGCGAATCCACTCACCTTTGCGAATCCACTCAACTGTGCGAAACCACTGTCTCCTGCAAAACCACTGTCTCGTGTGAAACCTCTCTCTCGTGCGAAACCACTGTTTTGTGCGTAACCAATGTCTTGTGTGAAACCAATGTCTAGTGCGAAACAAACTATTGTGCGAAACCACTGTCTTGTGCGAAACCACTGTCTTGTGCGAAACCACTGTCTTGTGCGAAACCACTGTCTTGTGCGAAACCACTGTCTTGTGCGATACCACTGTCTTGTGCGATACCACTGTCTTGTGCGAAAGCACTGTCTTGAGCGAAAGCACTGTCATGTGCGAAACCACTGTCATGTGCGAAACCACTGTCATGTGCGAAACCACTCTCATGTGCGAACCCACTGTCTTGTGCAATACCACTGTCTTGTGCAATACCACTGTCTTGTGCGAAACCACTGTCTTGTGCGAAACCACTGTCTTGTGCGAAACCACTGTCTTGTGCGAAACCACTGTCTTGTGCGAAACCACTGTCTTGTGTGAAACCACTGTCTTGTGCGAAACTACTGTCTTGTGCGAAACCACAGTCTTGTGTGAAACCACAGTCTTGTGCGAAAACACTGTCATTTGTGAAACCACTGTCATGTGCGAAACCACTGTCTTGTACAAAACCATTGCAATGTGCGAAACCACTGTCTTGTGCGAAACCACTGTCATCAGCGAAACCACTGTCTAGTGCGAAACAACACTCTTGTGCGAAACCACTCTCTTTTGCGAAACCACTGTCTTGTACGAAACCACTTTCTTGTGCGAAACCACTGTCTTGTGCGAAACCACTGTCTTGTGCGAAACCATTGTCTTGTGCGAAACCACTGTCTTCTGCGAAACCTTTGCCATGTGCGAAACCACTGTCATATGCGAAACCACTATTTAGTGCGAAACCACCGTTCTGTGCGAAACCACTCTCTTGTGCGACACCACTGTCCCGTGCCAAACCACTGTCATGTGCGAAACCACTCACCTGTGCGAAACCACTCAACTGTGCGAAACCACTGTCTCATGCAAAACCACTGTCTCGTGCGAACCACTGTCTCGTGCGAAATCACTGTCTCGTGCGAAACCACTGTCTCGTGCGAAACCACTGTTTTGTGCGTAACCAATGTCTTGCGTGAAACCAATGTCTAGTGCAAAACAAACTATTGTGCGAAACCACTGTCTAGTGCGAAACCACTGTCTTGTGCGAAACCACTGTCTTGTGCGAAACCACTGTCTTGTAAAAACCACTGTCTTGTAAAAACCACTGTCTTGTGCGAAACCACTGTCTCGTGCGAAACCACTGTTTTGTGCGAAACCAATGTCTTGTGTGAAACCACTGTCTAGTGCGAAACAAACTATTGTGCGAAACCACGGTCTAGTGCGAAACCACTGTCTTGTGCGAAACATCTGTCTTGTGCGAAACCACTGTCTTGAGCGAAACCACTGTCTTGTGCGAAACCACTGTCTTGTGCGAAACCACTGTCTTGTGCGAAACCACTGTCTTGTGCGAAACCACTGTCTTGTGCGAAACCACTGTCTTGTGCGAAACCACTGTCTTGTGCGAAACCACTGTCTTGTGCGAAACCACTGTCTTGTGCGAAACCACTGTCTAGTGCGAAACCACTGTTTTGTGCGAAACCACTGTCTTGTGCGAACCACTGTCTTGTGCGAAACCACTGTCTTGTGCGAAACCACTGTCTTGTGCGACACCACTGTCTTCTGCGAAACCACTGTCTTCTGCGAAACCAATGTCTTCTGCGAAACCACTGTCTTCTGCGAAACCACTGTCTTCTGCGAAACCACTGTCTTCTGCGAAACCAATGTCTTCTGCGAAACCACTGTCTTCTGCGAAACCACTGTCTTCTGCGAAACCACTGTCTTCTGCGAAACCACTGTCTTCTGCGAAACCACTGTCTTCTGCGAAACCACTG
Organism: Locusta migratoria; assembly: GCA_026315105.1. Taxonomy (NCBI): domain Eukaryota; kingdom Metazoa; phylum Arthropoda; class Insecta; order Orthoptera; family Acrididae; genus Locusta; species Locusta migratoria. The sequence goes on from CM048752.1 coordinate 50,424,852, forward strand.
TCTTCTGCGAAACCACTGTCTTCTGCGAAACCACTGTCTTCTGCGAAACCACTGTCTTGTGCGAAAACACTGTCATTTGTGAAACCACTGTCATGTGCGAAAACACTGTCTTGTACAAAACCATTGGAATGTGCGAAACCACTGTCTTGTGCGAAACCACTGTCTTGTACGAAACCACTGTCTTGTGCGAAACCACTGTCTTGTGCGAAACCACTGATATGTGCGAAACCACTCACCTTTGCGAAACCACTCACCTTTGCGAAACCACTCAACTGTGCGAAACCACTCTCTTGTGCGAAACTACTGTCTCGTGCGAAACCACTGTCTCGTGCGAAACCACTGCCTCGTGCGAAACCACTGTCTCGTGCGAAACCATATGTTTCATGCAATACCATTGTCTTGTGCAAAACCACTGGCTTGTGCAAAACCACTGTCTGGTGCAAAACCACTGTCATCAGCGAAATACTATCTAGTGCGAAACAAAACTCTTGTGCTAAACCACTGTCTTGTGCGAAACCACTGTCTTGTGCGAAACCACTGCCTTGTGCGAAACCACTGTCTTGTGCGAAACCACTGTCTTGTGCGAAACCACTGCCTTGTGCGAAACCACTGCCTTGTGCGAAACCACTGTCTTGTGCGAAACCACTGTCTTGTGCGAAACCACTGTCTTGTGCGAAACCACTGTCTTGTGCGAAACCACTGTCTTGTGCGAAACCACTGTCATGTGTGAAACAACTGTCATGTGCAAAACCACCGTCTTGTGCAAAACCACTACCTTGTGCGAAACGATTGCCATGTGCGAAACCACTGTCAAGTGCGAAACAACTATTTTGTGCGAAACCACTGTCTTGTGCAAAACCACTCTCATGTGCAAAGCCACTCACCTGTGCGAAAACACTCACCTTTGCGAAACCACTCAACTGTGCGAAACCACTGTGTTGTGCGAAACCACTGTCTTGTGCGAAACCACTGTCTAGTGCGAAACAACACTATTGTGCGAAACCACTGTCTAGTGCGAAACCACTGTCTTGTGCGAAACCACTGTCTTGTGCAAAACCACTGTCTTGTGCGAAACCACTGTCTTGTGCGAACCACTGCTATGTGTGAAACCACTGTCATGTGCGAAACCACTGTCATGTGCGAAACCACTGTCATGTGCGAAACCACTGTCATGTGCGAAACCACTGTCTTGTGCGAAACCACTGTCTTGTGCGAAAACCACTGTCTTGTGCAAAAACCACTGTAATGTGCGAAACCACTGTCTTGTGCGAAACCACTGCCATGTGCGAAACCACTGCCATGTGCGAAACCACTGTAATGTGCGAAACCACTGTCATGTGCGAAACCACTGTCATGTGCGAAACCACTGTCATGTGCGAAACCACTGGCATGTGCGAAAACCACTGTCTTGTGCGAAACCACTGTCTTGTGCGAAACCACTGTCTTGTGCCAAAATACTGTCTTGTGCGAAACCACTTTCTTGTGCGAAACCACTGTCTTGTGCGAAACCAAAGTCTTGTGCGAAACCACTGTCTTGTGCGAGACCACTGTCTTGTGCGAGACCACTGTCTTGTGCGAGACCACTGTCTTGTGCGAGACCACTGTCTTGTGCGAGACCACTGTCTTGTGCGAGACCACTGTCTTGTGCGAGACCACTGTCTTGTGCGAGACCACTGTCTTGTGCGAGACCACTGTCTTGTGCGAGACCTCTGTCTTGTGCGAGACCTCTGTCTTGTGCGAAACCTCTGTCTTGTGCGAAACCTCGGTCTTGTGCGAAACCACTGTCTTGTGCGAAACCACTGTCTTGTGCGAAACCACTGTCTTGTGCGAAACCACTGTCATATGCGAAACCACTGTCAAACCACTGTCTTGTGCGAAACCACTGTCTTGTGCGAAACCACTGTCTTGTGCGAAACCACTGTCTTGTGCGAAACCACTGTCTTGTGCGAAACCACTGTCTTGTGTGAAACCACTGTCTTGTGCGAAACCACTGTCTTGTGCGAAACCACTGTCTTGTGCGAAACCACTGTCTTGTGCGAAACCACTGTCTTGTGTGAAACCACTGTCTTGTGCGAAACCACTGTCATGTACGAAACCATTGTCATGTGCGAGACCATTGTCTTGTGCGAACCCACTGTCTTGTGCGAAACCACTGTCTTGTGTGAAAACACTGTCTTGTGCTAAAACACTCTCATGTGTGAAACCACTGTCATGTCGAAACCACTGTCTTGTGCAAAACCACTGTCTTGTGCGAAACCTTTCCCATGTGCGAAACCTTTGCCATGTGCGAAACCACTGTCATGTGCGAAACCACTGTTTTGTGCGAAACCACTGTTTTGTGCGAAACCACTGTCTTGTGCGACACCACTGTCCCGTGCCAAACCACTGTCATGTACGAAACCATTCACCTGTGCAAAAACACTCACCTTTGTGAAACCACTGTCTCGTGCGAAACCACTGTCTTGTGCGAAACCACTGTCTCGTGCGAAACCACTGTCTCGTGCGAAACCACTGTCTCGTGTGAAACCACTGTCTTGTGCGAAACCACTGTCTCGTGCGAAACCACTGTTTTGTGCGAAACCAATGTCTTGTGTGAAACCACTGTCTAGTGCGAAACAAACTATTGTGCGAAACCACGGTCTAGTGCGAAACCACTGTCTTGTGCGAAACATCTGTCTTGTGCAAAAACCACTGTCTTGAGCGAAACCACTGTCTTGTGCGAAACCACTGTCTTGTGCGAAACCACTGTCTTGTGCGAAAACACTGTCTTGTGCGAAACCACTGTCTTGTGCGAAACCACTTTCTTGTGCGAAACCACTGTATTGTGCGAAACCACTGTATTGTGCGAAACCACTGTCTTGTGCGAAACCACTGTCTTGTGCGAAACCACTGTCTTGTGCGAAACCACTGTCTTGTGCGAAACCACTGTCTTGTGCGAAACCACTGTCTAGTGCGAAACCACTGTCTTGTGCGAAACCACTGTTTTGTGCGAAACCACTGTCTTGTGCGAAACCACTGTCTTGTGCGAAACCACTGTCTTCTGCGACACCACTGTCTTGTGCGAAACCACTGTCTTCTGCGAAACCACTGTCTTCTGCGAAACCACTGTCTTCTGCGAAACCACTGTCTTCTGCGAAACCACTGTCTTCTGCGAAACCACTGTCTTCTGCGAAACCAATGTCTTCTGCGAAACCACTGTCTTCTGCGAAACCACTGTCTTCTGCGAAACCACTGTCTTCTGCGAAACCACTGTCTTCTGCGAAACCACTGTCTTCTGCGAAATCACTGTCTTCTGCGAAATCACTGTCTTCTGCGAAACCACTGTCTTGTGCGAAAACACTGTCTTGGGCGAAACCACTGTCTTGTGCGAAACCACTGTCTTGTGCGAAACCACTGTCTTGTGCGAAACCACTGATATGTGCGAAACCACTCACCTTTGCGAAACCACTCACCTTTGCGAAACCACTCACCTTTGCGAAACCACTCAACTGTGCGAAACCACTGTCTTGTGCGAAACTACTGTCTCGTGCGAAACCACTGTCTCGTGCGAAACCACTGTCTCGTGCGAAACCACTGTCTCGTGCGAAACCATATGTTTCGTGCAATACCATTGTCTTGTGCAAAACCACTGGCTTGTGCAAAACCACTGTCTGGTGCAAAACCACTGTCATCAGCGAACTACTGTCTAGTGCGAAACAAAACTCTTGTGCTAAACCACTGTCTTGTGCGAAACCACTGTCTTGTGCGAAACCACTGTCTTTTGCGAAACCACTGTCTTGTGCGAAACCACTGTCTTGTGCGAAACCACTGTCTTGTGCGAAACCACTGTCTTGTGCGAAACCACTGCCTTGTGCGAAACCACTGTCTTGTGCGAAACCACTGTCTTGTGCGAAACCACTGTCTTGTGCGAAACCACTGTCTTGTGCGAAACCACTGTCTTGTGCGAAACCACTTTCTTGTGCGAAAACACTGTCATGTGTGAAACAACTGTCATGTGCGAAACCACCGTCTTGTGCAAAACCACTGCCTTGTGCGAAACGATTGCCATGTGCGAAACCACTGTCATGTGCGAAACAACTATTTTGTGCGAAACCACTGTCTTGTGCAAAACCACTCTCATGTGCAAAGCCACTCACCTGTGCGAAACCACTCACCTTTGCGAAACCACTCAAATGTGCGAAACCACTGTGTTGTGCGAAACCACTGTGTTGTGCGAAACCAATGTCTTGTGCGAAACAACACTATTGTGCGAAACCACTGTCTAGTGCGAAACCACTGTCTTGTGCGAAACCACTGTCTTGTGCGAAACCACTGTCGTGTGCGAAACCACTGTCTTGTGCGAAACCACTGTCTTGTGCGAACCACTGCTATGTGTGAAACCACTGTCATGTGCGAAACCACTGTCATGTGCGAAACCACTGTCATGTGCGAAACCACTGTCATGTGCGAAACCACTGTCTTGTGCGAAACCACTGTCTTGTGCGAAAACCACTGTCTTGTGCAAAAACCACTGTTAGGTGCGAAACCACTGTCTTGCGCGAAACCACTGCCATGTGCGAAACCACTGTCATGTGTGAAACCACTCTCATTTGCGAAACCACTGTCTTGTGCAAAACCACTATCTTGTGCGAAACCACTTTCCAGTTCCAAACCACTGTCATGTGCAAAACCACTGACCTCTGCGAAACCACTCACCTTTGCGAAACCACTCAACTGTTTGAAACCACTGTCTCGTTCGAAACCACTGTCTCGTTCGAAACCAATGTCTCGTTCGAAACCACTGTCTCGTGCGAAACCACTGTCTCGTGCGAAACCACTGTCTCGTGCGAAACCACTGTCTCGTGCGAAACCACTGTCTCCTGCAAAACCACTGTCTCCTGCAAAACCAATGTCATCAGCGAACTCCTGTCTAGTGCGAAACAAAACTCTTGTGCTAAACCACTGTCTTGTGCGAAACCACTGTCTTGTGCAAAACCACTGTCTTGTGCGAAACCACTGTCTTGTGCGAAACCACTGTCTTGTGCGAAACAACTGTCTTGTGAAAACCACTGTCTTGTGGAAACCACTGTCTTGTGGAAACCACTGTCTTGTGGAAACCACTGTTTTGTGGAAACCACTGTCTTGTGGAAACCACTGTCATGTGCGAAACCACTGTCTTGTGCGAAACCACTGTCTTGTGCGAAACCACTGTCTTGTGCGAAACCACTGTCTTGTGCGAAACCACTGTCTTGTGCAAACCACTGCCATGTGCGAAACCACTGCCATGTGCGAAACCACTGTCATGTGCGAAACCACTGTCTTGTGGGAAAACCACTGTATTGTGGGAAAACCACTGTCTTGTGCGAAAACCACTGTCTTGTGCGAAAACCACTGTCTTGTGCGAAACCACTGTCCTGTGCGAAACCACTGTCTTGTGCGAAACCTCTGTCTTGTGCGAAACCTCTGTCTTGTGCGAAACCTCTGTCTCGTGCGAAACCACTGTATTTTGCGAAACCACTGTCTTGTGCGAAGCCACTGTCTTGTGCGAAGCCACTGTCTTGTGCGAAACCACTGTCTTGTGCGAAACCACTGTCGTGTGCGAAACCACTGTCTTGTGCGAAACCACTGTCTTGTGCGAACCACTGCTATGTGTGAAACCACTGTCATGTGCGAAACCACTGTCATGTGCGAAACCACTGTCATGTGCGAAACCACTGTCATGTGCGAAACCACTGTCTTGTGCGAAACCACTGTCTTGTGCGAAAACCACTGTCTTGTGCAAAAACCACTGTTAGGTGCGAAACCACTGTCTTGCGCGAAACCACTGCCATGTGCGAAACCACTGTCATGTGTGAAACCACTCTCATTTGCGAAACCACTGTCTTGTGCAAAACCACTATCTTGTGCGAAACCACTTTCCAGTTCCAAACCACTGTCATGTGCAAAACCACTGACCTCTGCGAAACCACTCACCTTTGCGAAACCACTCAACTGTTTGAAACCACTGTCTCGTTCGAAACCACTGTCTCGTTCGAAACCAATGTCTCGTTCGAAACCACTGTCTCGTGCGAAACCACTGTCTCGTGCGAAACCACTGTCTCGTGCGAAACCACTGTCTCGTGCGAAACCACTGTCTCCTGCAAAACCACTGTCTCCTGCAAAACCAATGTCATCAGCGAACTCCTGTCTAGTGCGAAACAAAACTCTTGTGCTAAACCACTGTCTTGTGCGAAACCACTGTCTTGTGCAAAACCACTGTCTTGTGCGAAACCACTGTCTTGTGCGAAACCACTGTCTTGTGCGAAACAACTGTCTTGTGAAAACCACTGTCTTGTGGAAACCACTGTCTTGTGGAAACCACTGTCTTGTGGAAACCACTGTTTTGTGGAAACCACTGTCTTGTGGAAACCACTGTCATGTGCGAAACCACTGTCTTGTGCGAAACCACTGTCTTGTGCGAAACCACTGTCTTGTGCGAAACCACTGTCTTGTGCGAAACCACTGTCTTGTGCAAACCACTGCCATGTGCGAAACCACTGCCATGTGCGAAACCACTGTCATGTGCGAAACCACTGTCTTGTGGGAAAACCACTGTATTGTGGGAAAACCACTGTCTTGTGCGAAAACCACTGTCTTGTGCGAAAACCACTGTCTTGTGCGAAACCACTGTCCTGTGCGAAACCACTGTCTTGTGCGAAACCTCTGTCTTGTGCGAAACCTCTGTCTTGTGCGAAACCTCTGTCTCGTGCGAAACCACTGTATTTTGCGAAACCACTGTCTTGTGCGAAGCCACTGTCTTGTGCGAAGCCACTGTCTTGTGTGAAACCACTGTTTTGTGTGAAACCACTGTCTTGTGCGAAAACACTGTCTTGTGCTAAAACACTGTCTTGTGTGAAACCACTGTCGTGTGCGAAACCACTGTCTTGTACGAAACCACTGTCTTGTGCGAAACCTTTGCCATGTGCGAAACCACTGTCATATGCGAAACCACTATTTTGTTCGAAACCACTATTTTGTGCGAAACCACTGTCTTGTGCGACACCACTGTCACGTGCCAAACCACTGTCATGTGTGAAACCACTCACCTGTGCGAATCCACTCACCTTTGCGAATCCACTCAACTGTGCGAAACCACTGTCTCCTGCAAAACCACTGTCTCGTGTGAAACCTCTCTCTCGTGCGAAACCACTGTTTTGTGCGTAACCAATGTCTTGTGTGAAACCAATGTCTAGTGCGAAACAAACTATTGTGCGAAACCACTGTCTTGTGCGAAACCACTGTCTTGTGCGAAACCACTGTCTTGTGCGAAACCACTGTCTTGTGCGAAACCACTGTCTTGTGCGATACCACTGTCTTGTGCGATACCACTGTCTTGTGCGAAAGCACTGTCTTGAGCGAAAGCACTGTCATGTGCGAAACCACTGTCATGTGCGAAACCACTGTCATGTGCGAAACCACTCTCATGTGCGAAACCACTGTCTTGTGCAATACCACTGTCTTGTGCAATACCACTGTCTTGTGCGAAACCACTGTCTTGTGCGAAACCACTGTCTTGTGCGAAACCACTGTCTTGTGCGAAACCACTGTCTTTCGCGAAACCACTGTCTTGTGCGAAACCACTGTCTTGTGCGAAACTACTGTCTTGTGCGAAACCACAGTCTTGTGCGAAACCACAGTCTTGTGCGAAAACACTGTCATTTGTGAAACCACTGTCATGTGCGAAACCACTGTCTTGTACAAAACCATTGCAATGTGCGAAACCACTGTCTTGTGCGAAACCACTGTCATCAGCGAAACCACTGTCTAGTGCGAAACAACACTCTTGTGCGAAACCACTCTCTTTTGCGAAACCACTGTCTTGTACGAAACCACTTTCTTGTGCGAAACCACTGTCTTGTGCGAAACCACTGTCTTGTGCGAAACCATTGTCTTGTGCGAAACCACTGTCTTCTGCGAAACCTTTGCCATGTGCGAAACCACTGTCATATGCGAAACCACTATTTAGTGCGAAACCACCGTTCTGTGCGAAACCACTCTCTTGTGCGACACCACTGTCCCGTGCCAAACCACTGTCATGTGCGAAACCACTCACCTGTGCGAAACCACTCAACTGTGCGAAACCACTGTCTCATGCAAAACCACTGTCTCGTGCGAACCACTGTCTCGTGCGAAATCACTGTCTCGTGCGAAACCACTGTCTCGTGCGAAACCACTGTTTTGTGCGTAACCAATGTCTTGCGTGAAACCAATGTCTAGTGCAAAACAAACTATTGTGCGAAACCACTGTCTAGTGCGAAACCACTGTCTTGTGCGAAACCACTGTCTTGTGCGAAACCACTGTCTTGTAAAAACCACTGTCTTGTAAAAACCACTGTCTTGTGCGAAACCACTGTCTCGTGCGAAACCACTGTTTTGTGCGAAACCAATGGCTTGTGTGAAACCACTGTCTAGTGCGAAACAAACTATTGTGCGAAACCACGGTCTAGTGCGAAACCACTGTCTTGTGCGAAACATCTGTCTTGTGCGAAACCACTGTCTTGAGCGAAACCACTGTCTTGTGCGAAACCACTGTCTTGTGCGAAACCACTGTCTTGTGCGAAACCACTGTCTTGTGCGAAACCACTGTCTTGTGCGAAACCACTGTCTTGTGCGAAACCACTGTCTTGTGCGAAACCACTGTCTTGTGCGAAACCACTGTCTAGTGCGAAACCACTGTTTTGTGCGAAACCACTGTCTTGTGCGAACCACTGTCTTGTGCGAAACCACTGTCTTGTGCGAAACCACTGTCTTGTGCGACACCACTGTCTTCTGCGAAACCACTGTCTTCTGCGAAACCAATGTCTTCTGCGAAACCACTGTCTTCTGCGAAACCACTGTCTTCTGCGAAACCACTGTCTTCTGCGAAACCAATGTCTTCTGCGAAACCACTGTCTTCTGCGAAACCACTGTCTTCTGCGAAACCACTGTCTTCTGCGAAACCACTGTCTTCTGCGAAACCACTGTCTTCTGCGAAACCACTGTCTTCTGCGAAACCACTGTCTTCTGCGAAACCACTGTCTTGTGCGAAAACACTGTCATTTGTGAAACCACTGTCATGTGCGAAAACACTGTCTTGTACAAAACCATTGGAATGTGCGAAACCACTGTCTTGTGCGAAACCACTGTCTTGTACGAAACCACTGTCTTGTGCGAAACCACTGTCTTGTGCGAAACCACTGATATGTGCGAAACCACTCACCTTTGCGAAACCACTCACCTTTGCGAAACCACTCAACTGTGCGAAACCACTGTCTTGTGCGAAACTACTGTCTCGTGCGAAACCACTGTCTCGTGCGAAACCACTGTCTCGTGCGAAACCACTGTCTCGTGCGAAACCATATGTTTCGTGCAATACCATTGTCTTGTGCAAAACCACTGGCTTGTGCAAAACCACTGTCTGGTGCAAAACCACTGTCATCAGCGAAATACTATCTAGTGCGAAACAAAACTCTTGTGCTAAACCACTGTCTTGTGCGAAACCACTGTCTTGTGCGAAACCACTGCCTTGTGCGAAACCACTGTCTTGTGCGAAACCACTGTCTTGTGCGAAACCACTGCCTTGTGCGAAACCACTGCCTTTTGCGAAACCACTGTCTTGTGCGAAACCACTGTCTTGTGCGAAACCACTGTCTTGTGCGAAACCACTGTCTTGTGCGAAACCACTGTCTTGTGCGAAACCACTGTCATGTGTGAAACAACTGTCATGTGCAAAACCACCGTCTTGTGCAAAACCACTACCTTGTGCGAAACGATTGCCATGTGCGAAACCACTGTCAAGTGCGAAACAACTATTTTGTGCGAAACCACTGTCTTGTGCAAAACCACTCTCATGTGCAAAGCCACTCACCTGTGCGAAAACACTCACCTTTGCGAAACCACTCAACTGTGCGAAACCACTGTGTTGTGCGAAACCACTGTCTTGTGCGAAACCACTGTCTAGTGCGAAACAACACTATTGTGCGAAACCACTGTCTAGTGCGAAACCACTGTCTTGTGCGAAACCACTGTCTTGTGCAAAACCACTGTCTTGTGCGAAACCACTGTCTTGTGCGAACCACTGCTATGTGTGAAACCACTGTCATGTGCGAAACCACTGTCATGTGCGAAACCACTGTCATGTGCGAAACCACTGTCATGTGCGAAACCACTGTCTTGTGCGAAACCACTGTCTTGTGCGAAAACCACTGTCTTGTGCAAAAACCACTGTAATGTGCGAAACCACTGTCTTGTGCGAAACCACTGCCATGTGCGAAACCACTGCCATGTGCGAAACCACTGTAATGTGCGAAACCACTGTCATGTGCGAAACCACTGTCATGTGCGAAACCACTGTCATGTGCGAAACCACTGGCATGTGCGAAAACCACTGTCTTGTGCGAAACCACTGTCTTGTGCGAAACCACTGTCTTGTGCCAAAATACTGTCTTGTGCGAAACCACTTTCTTGTGCGAAACCACTGTCTTGTGCGAAACCAAAGTCTTGTGCGAAACCACTGTCTTGTGCGAGACCACTGTCTTGTGCGAGACCACTGTCTTGTGCGAGACCACTGTCTTGTGCGAGACCACTGTCTTGTGCGAGACCACTGTCTTGTGCGAGACCACTGTCTTGTGCGAGACCACTGTCTTGTGCGAGACCACTGTCTTGTGCGAGACCACTGTCTTGTGCGAGACCACTGTCTTGTGCGAGACCTCTGTCTTGTGCGAGACCTCTGTCTTGTGCGAAACCTCTGTCTTGTGCGAAACCTCGGTCTTGTGCGAAACCACTGTCTTGTGCGAAACCACTGTCTTGTGCGAAACCACTGTCTTGTGCGAAACCACTGTCATATGCGAAACCACTGTCAAACCACTGTCTTGTGCGAAACCACTGTCTTGTGCGAAACCACTGTCTTGTGCGAAACCACTGTCTTGTGCGAAACCACTGTCTTGTGCGAAACCACTGTCTTGTGTGAAACCACTGTCTTGTGCGAAACCACTGTCTTGTGCGAAACCACTGTCTTGTGCGAAACCACTGTCTTGTGCGAAACCACTGTCTTGTGTGAAACCACTGTCTTGTGCGAAACCACTGTCATGTACGAAACCATTGTCATGTGCGAGACCATTGTCTTGTGCGAACCCACTGTCTTGTGCGAAACCACTGTCTTGTGTGAAAACACTGTCTTGTGCTAAAACACTCTCATGTGTGAAACCACTGTCATGTCGAAACCACTGTCTTGTGCAAAACCACTGTCTTGTGCGAAACCTTTCCCATGTGCGAAACCTTTGCCATGTGCGAAACCACTGTCATGTGCGAAACCACTGTTTTGTGCGAAACCACTGTTTTGTGCGAAACCACTGTCTTGTGCGACACCACTGTCCCGTGCCAAACCACTGTCATGTACGAAACCATTCACCTGTGCAAAAACACTCACCTTTGTGAAACCACTGTCTCGTGCGAAACCACTGTCTCGTGCGAAACCACTGTCTCGTGCGAAACCACTGTCTCGTGTGAAACCACTGTCTTGTGCGAAACCACTGTCTCGTGCGAAACCACTGTTTTGTGCGAAACCAATATCTTGTGTGAAACCACTGTCTAGTGCGAAACAAACTATTGTGCGAAACCACGGTCTAGTGCGAAACCACTGTCTTGTGCGAAACATCTGTCTTGTGCAAAAACCACTGTCTTGAGCGAAACCACTGTCTTGTGCGAAACCACTGTCTTGTGCGAAACCACTGTCTTGTGCGAAAACACTGTCTTGTGCGAAACCACTGTCTTGTGCGAAACCACTTTCTTGTGCGAAACCACTGTATTGTGCGAAACCACTGTATTGTGCGAAACCACTGTCTTGTGCGAAACCACTGTCTTGTGCGAAACCACTGTCTTGTGCGAAACCACTGTCTTGTGCGAAACCACTGTCTTGTGCGAAACCACTGTCTAGTGCGAAACCACTGTCTTGTGCGAAACCACTGTTTTGTGCGAAACCACTGTCTTGTGCGAAACCACTGTCTTGTGCGAAACCACTGTCTTCTGCGACACCACTGTCTTGTGCGAAACCACTGTCTTCTGCGAAACCACTGTCTTCTGCGAAACCACTGTCTTCTGCGAAACCACTGTCTTCTGCGAAACCACTGTCTTCTGCTAAACCACTGTCTTCTGCGAAACCAATGTCTTCTGCGAAACCACTGTCTTCTGCGAAACCACTGTCTTCTGCGAAACCACTGTCTTCTGCGAAACCACTGTCTTCTGCGAAACCACTGTCTTCTGCGAAATCACTGTCTTCTGCGAAATCACTGTCTTCTGCGAAACCACTGTCTTGTGCGAAAACACTGTCTTGGGCGAAACCACTGTCTTGTGCGAAACCACTGTCTTGTGCGAAACCACTGTCTTGTGCGAAACCACTGATATGTGCGAAACCACTCACCTTTGCGAAACCACTCACCTTTGCGAAACCACTCACCTTTGCGAAACCACTCAACCGTGCGAAACCACTGTCTTGTGCGAAACTACTGTCTCGTGCGAAACCACTGTCTCGTGCGAAACCACTGTCTCGTGCGAAACCACTGTCTCGTGCGAAACCATATGTTTCGTGCAATACCATTGTCTTGTGCAAAACCACTGGCTTGTGCAAAACCACTGTCTGGTGCAAAACCACTGTCATCAGCGAACTACTGTCTAGTGCGAAACAAAACTCTTGTGCTAAACCACTGTCTTGTGCGAAACCACTGTCTTGTGCGAAACCACTGTCTTTTGCGAAACCACTGTCTTGTGCGAAACCACTGTCTTGTGCGAAACCACTGTCTTGTGCGAAACCACTGTCTTGTGCGAAACCACTGCCTTGTGCGAAACCACTGTCTTGTGCGAAACCACTGTCTTGTGCGAAACCACTGTCTTGTGCGAAACCACTGTCTTGTGCGAAACCACTGTCTTGTGCGAAACCACTTTCTTGTGCGAAAACACTGTCATGTGTGAAACAACTGTCATGTGCGAAACCACCGTCTTGTGCAAAACCACTGCCTTGTGCGAAACGATTGCCATGTGCGAAACCACTGTCATGTGCGAAACAACTATTTTGTGCGAAACCACTGTCTTGTGCAAAACCACTCTCATGTGCAAAGCCACTCACCTGTGCGAAACCACTCACCTTTGCGAAACCACTCAAATGTGCGAAACCACTGTGTTGTGCGAAACCACTGTGTTGTGCGAAACCAATGTCTTGTGCGAAACAACACTATTGTGCGAAACCACTGTCTAGTGCGAAACCACTGTCTTGTGCGAAACCACTGTCTTGTGCGAAACCACTGTCGTGTGCGAAACCACTGTCTTGTGCGAAACCACTGTCTTGTGCGAACCACTGCTATGTGTGAAACCACTGTCATGTGCGAAACCACTGTCATGTGCGAAACCACTGTCATGTGCGAAACCACTGTCATGTGCGAAACCACTGTCTTGTGCGAAACCACTGTCTTGTGCGAAAACCACTGTCTTGTGCAAAAACCACTGTCTTGTGCGAAACCACTGTCTTGCGCGAAACCACTGCCATGTGCGAAACCACTGTCATGTGTGAAACCACTCTCATTTGCGAAACCACTGTCTTGTGCAAAACCACTATCTTGTGCGAAACCACTTTCCAGTTCCAAACCACTGTCATGTGCAAAACCACTGACCTCTGCGAAACCACTCACCTTTGCGAAACCACTCAACTGTTTGAAACCACTGTCTCGTTCGAAACCACTGTCTCGTTCGAAACCAATGTCTCGTTCGAAACCACTGTCTCGTGCGAAACCACTGTCTCGTGCGAAACCACTGTCTCGTGCGAAACCACTGTCTCCTGCAAAACCACTGTCTCCTGCAAAACCAATGTCATCAGCGAACTCCTGTCTAGTGCGAAACAAAACTCTTGTGCTAAACCACTGTCTTGTGCGAAACCACTGTCTTGTGCAAAACCACTGTCTTGTGCGAAACCACTGTCTTGTGCGAAACCACTGTCTTGTGCGAAACAACTGTCTTGTGAAAACCACTGTCTTGTGGAAACCACTGTCTTGTGGAAACCACTGTCTTGTGGAAACCACTGTTTTGTGGAAACCACTGTCTTGTGGAAACCACTGTCATGTGCGAAACCACTGTCTTGTGCGAAACCACTGTCTTGTGCGAAACCACTGTCTTGTGCGAAACCACTGTCTTGTGCGAAACCACTGTCTTGTGCAAACCACTGCCATGTGCGAAACCACTGCCATGTGCGAAACCACTGTCATGTGCGAAACCACTGTCTTGTGGGAAAACCACTGTATTGTGGGAAAACCACTGTCTTGTGCGAAAACCACTGTCTTGTGCGAAAACCACTGTCTTGTGCGAAACCACTGTCTTGTGCGAAACCACTGTCTTGTGCGAAACCACTGTCTTGTGCGAAACCACTGTCTTGTGCGAAACCACTGTCTTGTGCGAAACCACTGTCTTGTGCGAAACCACTGTCTTGTGCGAAACCTCTGTCTTGTGCGAAACCTCTGTCATGTGCGAAACCTCTGTCTTGTGCGAAACCTCTGTCTTCTGCGAAACCACTTTCTTGTGCGAAACCACTTTCCTGTGCGAAACCACTGTCTTGTGCGAAACCACTGTCTTGTGCGAAACCACTCTCATGTGCGAAACCACTGTCATGTGCGAAAACACTGTCATGAGCGAGACCACTTTCATGAGCGAGACCACTTTCATGAGCGAGACCACTTTCATGTGCGAGACCACTGTCTTGTTCGAGACCACTGTCTTGTGCGAGACCACTGTCTTGTGCGAAACAACTGTCTTGTGCGAAACCACTGTCTTGTGCGAAACCACTGTCTTGTGCGAAACCACTGTCTTGTGCGAAACCACTGTCTTGTGCGAAACCACTGTCTTGTGCGGAACCACTGTCTTGTGCGGAACCACTGTCTTGTGCGGAACCACTGTCTTGTGCGAAACCACTGTCTTGTGCGAAACCACTGTCTTGTGCGAAACCACTGTCTTGTGCGAAACCACTGTCTTGTGCGAACCACTGCCATGTGCGAAACCACTGCCATGTGCGAAACCACTGTCATGTGCGAAACCACTGTCTTGTGGGAAAACCACTGTCTTGTGGGAAAACCACTGTCTTGTGCGAAAACCACTGTCTTGTGCGAAAACCACTGTCTTGTGCGAAACCACTGTCTTGTGCGAAACCACTGTCTTGTGCGAAACCACTGTCTTGTGCGAAACCACTGTCTTGTGCGAAACCTCTGTCTTGTGCGAAACCTCTGTCTTGTGCGAACCCTCTGTCTTGTGCGAAACCATTGTCTTGTGCGAAACCACTTTCTTGTGAGAAACCACTTTCTTGTGCGAAACCACTGTCTTGTGCGAAACCACTGTCTTGTGCGAAACCACTCTCATGTGCGAAACCACTGTCATGTGCGAAAACACTGTCATGAGCGAGACCACTTTCATGTGCGAGACCACTTTCATGTGCGAGACCACTGTCTTGTGCGAGACCACTGTCTTGTGCGAGACCACTGTCTTGTGCGAAACCACGGTCTTTTGCGAAACCACTGTCTTGTTCGAAACCACTGTCTTGTGCGAAACCACTGTCTTGTGCGAAACCACTGTCTTGTGCGAACCCACTGTCTTGTGCGGAACCACTGTCTTGTGCGGAACCACTGTCTTGTGCGGAACCACTGTCTTGTGCGGAACCACTGTCTTGTGCGAAACCACTGTCTTTTGCGAAACCACTGTCTTGTGCGAAACCACTGTCTTGTGCGAAACCACTGTCTTGTGTGAAACCACTGTCTTGTGCGAAACCACTGTCTTGTGCAAAACCACTGTTATGTGTGAAACCACTCTCATTTGCGAAACCACTGTCTTGTGCAAAACCACTGTCTTGTGCGAAACCACTTTCCGGTTCCAAACCACTGTCATGTGCAAAACCACTCAACTCTGCGAAACCACTCAACTGTTTGAAACCACTGTCTCGTTCGAAACCACTGTCTCGTTCGAAACCACTGTCTCGTTCGAAACCACTGTCTCGTGCGAAACCACTGTCTCGTGCGAAACCACTGTCTCGTGCGAAACCACTGTCTCGTGCGAAACCACTGTCTCGTGTGAAACCACTGTCTCCTGCAAAACCACTGTCTGGTGCAAAACCACTGTCATCAGCGAACTACTGTCTAGTGCGAAACAAAACTCTTGTGCAAAACCACTGTCTTGTGCGAAACCACTGTAATGTGCGAAACCACACAGCTGTGCGAAACCACTCACCTTTGCGAAACCACTCAACTGTGCGAAACCACTGTCTCGTGCGAAACCACTGTCTCGTGCGAAACCACTGTCCCGTGCGAAACCACTGTCTCGTGCGAAACCACTGTCTCGTGCGAAACCACTGTCTCGTTCGAAACCACTGTCTCGTTCGAAACCACTCTCTCGTGCGAAACAACTGTCTTGTGCGAAACTACTGTCATCACCGAAACCACTGTCTAGTGCGAAACAACACTCTTGTGCGAAACCACTGTCTTGTGCGAAACCAATGACTTGTGCGAAACCACTGTCTTGTGCGAAACCAATGACTTGTGCGAAACCACTTTCAAATGCGAAACCACTGTCTTCTGCAAAACCACTGTCTTCTGCAAAACCACTGTCTTGTCCGAAACCACTGTCTTGTCCGAAACCACTGTCTTGTGTGAAACCACTGTCTTGTGCGAAACCACTGTCTTGTGCTAAAACACTGTCATGTGCGATACCACTGTCATGTGCGAAACCACTCTCATGTGCGAAACCACTGTCTTGTGCAAAACCACTTTCCTGATCCAAATCACTGTCATGTGCAAAACCACTGACCTCTGCGAAACCACTCACCTTTGCGAAACCACTCAACTGTGTGAAACCACTGTCTCATGCGAAACCACTGTCTCGTGCGAAACCACTGTCTCGTGCGAAACCACTGTCTCGTGCGAAACCACTGTCTCGTGCGAAACCACTGTCTCGTGCGAAACCACTGTCTCGTGCGAAACCACATGTCTCGTGCAATACCACTGTCTTGTGCGAAACCACTGGCTTGTGCATAACCACTGTCATCAGCGAACTACTGTCTAGTGCGAAACAAAACTCTTGTGCTAAACCACTGTCTTGTGCGAAACCACTGTCTTGTGCGAAACCACTCTCTTGAGCGAAACCACTGTCTTGTGCGAAACCACTGTCTTGTGCGAAACCACTGTCTTGTGCGAAACCACTGCCTTTTGCGAAACCACTGTCTTGTGCGAAACCACTGTCTTGTGCGAAACCACTGTCTTGTGCGAAACCACTGTCTTGTGCGAAACCACTGTCTTGTGCGAAACCACTGTCTTGTGCGAAACCACTGTCTTGTACGAAACCACTTTCTTAGGCGAAAACACTGTCATGTGTGAAACCACTGTCATGTGTGAAACCACTGTCATGTGCGAAACCACCGTCTTGTGCAAAACCACTGCCTTGTGCGAAACGATTGCCATGTGCGAAACCACTGTCATGTGCGAAACAACTATTTTGTGCGAAACCACTGTCTTGTGCGAAACCACTGTCTTGTGCAAAACCACTCACCTGTGCGAAACCACTCACCTGTGCGAAACCACTCACCTGTGCGAAACGACTCACCATTGCGAAACCACTCAACTGTGCGAAACTACTGTCTCGTGCGAAACCACTGTCTCGTGCGAAACAAAAGTCTTGTGCGAAACCACTGTCTAGTGCGAAACAACACTATTGTGCGAAACCACTGTCTAGTGCGAAGCCACTGTCTTGTGCGAAACCACTGTCTTGTGCGAAACCACTGTCTTGTGCGAAACCACTCTCTTGTGCGAAACCACTGTCTTGCGCGAAACCACTGTCTTGTGCGAAACCACTGTCTTGTGCGAAACCACTGTCTTGTGCGAAACTACTGTCTTGTGCGAAAACACTGTAATGTGGAAACCACTGTCATGTGCGAAACCACTGTCTTGTACAAAACCACTGCCATGTGCGAAACCACTGTCATGTGCGAAACCACTGTCTTGTGCGAAACCACTGTCTTGTGCGAAACCACTGTCTTGTGCGAAACCACTGTCTTGTGCGAAACCACTGTCTTGTGCGAAACCACTGTCTTGTGCGAAACCACTGTCTTGTGCGAAACCACTGTCTTGTGCGAAACCACTGTCTTGTGCGAAACCACTGTCTTGTGCGAAACCACTTTCTTGTGCGAAAACACTGTAATGTGCGAAACCACTGTCTTGTGCGAAACCACTGTCTTGTGCGAAACCACTGCCATGTGCGAAACCACTGTCATGTGCGAAACCACTGTCTTGTGCAAAACCACTGTCTTGTGCGAAACCACTGTCTTGTGCGAAACCACTGTCTTGTGCGAAACCACTGTCTTGTGCGCGACCACTGTCATGAGCGAGACCACTGTCATGAGCGAGACCACTGTCTTGTGCGAAACCACTGTCTTGTGCGAATCCACTGTCTTGTGCGAAACCACTGTCTTGTGCGAAACCACTGTCTTGTGCGAAACCACTGTCTTGTGCGAAACCACTGTCTTGTGCGAAACCACTGTCTTGTGTGAAACCACTGTTTTGTGCGAAACCACTGTTTTGTGCGAAACCACTGTCTTGTGCGAAACCACTGTCTTGTGCGAAACCACTGCCATGTGCGAAACCACTGTCATGTGCGAAACCACTGTCTTGTGCAAAACCACTGTCTTGTGCGAAACCACTGTCTTGTGCGAAACCACTGTCTTGTGCGAAACCACTGTCTTGTGCGCGACCACTGTCATGAGCGAGACGACTGTCATGTGCGAAACCACTGTCTTGTGCAAAACCACTTTCCTGATCCAAATCACTGTCATGTGCAAAACCACTGACCTCTGCGAAACCACTCACCTTTGCGAAACCACTCAACTGTGTGAAACCACTGTCTCATGCGAAACCACTGTCTCGTGCGAAACCACTGTCTCGTGCGAAACCACTGTCTCGTGCGAAACCACTGTCTCGTGCGAAACCACATGTCTCGTGCAATACCACTGTCTTGTGCGAAACCACTGGCTTGTGCATAACCACTGTCATCAGCGAACTACTGTCTAGTGCGAAACAAAACTCTTGTGCTAAACCACTGTCTTGTGCGAAACCACTGTCTTGTGCGAAACCACTCTCTTGAGCGAAACCACTGTCTTGTGCGAAACCACTGTCTTGTGCGAAACCACTGTCTTGTGCGAAACCACTGTCTTGTGCGAAACCACTGTCTTGTGCGAAACCACTGTCTTGTGCGAAACCACTGTCTTGTGCGAAACCACTGTCTTGTACGAAACCACTTTCTTAGGCGAAAACACTGTCATGTGTGAAACCACTGTCATGTGCGAAACCACCGTCTTGTGCAAAACCACTGCCTTGTGCGAAACGATTGCCATGTGCGAAACCACTGTCATGTGCGAAACAACTATTTTGTGCGAAACCACTGTCTTGTGCGAAACCACTGTCTTGTGCAAAACCACTCACCTGTGCGAAACCACTCACCTGTGCGAAACCACTCACCTGTGCGAAACCACTCACCATTGCGAAACCACTCAACTGTGCGAAACTACTGTCTCGTGCGAAACCACTGTCTCGTGCGAAACAAAAGTCTTGTGCGAAACCACTGTCTAGTGCGAAACAACACTATTGTGCGAAACCACTGTCTAGTGCGAAGCCACTGTCTTGTGCGAAACCACTGTCTTGTGCGAAACCACTGTCTTGTGCGAAACCACTGTCTTGTGCGAAACCACTGTCTTGCGCGAAACCACTGTCTTGTGCGAAACCACTGTCTTGTGCGAAACCACTGTCTTGTGCGAAACTACTGTCTTGTGCGAAAACACTGTAATGTGGAAACCACTGTCATGTGCGAAACCACTGTCTTGTACAAAACCACTGCCATGTGCGAAACCACTGTCATGTGCGAAACCACTGTCTTGTGCGAAACCACTGTCTTGTGCGAAACCACTGTCTTGTGCGAAACCACTGTCTTGTGCGAAACCACTGTCTTGTGCGAAACCACTGTCTTGTGCGAAACCACTGTCTTGTGCGAAACCACTGTCTTGTGCGAAACCACTGTCTTGTGCGAAACCACTGTCTTGTGCGAAACCACTGTCTTGTGCGAAACCACTTTCTTGTGCGAAAACACTGTAATGTGCGAAACCACTGTCTTGTGCGAAACCACTGTCTTGTGCGAAACCACTGCCATGTGCGAAACCACTGTCATGTGCGAAACCACTGTCTTGTGCAAAACCACTGTCTTGTGCGAAACCACTGTCTTGTGCGAAACCACTGTCTTGTGCGAAACCACTGTCTTGTGCGCGACCACTGTCATGAGCGAGACCACTGTCATGAGCGAGACCACTGTCTTGTGCGAAACCACTGTCTTGTGCGAATCCACTGTCTTGTGTGAAACCACTGTCTTGTGCGAAACCACTGTCTTGTGCGAAACCACTGTCTTGTGCGAAACCACTGTCTTGTGCGAAACCACTGTCTTGTGCGAAACCACTGTTTTGTGCGAAACCACTGTTTTGTGCGAAACCACTGTCTTGTGCGAAACCACTGTCTTGTGCGAAACCACTGTCTTGTGCGAAAACACTGTCTTGTGCGAAAACACTGTCATGTGTGAGACCACTGTCATGTGTGAGACCACTGTCATGTGTGAGACCACTGACATGTGTGAGACCACTGACATGTGTTAGACCACTGTCATGTGTGAGACCACTGTCATGTGCGAAACCACTGTCTTGTGCGAAACCACTTTCCGGTTCCAAACCACTGTCACGTGCAAAACCACTCACCTCTGCGAAACCACTCATCTTTGCGAAACCACTCAACTGTTTGAAACCACTGTCTCATGCGAAACCACTGTCTCGTTCGAAACCACTGTCTCGTGCGAAACCACAGTCTCCTGCAAAACCACTGTCTCCTGCAAAACCACTGTCTCCTGCAAAACCACTGTCTTGTGCGAAACCACTGTCTGGTGAAAAACCACTGTCATCAGCGAACTACTGTCTAGTGCGAAACAAAACTCTTGTGCTAAACCACTGTCATGTGCGAAACCACTGTCTTGTGCGTAACCAATGTCATGTGCGAAACCACTGTCTAGTGCAAAACAACACTATTGTGCGAAACCACTGTCTAGTGCGAAGCCACTGTCTTGTGCGGAGCCACTGTCTTGTGCGAAACCACTGTCTTGTGCGATACCACTGTCTTGTGCGAAACCACTGTCATTTGCGAAACCAGTGTCATGTGCGAAACCACTGTCATGTGCGAAACCACTGTCTTGTGTGAAACCACTGTCTTGTGTGAAACCACTGTCTTGTGTGAAACCAGTGACATGTGCGAAACCAGTGACATGTGCGAAACCAGTGACATGTGCGAAACCACTGTCTTGTGCGAAACCTCTGTCTTGTGCGAAACCAGTGTCATGTGCGAAACCAGTGTCATGTGCGAAACCACTGTCTTGTGCGAAAACACTGTCTTGTGCGAAAACACTGTCATGTGTGAAACCACTGTCATGTGCGAAACCACTGTCTTGTACAAAACCATTGCCATGTGCGAAACCACTGTAATGTGCAAAACCACTGTCTTGTGCGAAACCACTGTCGTGTGCGAAACCAGTGTCTTGTGCGAAACCACTGTCGTGTGCGAAACCAGTGTCTTGTGCGAAACCACTGTCGTGTGCGAAACCAGTGTCTTGTGCGAAACCACTGTCTTGTGCGAAACCACTGTCTTGTGCGAAACCACTGTCTTGTGCGAAACCACTGTCTTGTGCGACACCACTGTGTTGTGCGAAACCACTTTCTTGTGTGAAACCACTCACCTTTGCGAAACCACTGTCTTTTGCAAAACCACTGTCTTGTGCGAAACCACTGTCACCACAGTGAAAAGACGAGTGATTTCGCGAGGGCTGTACACCGCCCTGGATCGCCTAACTGACTAGTTTCGTGTGCTGTTTGTACGGATGTTTGAACGAAAACGCGTGGGAAACGGGTTGATGATTCGTCACTTCGAAGGCGAGCATAGCTAAATAACTGCCGTGATTAGTTTACTTGTAACTTGGGGTAAACATTGCCTTTGAACTGCGTCTATGGCTGATCACGTTAGATGAATTCACATGCGGCAACCAGACTTGTAGAGTGCGTGTTTAATGACAATTAATGTAACAAACTTTTATTTGAACTCAAACTTTTATTTGTAGCCATCGATCGTGCTCGCTTTTGGTAAAGTCGAGCAATGGACAGTTTTATTACAGGTAGCTGGCAGTAAAGTGTGCACAGAGCCTGCGGGATATAGAATAGCAGCTTCTCCATCGCTTTCCGGCTGTTCAAGGACATACTTCGCTGACTCCTGTGACCGACTAGAGGTAGGTGGAATTCACGCACAATTAGGGACCTTTTAGAAACCACTCTGCCAACCCACATACCGTGCAGACTGTGGAAACAATTACAACAGATTAGCGGAACAAATACGAGAGTCCCGACCTAAACCCACTCTGCCATCCCACAAATTGTTTACTTTTTAACACGCCCCCCTTTTTTGTCAACATTTACATCCTATGCGGCACCTAATACCTGTCACTGACTAATCATCATTTATAAAGCTTAAATACAAGTCTAAATTCTCGTTAGATAAGACTATATCTTTAGTTCGCACTTTTAATGTCTGTCTCTCTGAAAAGGCTACCAAATGGGAACTTCTTTCGTCATGAAGAAAATTCCCTTAGAGGATGAATGCAGTTGTTTTTGTTTCTTGTAACTATGAGCCGAAAACAAACCACCAATCACGTCTGTTGGTTTTAAGAATAGATAAACAAGTAAATGACATAGCTTTTAATTTTAAAATCTCGAAAGTTACTGTTCGCAATTTGTAGTCTAGAACCAGATTTAAAATCGCAGCCGCTGGTCTTCGTGAGGAACCTGTAATGTCCCCTGACTGTTACTTTACTTCAATTATTTTATGGTCAGCTATATACGGTGCTTCCTGTCCACCAGCAAAGCCACATTTTGGAGTGTGTATGTATTATCTTGCATTTAGCGTACGTAAGCAATGCCGACATCCTGTGGCGCCTCTGGTGTGAAAAGGCGCCAACTGCGATCCCGGTTATGGAGGACGTAGTGCGGCCGTTCACCGACAGATGGCAGCACGTCACTCGCGGAAGCGACGCGACGAACGAATGAGTGGCAATCCAAACAGTAATTTCTTTGCGGACTGACATAAAAAGCCAGCGGCTCTTTTATTTAATAATAGGCGCGGGTATTATAGTTTTCCGTAGACAACTGTTGCTGTAGAATAGAGGAATGTTAAAAGTAAAAGTAATAATTTCGCTGTCTCTCTGGGCGGAAGAAGCAACGGCCTGTTAATGTTGACATTGATAGTGACACAGATAATAGCTTACCGCAGTATGTTGTGTTTTGCGAATTTTATAATATTTAACGAGTAGAAAATGACGCTACATCACTCTCTTCGCTTCATTTCTACATTATTTTTTACAGCAGTATCAATTACGACATAGGCGGAACCTAAAAGTAACCACCGACCAACCAGCATATAAAACAATCAGACGTGTAAACATTCTTCACATAGCGACTTGATGTTTCTGGTTCTCGCTTTGAAGATCTGAAAGATGCTACAGATTGGGAGCTTCGTGTTTCGCTCCATTAAAAAATTTACTTCCGCATCGCTCGTACTTGTTTAAAATTAACTTCTATTGTCGGGCGAAGTGTACACATTCCAAAAGAGTAATTTATTTATTTTACTTTTTCGCAGAATGGAGGAGGATCGTCAAATGTAAAAATAATACCTCGATTGTTGCACTGGGTCGAAGAAGGAACATAATGTTAACTTTAACGTTCTCTGTGGCGTAGATGATATCAAACGTAATTTATCACTCGAGCATACTGCTCCAAAATTCTTAAATTTCTTAAATAAACTGGCCCCTAGCAATATGCAAAGTTTTGAAAGACTTTCGAGGAAAAAAAAACAATTGGCACTGCCTTTGGAATGCGTCCTAACCCTTAATTACGTACGCCATCAGTATAAGGCATTGGTCTTTATGCTTCGTGCTCACCAACAAAGCCAGATTTCGAAGTGTTGATGTATTATCTTTTACTTAGATACGCAACCGATACCTACAATGCAGTGCAGGGTCGCTTAAAATGAAATAAGGGAAAAAAATTAAAAATTAAAAAGAAATTTTTTGGCTATACAAGTCGGATGACCTCGGTGTATGCCAGTGTGAATGAAAAATTGAAACATAACCTACGTGATTATATGGGTCTATGAACACCGGAATTTCTGAACAGGCAAATTTCTGAAATAAGCTGGCCGCTAGCAGTATCCAAAGTCTTGAAACACTTTCTAGAAAATAAATAAAAAATTTAAAAAAAGGTAAAATAAAGTATTAAAAATTGTTTCTGCCTTTGGGATGTGTCCTAACCCTTAATTACGTAAGACATTGTTCTTTATGCTTCGTGCCCACCAACAAAGCCAGATTTCCAAGTTTTCATGTATTATCTTTCATTCGGCGTACGTAAGCAATGCCGACAGTCCTGTTGCGCCTCTGGTGTGAAAAGTCGCCAACTGCGCTCCCAGTTACGGAGAACGTAGTGCGGCCGTTCACCGACAGATGGCAGCACGTCACTCGCGGAAGCGGCGCGTCGATCGAATGAGTGGCAATCGAAACGGTAATTTCTCTGTGGATCCACCTAAACAGTCAGCGGCTCTTTTATTTAATAATAGGCGCGGGTATTGTTATAGTTTTCCTTAGATAACTGTTGCTGTAGAATGGAAGAATGTTAAAAGTAAAAATAATTATTTCGCTGTCTCTCTGGGCGGAAGAAGGAACGGCCTGTTAATGTTGACATTGACAGTGGCACAGATAATTGTAAACGTACTTTATTTCTCGCGCATGACACCGTATATTGTGCTTTTAAACATTTCACTTCTGCTTCGTCATTTGACCACCATTCTCTTCCTTAATATGAAAAGTTGTTACATCTTGCGCACTCACCAAGTGCGAGAGAATTTTCCGGCCCATGTTGTGACGAGAGCGAACTACTCAGTGGCCCGAAGTGTGATTCGTGGCGCCTGTCCAGAGTTTTCCAAAACAGAACAGACGTCGCGCTGTCTTCGTTTTCGCGGCCGGCTGTAGCGTCTCCATATTTGCCGCATTTCCATTGAACTGGGTTTTCCATTCGGCTGCGCTTCTGCTGCTCTCGAGCCAAGTGCAGAGAGGCGCTGGACAGCTTTCTGTTAAACTGTAGCCGTCTACGAACGGAATTTCGCAACTTCGTGTTGTCAGGAGGTGAAACTATTTGGCACATTGCGTTCGGTTTCCGGATAGACCCGAAACAGGTGATACTGTAAACTTTGTTATCATTCGTTCTGTTCGTCGGATTAAAAAAAATGGAATACCGTCAAGAGAAATCCGGAAAATAAATGCATTCTTTTTCTCCACACATCGTGCATCGCTGGGAAGAAATTGTTGCTGGACGTGAAAGAATAGGTCGACATAAACGCTGGTATCACACTAAATGCCAGGCACCCACTAGTCGCTAATAATTTCGTGCAATGCGTGGCTCAATGATTTGTGAATCGCTACAGCCACACTAGCTTTTTGTGCCTAAGGCGGTCGTACAGAATCGTTTGTTATTGACACAATAGTCGCGAATCTCACGTACAGGATTAAGAATGTAGTTTCGACTCAGTTGGAGTTTTCGGGGAAATGTCGAGTATTCAGAACGTTACTTAGTCGTGTGATCGCCAGTTTTGTACTCATAACGTCGGTAATGGAAGTGAGAAACGGTTTCCCGTACAGAACAAACTACAAAATTTTGGATGCAAACAATGAAAAATTTTTCCCTGTGTAGGATACACGAATAACTAAAGATAAGTTTTTAGTATCGTCGCAATTACGTAATTCGCAAGACATAATTTTCACCTTGTTGACAATGACAGTCCGTAGTGTGTAGGAGTGACAATGAAATCGCTATTACTGTTTCCTGTTTCACATGAAAACGTGCGCAATTACCGAAGCCCTGTGGCAGGAAACGACAGTTTATTTATTCGCAGATTCCCTTCGATAGAAGACATCGATTCACGACATTACTTGGCCAAGAAATAATAATAGGTGTTGTCTGTTAGTTAGCGCCCGGAAAGCTGAATGCAGTGTTAAAAATAACGTGCTCATTATTGACAATATTGAGTTTCCGCGTGGCTGTTTCCTGTACTGATCGTGACTGGCAACAGTTTACGAAATATGTGTCGAGGACTTTTGAATACGCCAGAGTCGTGATGGACGTTTACACTGGAGTAAAAATGTACTTTACGTAGACAGCAGTGAGTTGAGAATTATATCAAATTTTGTTTTTTCTTCGTGTTTGAGTGACAGATGCTCGCTTTGCACAGGTCTTTTAGTCGCATCAAGTGTTGTGCCGACCACTCACAGTGGCGGACATTATTACTGAGCAAGTCGCCAGTAAGCAATCGCATTGTCTGATTGTCAGTAGCTGCAACAGTAGGTATTACACTACAGGTACCGCTAGCGATCGGGTCGATATCTATAGGGTTACCAAATTTGAACTCGAGTTAGAACGCTGTCTTGTGCGTCCGATTCCAGGAACAACGTAAGTGTCAATTTTATTTTTAACTGACCAGCCACCTAGACAGCTAACTTGGCCAACTTAACACATCGTCATTACACATGACCTCACTTCAGTTGTTTCCGATTAGACTGCAAGAGGCACACCGACGATCAAAACGCGGGGACAATTATTAAGTGCCGCCAAAGCGACTGTATTCTTGTGGCGCTGCATTCGAATAGCAAACCGAGATTCGGACGAAGCGGTACGTCGTAATTTTCGCGACCATTTTACTGCCATCGTGCTGCTACACGAGGTGTCGACGTCTGTGTCACTGTTTCCCCAGGCTGAAATAATTCGGCGATTTCCTGGGCATTGTCCCAACGGAAGAACAACAGCCGCTGCAGCGATAAAAGGCATTGTTGTAGACGCGCATTCTTCTATCTGTGGCGTCTCATATAGAAGAAAATGTGACACACGACTGATGGACGCTATTCTTTGATTACCACAACACCCACGACTTTTTCCCAAAGTTTACTATTTAATTCTGTCTAAAAATAGCCGTTGCAGTTATTTACCGAACGGCATACAGGGATCAGACATAGTTTAAGGCACGGAGCTGGAAGCACACTCAGTACGAAGGCGAATCTAACTCGAGTGTCGTACTGCGTGGCTGCAATTTTGGCGGCATTAACGCTATTCGAGCATTATAAGAAACTTGATTCGGCGAAACCCTCTGCACCTTTCTTTCGAGGGGGAACAAAATAATGCATAATTCTGCAATGTTGCCACCGACTGTTACTGGGGATGGGCCCGCAGCTAGCATTGCTTGTTTTCGTCTTTACAACTGAATAATGGCGAAAGCAGTAACGGAAGCTGTGTGGAACAAAACGGAATCTTTTTACTGTCAATATTTGGTTCCCACGACAAACAGAGTCTCTTAAATATGAGGCAAAAAACTGTGAACACGCGGAAACAAGTGTGTATTTACGCCACCAGTGTGACGGTAAACAACAAGGCTGTTCACACTCTCCTTTAAACGCGACTTTCACGTTTGACTGTTGCACACAATTCTGTCAACATTCTCCCAACCGCGAGGATAGGCTTTTGTACAGACTGTACCGCACATTTATCACGAGAGCATACTTCACACCTGAAATATCTTTAAAGGGAAATACTTCGAGTAAAGGAAAGGGCAGCCGCTACTTCTCGAAATGATACACAACAAAAGATACGGAAATCCAGCAAATCGCCTATTTAAAGCGGCAAATACGTTTTATGTATTCCGCTAACGCTGTGACTTATACGCTCTGTCTCGGAAGCTACATTTTTTACTTTATTATTCTATAATTCGTCTTCCTGACATGCACCAGCAATTCAAAATATGGGGCGAAATCTGCTCTCGGCCAAGACGTCCGTTGCAACTGTCAAACGACTTCCTCGCGACACCATTCTTGCGCCAGAAGCTCTCTGTATTATTGCCGCTCTAAATATGAGTAACGGAAACTATGTGTTTTGTTCCATTAAAAAAAATAGACAAATAAATAACATACTTCCGCCCTCCCTCCCAGTTGCTTAACATTAACGTCTGCTGTGTAAAGAAGTACACCGCAATCAAAAAGAGTAATATTTTTGTTTAATAATAGGTCCGAGTATTGTTATTCGTTTTCGTAGATAACTTGGTGTAGAATGGAGGGGGAACGTTAAATGTAAAAATAATGCTTTCATTGTCTCTCTGGGTCGAAGAAGCAACGTATTGTTAACTTTCACGTTGACTGCTGCGTACATTATATGAAACTTAATTAATCATTCGAGCATACTGCCGCAAAATGTGCTTTACGAAAAACCGATTTACAAAGTTCTGCCCTGCCTCGGCATTAATTGGCCTAACTGCCAACGGTTTAAAAAATTCCGTCACAGTATTTTTCTACTGCATTTTCAATTAATCGATTTTTTATCCGACTCTGTTTCTCCTCCCCTCAAGCAAACTTTAGAGAGGAGATCGATATATTTCCATTAATCTGTAGCCCGCTACAAATGGAATTTCGAAACCTCCTGTTGTCACCAAGTAAAAGCATTTCTCACAAATCAGTATTCGAAGCTGTGTAGAAGCAGATGCCGGAATATTTATTAACAGAGTTCCTTCCAAAGGAGAAATCGATTCACGAGATTACGTATCGATAAGTTAGTGTTATCTTTTTTAAGTTAACGACCTAAAAGATAAATGTGGCGTAGTAGTTTTGTCACTATTAAGTTACCAGATTACTGTGTTTCTGTATTGTTGGAGTTTATTCCCAACTGCTAACAGTTTAAAAAATTCCGTCACAGTCATTTACACACTGCAATTTGTTATGGCGGAAAATGGAGAAAAACTTTAATTCACAGATAAAGTATTCTGAACGTTGTTTATTCTACACATGTGTGTTGACCTGTTTTGCCAAAGCTACTACACATTAATATGTAGAGAACACGGTACATAATTCCGGATCCAAAGTATCAGAACATCGTGTTTCTTGCCTGTGAACGAGACAGGCCTCACTTAAAATGAGTTTCAGTGTTATCCCAGTTACCTACATCGCTAGCCATCATTTTCACGTTGTTGACTACATTCGTGGTCAGTATGGCTGACTCTCAAATTGTTGTTTGACGTGAATGTGAATAATAGTTAATAGCAGTGTGGAAGAAAAGGAAAGTTTATTTATTCACACATTTCCTTCAAAAGGAGAAATCGGTCCACTAGATTACGTGTAGAAACCACCATAACAATAGGTCAGTGTTGTCTGTTAGTTCAAATTCAAATGTTTGCAAATCTAAGGGACTTAACTGCTGTGGTTATTCATTCCCTAGACTGCCAAACTGCTGTAACTAACTTATGGTAAGGGCAACACACACACATATGTCTGAGGAAGGACTCGAACCTCCGACGGCGAACAACCGAGCACTCCGCAGAAAGGCGCCTTAGCGCGCTCTGCCACTCCACCGTGGCTGTTAGTTAACGCTCAGAAAGATAAACGCAGTGTTAGAAATACCGTGACTATTTTTAACAACATTATTAGGTTCCTATTCTGTACTGATGAATAATTTTCGTAACCGGCAATAGTTTACAACGCATCTTTCAAGGTCCTTTACATATTGCAGCGCTGTGGTGGAGGAATATTATAGAGGATCTAGTAGAAACTTAATTCACTTGGACGGCATTAGAAGTGAGAATTGTGTCAAACTTTTATTTCTTCTTGTGTTGCATCTACAATAAGACAGCGCAAATGAGGGAGAAAATTCCACATTTCTGTGCGCTGTCGTCCTTGTCGTATTAATTGTTAAGCAAGCCACCACAA
The DNA here is from genome assembly GCA_026315105.1 of Locusta migratoria. Classification (NCBI taxonomy): domain Eukaryota; kingdom Metazoa; phylum Arthropoda; class Insecta; order Orthoptera; family Acrididae; genus Locusta; species Locusta migratoria. The sequence goes on from CM048752.1 coordinate 50,454,771, forward strand.
AGCAACGAGACTGACTGATTTTACGTAGTTACAGAAAAAAAATGTGTTAATTCATGTAACCGCAGGAATCGCATGGTTATTGAAAGACTTCCCATACTGAAATACCTTTTAACACGCTGCACTATGCGTCAAATGTAAGAAATAACGTGTATGTACCTATATGTTAAATTTCCGAGCCATCACAAAAGCTGATTTGGTCATCTTAACGCCATAATTACACATTTACTCACTTCATTACTTTGTGATGAAACAGCATGAGTTACACCAGCAGTCAAAATGGAGGGAAAATAATAAAGTGCCGCCAAACCTACTGTGAAGGAATTTTTTAGCGGCTACATTCTTGCAGCAAACACTTCCTGTATTCTCGCTGCGTTACATCAGAATATCATATCGATATTCGGTCGATGCGGTACGCCGTATTATCTCGGGACCATCTCACTGCCGTCTTGCTGCTACACGAGGTGTCGATGTCTGCGACCTTGTTTCCAGAAATTTAAATGGAAATAATTCGCCGATTTTCTGCGCATTCTCCCAACGGAAGAACAACAGCCGTAATTCAGATGCAAGTCATTGTTGTAGACGTGTATTCTGGTATCTGTAGCGGAACATGTAAAACATGACTGAAGGGCGCTATATGTTAACTACCAGAATACTAACGTATTTTTCCCAGAGCTAACTATTTATTTCTGTCTAAAAGTAATGGTTACAGCAGACAGAAGGAAGGAAGGAAGTTTAGGGTTTTACGTCACGTCGACAGCACATTCAATACGAAGGCAAATCTAACTCGAGTTTCGTACTGTGTGGCTGCAATTTTGACGCCATTAACGGTATTTGAGTATTTTACGGAAATTAACGACAAATTGTTTCCATTACTGAGCTATCGTGACAGCTGGATTGTTCTTTGAGAACCACGTTGCTTCCCAGAACCTTATTCAGTAATAGATTTCAACAGCATCAGACTACAGTCTGCTAAAATGAGCTGTTTTGTTATGAGAGGAATTCAGTTAACCCACAGTTCTGCGTACTTGACACTGACTGTTACTGGGGATGAACCCACGGTCGCCATTACGTACTTGTTTCCGTGCCCACGACTGAATATTGGCAAAGGTATTCACGGAAGCTGTGTGGAGAAAATGAAATATATTTACTGTCAATATTTGCTCCATTGACAGTCTCGTGAGTTTACGAGTATATGAGGCAATAACAAAGTGCAGAGGCGGCAACAGTCATTACGTTCGCTGTTCACACTCTCCTTTAAACGCGCCTTTCACGTCTGGCTGTTGCAACGCATTTTGTCAACACTGCCCCAACATGAAGAGTAGGATTTTGTACAAAATATCCCACACATCTATCACATGAACATACTTTTAATCGATATGTCTTAAAAGGGAAATACTATCAGTAAAGGAAAGGACATTCGCTAGTTCTCGAAATGATACACAACAGAAGATATGGAAAACCAGCAACTCGCCTATTTGACGGAGGCCTTCTACGGAAAATAAGTTTTATCTATTCCACCAAATATACCACTTCTACGCTCTGTCTCGAAATCTAAATTTTCCATTAAAATATGATCGAAACCACATTTCTCTTTACTGCATTATTTCATAACGTCCGTTGCAACTGTGAAAACGACTTCCTTGCGTCGCCATTCTTGCGCCAGGCGCTCTCTGTATTATTGTCGCTCTAAATACGAATAAAAGATACTATGTGTTTTGCTCCATAAAAAAAATAGACAAATAAATAAAATACTTCCTCCCTCCCTCCCAGTTGCTTAACATTAACGTCTGCTGTGTAAGTAAAGAAGTAAACCGCAATCAAAAAGAGTAATATTTTTGTTTAATAAAAGGTCCGAGTATTGTTATTCGTTTTCGTAGATAACTTGGTCTAGAATGGAGGAGGAACGTTAAATGTAAAAACAATGCTTTCATTGTCTCTCTGGGTCGAAGAAGCAACGTATTGTTAACTTTCACGTTGACTGCTGCGTACATTATATGAAACGTAATTCATCATTAGAGCATACTGCCGCAAAATGTGCTTTACGAAAGACCGATTTACAAAATTCTGCCCTGCCTCGGCATTAATTGGCCTAACTTTTCCTTCCTTTATCTCAAATGACGTTACATGTTGCCCAATGATAAAGCAGGAATGTCTCGATTATTCTCAAGCTAAATAACTGCAGGAACTAACGAAAAATTTCAAATTTCCTGCAGGCATTGAAAACTGGGATTTTTCATAGTGATGAAGTTTACAGACGACAGAATGTTAATATTTAGTCACTGCAAAAGTTTTCTCAATAACGTTTGTTGCATAGTATACTATTTGAAACTGCCTTCGTGCTTCCGCTACAGATGTCACACAGCATAAACGCTAGTTATGTGTAAAAGTCGGACATTACAGACGCTATTTCGTACACATTAATTAACCATATCAGCCGGCCGGTTTGGCCGAGCGGTCTGCGGCGCGCCAGTCACAGTCTACACGGCCGCTGCGGTCGGGGGTTCGAATCCTCCCTCGGGCGTGGATGTTTGTGTTGTCCTTAGCGTAAGTTGAACATTTTTTAATTAGCCATATCACACGTATTGCGAAGTAATTCTCCGTGAAACAAGGTACTATTTTCGAAACAGATATTTCGTACACATTAATTAACCATATCAGACGTATTGCGAAGTAAATCTCCCGAGAAACAGTGAACTTCCTTCGAAACATATTTCGTCTTCTGATCCAGCGGAAATGGTAATCTAAATGAGTCACAGTCGATCAGGATTTAAGGATTTCATCGAGTAATTGTTAATTCTTGCATATGTTAGCAGGAGGAAACCACGATAGAAAGATTGAAACTGTTTCTTACTATTTCAGCTGGGCATGTCGGAAGTTCGATAAAATATTCAGGTATTTTTCTACTGCAAATTCAATTAATCGATTTTTTATCCGACTCTGTTTCTCCTCCCCTCAAGCAAACTTTAGGTGGGATCGATAGATTTCCATTAATCTGTAGCCAGCTACAAATGGAATTTCGAAACCTCCTGTTGTCACGAAGTAAAAGCATTTCTCACATTGCGTTTAGTTTACCCATTTCCAGATACACGTGGAAAACACGTAATCAGTATTCGAAGCTGTGTGGAAGCAGATGCCGGAATATTTATTAACAGAGTTCCTTCCAAAGGAAAAATCGATTCATGAGATTACGTATCGATAAGTTATTGTTATCTTTTTTTAAGTTAAAGACCGAGAAGATAAATGTAGCGTAGTAGTTTTATCACTATTAAGTTAGCAGATTACTGTGTTTCTCTATTGATGGATTTTATTCGCAACTGCCAACAGTTTAAAAAATTCCGTCACAGTATTTTTCTACTGCATTTTCGATTAATCGATTATTTATCCGACTCTTTTTCTCCTCCTCTCAAGCAAACTTTAGAAAGGGGAGGCAGTGTGGAGGAAACGGAAAGTTTACTTATTCACACATTTCCTTCAAAAGGAGAAATCGGTCCACTAGATTACGTGTAGAAGCCACCATAACAATAGGTCAGTGTTGTCTGTTAGTTCAAATTCGAATGTTTGCAAATATAAGGGACTTAACTGCTGTGGTTATTCAGTCCCTTTACTGCTAAACTGCTGTAAATAACTTATGGTAAGGGCAACACACACACACACACGCACACGCACGCACGTGACCGAGGGAGGATTCGAACCTCCGACGGCGAACAACCGAGCACTCCGCAGCAAGGCGCCTTAGCGCGCTCTGCCACTCCACCGTGGCTGTTAGTTAACGCTCAGAAAGATAAACGCAGTGTTAGAAATACCGTGACCATTTTAACAACATTATCAGATTCCTATTCTATACTGATGAATAATTTTCGTAACCGGCAATAGTTTACAACGCATCTTTCAAGGTCCATTACATATTGCAGCCCTGTGGTGGAGGAATATTATAGAGGATCTAGTAGAAACTTAATTCACTTTGACGGCATTAGAAGTGAGAATTGTGTGAAACTTTTATTTTTTATTTCTTCTTGTGTGGCATCAACGATAAGATGGCACAAATGACGGAGAGAATTCCGCATTTCTGTGCGCTGTCGACCTTGTCGCATTAATTGTTAAGCAAGCTACCAGAAAGCAACGAGACTGACTGATTTTACGTAGTTACAAAAAAAAGTGTTAATACATGTAACCGCAGAAATCGCATGGTTATTGAAAGACTTCCCATACTGAAATACCTTTTAACACGCTGCACTATGCGTCAAATGTAAGAAATAACGTGTATGTACCTATATGTTAAATTTCCGAGCCACCACAAAAGCTGATTTGGTCATCTTAATACGTCATAATTCACTTTATTATTTTGTGATTAAACAGCATGAGTTACACGAGAAGTCAAAGTGGAGGGAAAATAATAAAGTGCCTCCAAACCAACTGTGAAGGAATTTTTTAGCGGCTACATTCTTGCAGCAGACACTTCCTCAAGATATGGACGAAGCGGTACGTCGTATTATCTCGGGACCATCTCACTGCCGTCTTGCTGCTACACGAGGTGTCGATGTCTGCGACCCTGTTTCGGCAAGTTGACATCCAAATAATTCGCCAACTTGCTGTGCATTCTGCCAACGGTAGAAGAATAGCCAATAACCGTGGCACTGGCGAAAGTTATTATTGTCGACGTGTATTCTCGTATCTGTGGTGTCTGACGTGGCAGAAAATGTGAAACATGACTGATGAGCCCTATATATTAATTAACAAAACACCCACATCATTTTGCCAGAGCGAACTATATATTTGTGTCCATTTGTGCGTTAATATTCTCCGTGCTAAGCATTGCAAGTAGAGACGCTAAAAATAATCGTTGTAGTTATTTAGCATACAGCAGAAAGATAAAAAAAGGTGAACAATAGCAAACAGGCAAACAGTCAACAGCCTTATCCGCTTAGTTTATGAGATGCAGAAAGGGAAAAATATCGTGTACAGTATATTCGGAAAAATCAGAGAAACTGGCGAATAGTTGTAAACCACTTTCAGGTCGTCATTCAAAGAGAAGAACTTAATGAGACACATTTCCGGCATGAGGTTCGGAGCTTATTCAGTGCGACAGCAAGTCTGGCTTGTGTGTCGTACTGTGCGGCTGCAATTTTTTAGCAACTCTCCTTCTATGGAAAATAAGTTTTACGTATACAACAAAATTTTTCATTAGTACGCTCTGCCTCGAAAAGTAAATTCCCCGTGAAAACATGATGGAAACCACATTTCTCTTTACTTCATTATTACGTAACGCCCGTTGCAACTGTCAAACGACTTCCTCGCGACGCCATTCTTGCGTCAGACGCTCTCTGTGTTATTGCCGCTGTAAATATGAATACGGAATCAAGTTTACGACGAAAGACTCCATCTACTTGTGCGAGTTGTACACTATCTGATTTGAGTAGAAAATTGCGCTAAAACATGGCCTTCGCTTTATTTGTGAGTTACTCAGCATTTTTTACAGCCGTATAAATTACTTCATGACGGTACCTACTCGCTACCGACTGACCAGCATATAAAACACTTTCTCAGACGTGTAAATATTCTTTCGATAAGCACTTTATTTTTCTCGTTTTCGCTTTGAAGATCTGCATCTCCTCTAACGGTTGGGGACTTGTTGCTTTCCGCTATTTAAATAAAATAAAATAAATAAGTAAAAAAAACTCCAGCCTTCGCTCCCAGTTGCTTAACATTAACGCCTGCTGTCTAAAGAAGTAAACCGCAATCAAAAAGAATAAGACAGATAACTTGGTGTAGAATGGAGGAGGAACGTTCAATGTAAAAATAACGCTTTCATTGTCTCTCTGAGTCGAACAAGCAACGTATTGTTAACTTCGGCGTCAACTGTGACATAACGTAATTCATCACTCGAGTATACTGCTGCAAAATGTGCTTTACGAAAAACCGATTTACAAAATTCTGTTCTGCCTCGACATTAATTGGCCTAACATTTCCTTGCTTTATTTCAAATGACGTTACATGTTGTCCAATGATGAAGCAGGGATGTCTCGCCCAAACGTTTGAAACCGGAGATCTCAAGCCAAACAACTCCAAAAACCAACAACAAATTTAAAATTTTCTGCAGGTATTGAAAACCGGGATTTTTCGTAGTGCTCCAACTAAAAACTGGGCGAATGGTGAAGTTTAGAGACGACACAATGTTAATATCTAGTCACTGCAAAAGTTTTGCTGTATAGTATACTCTTTTAGACTGGTAAGTCTGCTAGATTAAACAAATGTCACAGAGACTAAACGCTAATTCTGAGTAAAAGTGGGATATTACGGACGTTATTTAGTACACACTAATTAACCATATCAGACGTATTGCGAAGTAAATCTCCGGGAAACAGTGCAATTCCTACGAAACATATTTCGTCTTCTGAATCAGCGTAACTGACAATCTAAATGAGTCACAGTCCAACAAAAACTGATTTCATCGAGTAATTGTTAATTCTTGCGTTTGTTAGCAGCAGGAATCCTCGCTACAACGTTTGAAACTGTTTCTTACAATTTCACCTGGGCATGTCGGAAGTACGATAAAATATTCCGTTTTTTTCCTACTGCATTGTCATTTAATCGATTTTATCTGACTCTGGTTCTCCTCACCTCAAGCAAACTTTAGAGAGGGGATCGATAGATTTCCATTAATCTGTAGCCAGCTACGAATGGAATTTAAAAACCACATGTTGTCACTAAGTAAAACCATTTCTCACATTGCATTTGGATTACCCACATCCTGTTGCACATGGAAAACACAATATTGGAAGCAGTGTGGAAGAAGATGAGGGAACATTTATTCACAGAGGGAGAAATCGAGCCACGAGATTACGGGTCGATATGTTAGTATTATCTCTTAGTTAACGACCGGAATGATAGATGTGACCTAGTATTTTTGCCAGATTTCTATGTTTCTGTATTGATGGATTTTATTCAACTGCCAACAGTTTAAAAAATCTGTCATTGTCATTTACACACTGCAACCTGTTATGGGGGAAAATTTGTAGGAAAAAAAAATTAATTCTCAGTCTACCTACAAACTCGTTTAAAATTCGCTGCATTTGTTGAAAACTACGATTTTTTTGAACTGTAAGGCGCCTTAGAACGCTGGCCAACTCCATCGCAGCTATATATTATTTAACGCTCGGAAAGACAGACGCAGTGTTACAAGTACTGCGATCATTTTCAACAACATTATCAGGTTTCTATTCTCTAATGGTGAATTGTGTTCGTAATTGGCAATACTGCAGACCTGTGTTGGAGGAGAAACGTAATTTATTCAGGCGGCAGTAGAAATGAGAATTGTTTCTTAACATTAACGTCTGTTGTCGGAAGCAGCAAATCGCAATCAAATAGAGCAATTTCTTTTATTTATTTATTACACGTTTTCATATATAACTTGTTGTTAAACTTAAAAATAATACTTTGATTGTCTGTCTGGGTCGAAGAAGGAACACATTGTTGAGTTTCACCTTGACCTTGGCATAGATTATATCAAACGTAATTCATCACTCGAGCATCAGTGCTCCATAACGTGCTTTACGAAAATCCGATTTCCATAATTCTGTTCTGTTTTGTCATTAATTGGCCTAACCTTTCCCTGCACTATCTTCAAAGTCGTTACATGTTGCCCAAAAATGAAGTAGGAATGTCGCAACCATTCTTGTGAAACGAGAGATCTCAAGCCAAATCACTGCGGAAACTAACAACAAGTTAAAGATTTCTTTCTATAAATAGGCGATGCAGTTATTTAGGGAACAGCAGACAGATCAAATAAACTGAAAAATAGCAAACCACGGACGTGAACCGCTATATCGGCAGCGTCTATTATGAGAAACAGAATGGGGAAAATACAGTGTAGCGCAATTTCCGAAAATATCAGACAATTGAGGAACAGTTGTAAGCCAGTTTTAGGCTGGTATTCAGTGAGAAGGGATCAGACATAGTTTAAGGCATGGAGTTGGAAGCACATTCAGTACGAAGGCAAATCTAGCTTGAGTGTCGTATTAAGTGGCTGCAATTTTGGAGCCATTAACGCTATTCCAGCATATAAGAAACTGAATTTCGGCGAATCCCTCTGCAGTTTTGTTTCGAGGGGATGAAAATAATGCACAATTCTGTGATGTTGCCACCGACTGTTACTGGGGATGGACCCGCAATTAGCATTGCTTGTTTCCGTCTTTACAACTGAATAATAGCGAAGGCAGTAACGGAAGTATCTCGAACGAAACGGAATCTATTTACTGTCAATATTTGTTCCCGAGACAGAGTCTCTTAAATTTACGTGTGTATGAGGCAAAAAACAGTGCAAATATGGGAACAGTTGTGTATTTACGCCACCAGTGTGACGATAAATTGCAAGGCTGTTCACGCTCTCCTTTAAACGCGCCTTGCACGTCACACTGTTGCAAACAATTTATGTCTACACTGTCCCAATCGGAACAGTAGACTTTTGTACAAACTGTACCGCACATTTATAACGAAAACATACTTTACACCTGAAATGTCTTTAAAGGGAAATACTGTTGGTAAAGGAAAGGACATTCGCTAGTTCTCGAAATGATACACAACAGAAGATATGGAAAACTAGTAACTCGCCTATTTGACGGAGGCCTTCTACGGAAAATAAGTTTTATCTATTCCACCAAATATCTCACTTCTACGCTCTGTCTCGAAAGCTAAATTTTCCATGAAAACATGATCGAAACGACATTTCTCTTTACTTCATTGTTTCATAACGTCCGTTGCAACTGTCAAACGACTTTCTTGCGACGCCATTCTTGCGCCAGAAGCTCTCTGTATTATTGCCGCTCTAAATATGAGTAACGGAAACTATGTGTTTTGTTCCATTAAAAAAAATAGACAAATAAATAAAATACTTCTGTCCTCCCTCCCAGTTACTTAACATAATCGTCTGCTGTGTAAAGAAGTAAAACGCAATCAAAAAGAGTAATATTTTTGTTTAATAATAGGTCGGAGTATTGTTATTCGTTTTCGTAGATAACTTGGTGTAGAATGGAGGAGGAACGTTAAATGTAAAAATAATGCTTGCATTGTCTCTCTGGGTCGAAGAAGCAACGTATTGTTAACTTTCACGTCGACTGTGGCATACATTATGTCAAACATAATTCATCATTCCAGCATACTGCGGCAAAAATGTGCTTTACGAAAAACCGATTTACAAAATTCTGCCCTGCCTCGGCATTAATTGGCCTAACTTTTCCTTCCTTTATCTCAAATGACGTTACATGTTGCCCAATGATGAAGCAGGAATATCTCGACCATTCTTGTGAAACGAGAGATCTCGAGCTAAATAACTGCACGACCTAACGAAAAATTTCAAATTTCCTGCAGCTTTGAAAACCGGAATTTTTCATAGTTTTCAACTGAGCGAATGATGAAGTTTAGAGACGACAGAATGTTAATATTTAGTCACTGCAAAAGTTTTGTCAATAACCAACGTTTGTTGCATAGTATACTATTTGAAACTGCCTTCGTGCTTCCGCTACAGATGTCACACAGCATAAACGCTAATTCTGTGTTAAAGTCGGACATTACAGACGCTGTTTCGTACACATTAATTAACCATATCAGCCGGTCGCTTTGGCCGAGCGGTCTGCGGCGCGCCAGTCACAGTCTACACGGCCGCTGCTGTCGGGGGTTCGAATCCTCCCTCGGGCGTGGATGTTTGTGTTGTCCTTAGCGTAAGTTGAACATTTTTTAATTAGCCATATCACACGTATTGCGAAGTAATTCTCCGTGAAACAAGGTACTATTTTCGAAACATATTTCGTACACATTAATTAACCATATCAGACGTATTGCGAAGTAAATCTCCCGAGAAACAGTGAACTTCCTTCGAAACATATTTAGTCTTCTGATCCAGCGGAAATGGTAATCTAAATGAGTCACAGTCCAACAAAAACGGGATTCTATCGAGTAATTTTTAAGTCTTGCGTTTGATAGGAGGAGCAATCCACGATACAAAGTTTGAAACTGTTTCTTACAATTTCAGCTGGGCATGTCAGAAGTACGATAAAATATTCAGGTATTTTTCTACTGCATTTTCAATTTATCGATTTTTTTATCCGACTCTGTTTCTCCTGCCCTCAAGCAAACTTTAGAGAGGGGATCGATAGATTTCCATTAATCTGTAGTCAGCTACGAATGGAATTTCGAAACCTCCTGTTGTCACCAAGTAAAAGCATTTCTCACAATGCGTTAGTTTATCCATTTCCTGTTACACATGTAAAACACGTAAACAGTATTCGAAGCTGGGTGGAAGCAGATGCCGGAATATTTATTAACAGAGTTCCTTACAAAGGAGAAATCGATTCACGAGATTACGTATCGATAAGTTAGTGTTATCTTTTTTAAGTTAACGACCGAAAAGATAAATGTAGCGTAGTAGTTTTTGCTCTATCAAGTTACCAGATTACTGTGTTTCTGTATTGATGGATTTTATTTGCAACTGCCAACAGTTTAAAAAATTCCGTCACAGTCATTTACACATTGCAATCTATTATGGCAGAAAATTGAGAAAAATTTAATTCACAGATAAAGTACAAACATATTTTAAGTTCACCGCATTTGTAGGAAAATACAATTCTTTCAACTGCTCAAATCGAAAACTGTAGGAGTGGTATGGTTTCTTAATCGTCAAAATTCTAATGATTAAATCTCAGCTAAATTTTTCTCTAAAACAAACGTTTCCTTCCATACCTAGACTTTCAACAATGCTTTCGTATCTCTGTACTGGTTTAATCTCAGTGCGTAAACACTGATTCTATATCAAAGTACTACGTCACAGACGTTATTTGGCATAACTTAATAAATCGCATCGCACCTAGCACAAAGGAAGTCTCCGAAAAACAAAGTGCTTTCTCCAAAACCGATATTTCGACCTCTTCGCCAGAGAAAGCGTAATCTAAGTAAGTCACAGGCCAACGAAAACAAAAATTCGCCGAAAACTTTGTCGTTCGTTACGAGAAAGATCATCTGTACAGCTCTTGAATCTCTTTAACAAATGTTAAAGAGACAGCCACTGATTTAACATCCGGTGTGTTTCTTATACATGTATGACGGAATAATACCTGCGTAATGCTAACACAACAAATACGGTACCTACGAGTGCAGGTTCAAAACCTCATGTTGTCAGAAAGTAAAACACTTTCTCGCATTGGGTTCACTTTACGGATCGACAACAAAAATGTTGAGATCATAATGATCATGAAATATTCAGTACCGTCTAGAGAATACCGGAAGATAGATTTTTTTTTTCTTTTTCCCCTTACAGCATCCATCCCTGGTAACAAATTTCTGATTGATGTGGACCAAGTTATTGTGGCTGAAGGATGAAGAGAGGAACACAAACGCTGGTATTCTCACAAAGTTTCCGGAAACCCACTTCTCGCTAATAAATCCGTACGACGGTTCGTTAATTTGTAAACCGTCACACCTACTTTCGTTTTCAGTCTTCAGCCGGTCGTACAGTATCGTTCGCTGCTGACGAAATATTCCATGACCCGAGGTACAGGATTAGGAAAGCGTTTTGACTCAGTAGGAGCTTCTTGGCCATACCGTGTATTCTGAACGTTGTTTATTCTCCACATGTCGTGTGTTGAGCTGTTTTGTCAAAGCTACTACATTTTTATATGTAGAGCACACGCTACATAATTCCGTATCCAAAGTATCAGAACATCGTTTTTCTTGCCTGTAAACGAGACAGGCCTCACTTAAAATTAGTTTCAGTGTTATACCAGTTACCTACATCGCTAGCCATCATTCTCACGTTATTGACTACATTCGTAGTCAGTATGGCTGACTCTGAAATTGCTGTTTGACGTGAATAATATTTACAGTAATGGAAGCAGTGTGGAAGAAAAGGAAAGTTTATTTATTCACACATTTCCTTCAAAAGGAGAAATCGGTCCACTAGATTACGTGTAGAATAGGTCATTGTTGTCTGTCAGTTCAAATTCAAATGTTTGTAAATCTAAGGGACATAACTGCTGTGGTTATTCAGTCCCTAGACTGCCAAACTGCTGTAACTAACTTATGGCAATGGCAACACACACACACACACACACACACACACACACACACACACACACATATGTCTGAGGGACGCTACATCACTCCCTTCGCTTCATCTCCAGCAGTATCAATTAAGCCATAGGCGGAAGCTAAGACTAACCAGCATATAAAACAATCAGACGTGTAAACACATAGCGACTTGATGTTTCTAGTTTTCGATTTGAAGCTCTGAAAGATGCTACAGATTGGAAACTTCGTGTTTCGCTCCATTAAAAAATTTACTACCACCATCGCTCGCAGTTGCGTAACATAAACGTCTGTTGTCGAAAGAAGTAAAACGCAATCAAAAAGAGTAATTTATTTATTTGTTATACGTTTTCGCAGATAACTTGTTGTAGAATGGAGGAAGAACGTTAAATGTAAAAATAATTCTTGGGTTTTTCTTACTGCTCAAATCTAAAATTGTAGGAATAGTAAGGTTTTTGAGGCGACAGGATGCTAATGTTTAACTGTCTGCCAAACTTCTTCTTTAAAACCAGCCTTTCCTCGTATACCAACATAGCTTTCGAGTCTCTGCGAGTTTTATAGTATCTGCGTTGAGTAGAAAATATAAAACGATGCTACCGGTTGGGAACTTGGTGTTTTCCTCCATTTAAAAAAGTATAACACAAATAAATAAAAATGAACAAAATTCCGCCTTTGCTCCCAGTTGCTTAACATTAACATCTGCTGTGTAAAGAAGTAAACCGCAATCAAAAAGAGTAACATAACTGTTTAATAATACATCTAAGTATTGCTATACGTTTTCGGAGATAACTTGGTGTAAAATGGAGGAGGAACCTTAAATTTAAAAATAATGCTTTCATTGTCTCTCTGGGTCGAAGAAGCAACGTATTGTCAACTTTCACATTGACTGTGGCATACATTATGTCAAACGTAATGCATCACTCGAGCATACTGCTGCAAAATCTGTTTTATGAAAAAACGATTTAGAAAAAAATGTTGTGCCTCGACATTAATTGGCGTAACTTTTTCTTGTTTTATTTCAAATGACGTTACATGTTGTCCAATGATGAAACAGGAATGTCTCGACCATTTTTGTTGAACGAGAGAACTCAAGCCAAACAACTGCACAAACTAACGACAAATCACAAATTTCCTTCAGGTATTGAAAACCGGGATTTTTCATAGTGCTCAACTGGGCGAATAATGAAGTTTAGAGGCGACAGAATGTGAATATTTAGTCATTGCAATAGTTTTGCTGTATAGTATACTCTTTCAGACTGCTTTGGTACGTCTGCTAGATTAAACAAATGTCAAAGAGCATAAACGCTGATTCTGTGTAAAAGTAGGACATTACGGACGTTATTTCGTACACATTAATTATTTTGTCTTCTGATCCAGCGGAAGTGGTAATCTAAATGAGTCACAGTCCAACAAAAACAGGAGTTCATCGAGTAATTGTTAATTCTTGCGTTTGTTAGCAGGACGAATCCACGATACAAAGTTTGAAACTGTTTCTTACAATTTCACCTGGACATGTCGGAAGTACGATAAAATATTCAGATATTTATCTACTGCATTTTGATTGAATTAATTTTTTATTTGACTCTGTTTCTCCTCCCCTCAAGCAAACTTTAGAGAGGGGATCGATAGATTTACATTAATCTGTAGCCAGCTACGAATGGAATTACAAAATCTCCTGTTGTCACTAAGTAAAAGCATTTCTCACATTGCGTTTAGTTTACCCATTTCCTGTTACACATGGAAAACACGTAAACAGTATTCGAAGCTGTATGGAAGCAGATGCCGGAATATTTATTAACAGTGTTCCTTCCGAAGGAGAAATCGATTCACGAGATTACGTATCGATAAGTTAGTATTATCTTTTTTAAGTTAACGATCGAAAAGATAAGTGGAGCGAAGTAGTTTTGGCACTATTAAGTTACCAGATTACTGTTTTTCTGTATTGGTGGATTTATTCGCAAGTGCCAACAGTTTAAAAAATTCTGTCACAGTCATTTACACATTGCAATCTGTTATGGCGAAAAATACTACAAACATATTTTACGTTCACAGCATTTGTTGAAAACTATGATTCTTTCAACTGCTCAAATCTAAAACTGTAGGAGTGGTATGGTTTTTTAAGCGTCGGAATTCTAATGTTTTAGTCTCTGCTAAATTTTTCTCTAAAACAAACGATTCTTTGCATACATAGACTCTCAACAATGCTTTCGTATCTCTGTATGGTTTAATCTCAGAGCGTAAACAATGATTCTGTACCAAAGTAGTACGTTACAGACGTTATTTGGCATAACTTAATAAATCGCATCGCACCTAGCACAAAGGAAGTCTCCGAAAAACAAAGTGCTTTCTCCAAAACCGATATTTCGACCTCTTCGCCAGAGAAAGCGTAATCTAAGTAAGTCAGTGAAACGAAAGCAAAAATTCGCCGAAAACTTTGTCGTTCGTTACGAGAAAGAATCATCTGTACAGCTCTTGAATCTCTTTGTTACGATCTCACCCGAACATATATTAAAGAGACAGCCACTGATTGAACATCCGGAGTGTTTCTTATACACGCTTGACGGAATAATACCTGCGTAATGCTAACACAACAAATACGGTACCTACGAGTTCAGTTTCAAAACCTCATGTTGTCAGAAACTAAAACAATTTCTCGCATTGGGTTCAGTTAACGGATCGACAAGAACCATGTTAAGATCATAAGGATCATGAAATATCCAGTACCATCAAGAGAATACCGGAGATAGATATTATTATCTTTTTCTCCTCATAGCATCCACCCCTGGTAACAAATTTCTGATTGATGTGGACCAAGTTATTGCGGCTGAAGGATGAAGAGAGGTACACAAACGCTGGTATTCTCACAAAGTTTCTGGAAACCCACTTCTCGCTAATAAATCCGTACGACGGTTCGTTAATTTGTAATTCGTCACACTTACTTTCGTTTTCAGTCCTCAGCCGGTCGTACAGTATCGTTCGCTGCTGACGAGATATTCCATGAGCCCACTTACAAGATTAGGAAAGCGTTTTGACTCAGTAGGAGCTTCTTGGCCATACCGTGTATTCTGAACGTTGTTTATTCTCCACATGTCGTGTGTTGAGCTGTTTTGTCAAAGCTACTACACTTTTATATGTAGAGCACACGCTACATAATTCCGTATCGAAAGTATCAGAACATAGTGTTTCTTGCCTATAAACGAGACAGGCCTCACTTAAAATCAGTTTCAGTGTTATCTCAGTTACCTACATCGCTAGCCATCATTCTCACGTTGTTGACTACATTCGTGGTCAGTATGGCTGACTCTGAAATTGCTGTTTGACGTGAATAATATTTACAGTAATGGTAGCAGTGTGGAGGAAAAGGAAAGTTTATTTATTCACACATTTTCTTCAAAAGGAGAAATCGGTCCACTAGATTACGTGTAGAAGCCACCATAACAATAGGTCAGTGTTGTCTGTTAGTTCAAATTCAAATGTTTGTAAATCTAAGGGACTTAACTGCTGTGGTTATTCAGTCCCTAGACTTGCTAACTACTGAAACTAACTTATGGTAAGGGAAACACACACACACACACACACACACACACATATATCCAAGGGAGGACTCGAATCTCCGACGGCGAACAAGCGAGCACTCCGCAGCAAGGCGCCTTAGCGCGCTCGGCCACTCCACCGTGGCTGTTAGTTAACGCTCAGAAAGATAAACGCAGTGTTAGAAATACCGTGACCATTTTCAACAACATTATCGGGTTCCTATTCTATACTGATGAATAATGTTCGTAACCGGCAATAGTTTACAATGCATCTCTCAAGGTCCTTTACATATTGCAGCCCTGTGGTGGAGGAATATTATAGAGGATTGACAAGAAACGTAATTAACTTTGACGGAATTAGAAGTGAGAATTGTGTCAAACTTTTATGTTTTATTTCTTTTTGTGTGGCATCAACGATAAGACAGCACAAATGACGCATTTCTGTGCGCTGTCGACCTTGTCGCATTAATTGGTAAGCAAGCCACCACGAAGCAACGAGACTGACTGATTTTACGTAGTTACAGAAAAAAATGTGTTAATTCAGGTAACCGCAGGAAATACCTTTCAACACGCTGCACTATGCGTCAAATGTAAGAAATGACGTACGTACCCATATCTTAAATTTCCGAGCCATCACAAAAGCTGATTTGGTCAACTTATTACGTCATAATTACACATTTCCTCACTTCATTATTTTGTGATTAAACAGCATGAGTTACACGAGCAGTCAAACTGTAGAGAAAATAATAAGGTGCAGCCAAACCAACTGTGAAGGAATTTTTTAGCGGCTACATTCTTGCGAGAGACATTTCCTGTATTGTCGCTGCGTTACATCAGAATATCAAATAGATATTCGGAGGAAGCGGTACATCGTATTATCTCGGGACCATCTCACTGCCGTCTTGCTGCTACACGTGGTATCGATGTCTGCGACCTTGTTTCCAGAAATTGAAATGGAAATAATTCGCCGATCTTCTGCGCATTCTCCGAACGGAAGAACAACAGCCGTAATTCAGATGAATGCCATTGTTGTAGACGTGTATTTATTTCTGTCTAAAAATAATGGTTGCATAGCAAACAGAAGGAAGGAAGCTTAGGGTTTTACGCCCCGTCGACAGCATGGTCATTAGAGACAGGAACAGCAGACAGGTCAAATAAAATGAAAAACAACAAGGAAGTAGCTAAAAAAGTAGGACGATGAACCGCCATATCGGCAGGGTCTAAGAAACAGAACGAGGAAAATACAGCGTAGCGCAGTTTCCGGAAATATCAGAAAACTTGCGAACAGTTTTTAAGCCAATTTTAGTTTGGCATCCAATGAGAAGAAATGAGATATATTTTAAGGCATGGAATTGGCAGCACATTCAGTACGAAGGCAAATCTAACTCGAGTTTCGTACTGTGTGGCTGCAATTTTGACGCCATTAACGGTATTCGAGTATTTTAAGGAAATTAACGACAAATTGTTTTCATTATTGAGCTATCGTGACAGCTGAATTGTTCTTTGAGAACCACGTTGCTTCCCAGAACTTTAATCAGTAATAGATTTCAACAGCATCAGACTACAGTCTGCTAAAATGAGCTGTTTTGTTATGAGAGGAATTCAGTTAGCGCACAGTTCTGCGTACTTGACACTGACTGTTACTGGGGATGAACCAACATCACATACTTGTTTCCGTCTCCATTCACGAAAGCTGTGTGGAGAATATTTACTGTCAATATACGTTCCCTTAACAGTCTCGTGAGTTTACGTGTATATGAGGCAATAACAGTTTTCAACTGAGCGAATGATGAAGTTTAGAGACGACAGAATGTTAATATTTAGTCACTGCAAAAGTTTTATCAATAACCAACGTTTGTTGCATAGTATACTATTTGAAACTGCCTCGGTGCTTCCGCTACAGATGTCACACAGCATAAACGCTAATTCTGTGTTAATGTCGGACATTACAGACGCTATTTCGTACACATTAATTAACCATATCGGCCGGCCGGTTTGACCGAGCGGTCTGCGGCGCGCCAGTCACAGTCTGCACGGCCGCTGCGGTCGGGGGTTCGAATCCTCCCTCGGGCGTGGATGTTTGTGTTGTCCTTAGAGTAAGTTAGTTTAAGTTAGTCAAGTGATTAGTGTGTAAGTCTAGCGACTGATGACCACGAAGTTTGGTCGCATAAGACCTCACACACATTTGAACATTTTTTTAATTAACCATATCACACGTATTGCGAAATAATTCTCCGTGAAACAATGTACTATTTTCGTAACAAATATTTCGTCTTCTGATACAGCGGAAGTGGTAGATAATCGAAATGAGTCACAGTTCAACAAAAACAGGAATTCACTGAGTAATTGTTTATTCTTCCTCTGTTCGCGGAATGAATCCTCGATACAAAGTTTTTAACTGTTTCTTACAATTTCACCTGGGCATGTTGGAATGACGATACAATAGTCCCTTTTTTCAACTCCACTGAATTAATTATTTATTTGGTACTCCACCCCTCAAGCAAACTTTAGAGAGGGGTTACAGAAATTTCTATTAATCTGTAGCAGCCAGCTACGAACGGAATTTCAAAACCTCCTGTTGTCAGTAAGTAGTACAATTCCTCACATTGCGTTTAGTTTACCCGTTTCGTGTTGTACATGGAAAACAGTTTCAGTAACCGATGCTGCGTGGAAGCAGATGGGAGTATATTTATTCCCAGAGTTCCTTCTAAAGGAGAAATGGATTCACGGGATTACGTGTCGAAGACGTAATAACTCAATGTTGTCTCTTAGTTAACAACAGGAAAGCTAAATGTAGTATTTTTGGCACTATGAACCTACCACAATTCTGTGTTTCTGTATTGATGGTTCTATTCGCAAGTGACAACCGTTTAAAAAATTCTGTCACAGTCATTTACATACTGCAACCTGTTATGGCGGAAAGTGTTGGAGTAAAAATTTCATTCACAGACAAACTACAAACTCCCTGCAATTGTTGAAAACTAGGATTTTACTAACCGCTCAAATCTAAAACTGTAGGAGTGGTATGGTTTTTTAAGCGACAGAATACTAATGCTTAACTCTCTGCCAATTTTTTTTAAATTTAAAACGAATGTTTCCTCGTATACCAGGACTTTTAACATTGCTTTCGTGTCTACGCTGGTTTAATCTCAGGGCATAGACGCTAATTCGGTATGAAAGTCGTACGTTACAGACGTTATTTGGTATAGCTTAATAAATCGCATCACGCAAGTCTCCAAAAAAACAAAGTGTTCTCCAGAGGAAGAGTAATTTAAATAAGTCACAGCCCAACAAAAACAGAATGTGGCCACATTTTAATTTAGAGACACTTGAGCTGGTACTTTTTCCTTACGTTGAAGTTGATGGTCGCTACGGATGTTTACCCTCGTTTCATTCGTAGTAAAATACGAACCAAAATGCTTACCGAATATCGCGGTTTTCCGTTCTCTCCACCGACAAATCTCGATTGTAATGTCTTCTCTCAGCGTAGGGAATTTAGTTCTCCCTTTACGTGGGACGCACACTGAAATGCATGTTCTGTGTATTTAGAACACGGGCCAAAAGAAAAGCGAAGTGTGAAACGCGAGTAATCGCTGCAGCAGAATTAAGCCTGGGCTTTGCGGCAGCAGTGGGTGTGGCATGCAGGGCTGGTGACCTGTTGAGGCGGCGCAGGGCGCTGCCGGGGAGAACGAGTACCGACCATCACAACCCGGTCTAAACTGTCGCAATTCGAAGAGTAATATTTCACACAAACGTTTCTCACGCGTTCGTCACTCGTGAATACTTGACACCAATCATTCTTTAAAGGGAAATTTTAACAGGAAAAAGTTTGACATACGCTAGTTCTCGATATGTTACAGAACAAAAGATTTTTCGCGTACGTGACACCGTTCCTCTACTCGGAAAAGGATTCGTGTTCGCCACTTGCTCTGTGACTTGTACGCCCTGTCTCGCAAGCTCAAGTCTCCCTGAAATTGTGATTGAAACCGTATTTCTGTTTACTTCATTATTTTATAATTCCACAGCCCGATATACTCAATGGAAACTGCTCTCCACCTAAAAGCCCGTCACAAGTGTCAAACGACCTCCTCGCAACGCCATTCTTGCGTCAAACGATCACTGTATACTTGCCACTTAAATTCTGGATAAGCAAACGAGATTAGGACGAAATTGTACATCCTGTTTAGCGAATTTTACAGCACATAAGCTGAGTAGAAAATTACGCTAAATGTGGCAAACGTTAATTATTCCACTCGCAACTGGAAATACATTCCTTTTTCTCGCTGGGAAGAAATTTGCTCGAAGTGAATGAACATTGTGGCGGAAGAGGAGAGTGACAAAGCGAATACCGTCGCTGGTTCTACCAGGAACCCAATTCTCGAAAATAAATCCGTGCAATGCGTGGCTGGTCAATTTGTCAATCGTTACAGCCACAGTAGCTTTCGGTGGCCGAGGCGGACCTACAGAATCGATCGCTACTGGCAGAATATTCGCTGCTCCCATGTACAGGATTAAGGATGAGATTTGTCTCTGTAAAGAGGTTTTCAAGCCACGCCAAGTATTCTGAACATTGCTGACTATAGTGTCGTGTGAGGTCCAATTTTTTTTTTTTTTTTTTTTTTTTTTTTTTTTTTTTTTTTTTTTTTTTTTTACTCAGGACCTCTTTAGCGGAAGTGAGAAACATTTTTCTGTATAGAACACGCTACAGAATGTCGGATGCCGAGCACAGAACAATAATCGTGACACCGGAGAAAGTTGTTGTTGTAGACGTGTATTCTTGTAGCTGTGGCGGCTCACACAGCAGAAAATGTGAAACGTGACTTATGGGCCCTAATTAATTAATTAATTAACGGAACATAAGTAGTTTGTCAGTTTAGGGACTGATGACCCCGTAGTTAAGTGCTATATGCTTCACAAACATTTGAACTCTGACGAAAACAAGTCCGTAAACACAGCAGCAACATATCCTGTAATACTTGACGCAGGAAATAACGGCTACAGAAATGTTTTAGTAGTTAAACAGGACTAGTAGGTGCACGAAACTTATTTATCAACGAATATATTGTTTGTAACAATGTGTTTTCACTGTAGTGTTTTTAAAGGAAACGCCTTTTACTACTTGCATTTGTTGTTTGTAACAGGGAAGAAGAGTTGTCAAGTTCCACGAATAAATGTATAATAGGCCTGGAACTGTGCTTAATCTGACGGGAATTTTTGTTGTAAATTCCGATAAACTATTTAATTATGACTACGGATGTACGCCTGTAAGCCGTGGCCGAGCGCATTGAGGCGCTACGCTACGGTGCGCGACGCCGTTCCCCATCAGGGGTTCGAATCCCCCTTCGGGCATGGATATTTGTGCCGTCTTTAGTATAAGCTAATTCATGAGTGGTTTGTTAAGTTTAGGGACTGATGACCACGTGGTTAAGTCTCATAAGCTCTACAAACATTTCAACATTTTATGCCTGTAAATTTTTGACGTGGCATATCAATGAAGACTCAGAGGAAGCTACACTCATTTATATCTTGTAACACGTTTTGCTTCAGTTTTCTAGCAACTTGGTGCAGTTTCCTCAATACTTGACTATTAAAGTTAAAACTAAACACAAACGGTGGTTTATGTTCGAAAGAATTAAGAAGTTGTTAACTATCGGTAATTACGTAAATGGTGTTCTTAAAAATGATTATTTACAGTAACAAAGCCTTTTGTGTAAAAATACGGTCAGGGCAGGTGTATTTACTTCACGTTACACGAGAGGTGACAATCGATTAATTTTATGTACTAAGACAGAAAAGGAAACGGAATAAAACTATTGTACAATATTAAAAGTGTTGGGACTCGCACCTTAAGATAAAATCACGGTGAACAAACTGCGTACTGCACAAGTGATACGGACCTCAAACACGTAGTTTTTAAGTTTTAAAAGCATTTCAGGACGACGTCAACAGACCCGCCGCTGGAAGAGGAAGAGAGCAGAAGAAAAAAGATGAAAACCGACGACGCCGAGGGGAAAAACACAGCGACTAGTTTTTAGTAAGCGTAAACATGCCAGTACGACACAACCGGAGCAAAATGTTGAGACATCGCATGCCAGTACTCTAAAGATGATCGAGAGACGTGAACGTGAGCGCGACAGGCCGCACAGAAGCAGACGGCACTGACAGACTCCTGCAGGGGGAACAATTTCTCCACGACTGGCTCTCGTAATGATACCAGCAGTTCAGGCAGAACATGGTCTATTCCAGGGTCCTTGTTTCGATCCAAATCTTTCAGCACTCTGTCAAATTCTTCTTGCAGTATCTCCGATCTCCTCTTCCTCCACTTCGTCTTCCATTTCTAGAATACTGCCTTGAAGTTCGTTTCCTTTGTATAGGCCCTGATATATTCCTTCCACATTTCAGCTTTTCCCTCTTTGCTTAGTGCTGGTTTTCCATCCGAGTTCTTGATAGTCACACAGCTGTTTTCCTTGTCTCTTATTTTACTGTAGGCGGTATCTATGTTTCCCCCTAATTACACATTCTATGGTTTTGCACTTATCCTCTAGCCACTCATGCTTAGCCGGTCTGCAGTTTCTGTATATCTCGTTTTACAGACGTTTGTACTCCCTTTTGCTTGCTTCACTTGATAAAATTTTTTATAGTTTCTCCTCTCATCAATTAATTTAAGTACATCCTGTGTTATCCAGGGATTTCTATTAGACCTTATCCTTCTTCCTACTTGGCCCTCTGCTGCATTCACTACCCTATCTCTCAGAGCTACCCATTCTTTTTTCTAATGTATTACCTACTCCTGTTTCAGCCAATCCTTGCCTGATGCTCCCTCTGATTGTCGAGCGCGTAAAAGCCACGGACCAGGCTGAATTTTGCTCGTTTGTACTTGGAAATGTTGTCGCACTCGATTTAAGGATATTGCCTGTTTTGGCCAAATGTGACAGTGCAACAGCTTACACCGGAAATCGTGAATGTATTGACCGTCATCCATAGTGTAGGTTATGTTGACAGCTGTTTTGAGTTAGCGAAGCCAACAAATGTGCATGCGAAATACGTCGTGGTGGTAAGCTGATCTGCAGTGTAGTACAGTGTCAACGTTTTCGCCACATTTATTTTGAAACGTTAATCACATTTCATTGTAAGAAATGTTCCAGATAATCACAGGGAAAAAGAAGACAAACACGTTTCCATAGAGTATTTTTGGATGCATGCTTAGGGTTTAACGTCCCGTCGACAGCTTGGCCATTAGAGACGGAGCTAACGCTCGGAGTTTTTGGGTTAGGATGAGGAAGGAAATCGGCCATGCCCTTTGAAAGGAACCATCCCGGCATATGCCTGGAGCGATTTAGGGAAATCACGGAAAACCAAAATCTGGATGGCCGGAGGTGGATTTGAACCACCATCCTCCCGAATGGGAGTCCAGTGCGTTACCACTGAGCCACCTCGCTCGGTAGTATTTTTGGCATCCTCATGTAATATAAACTAAGAAAATTGCAATGACAGCTTATTGCTTAACTTTTACCCTGTTTTGTTTATTGTAGATGAACGACTACAATATGAGGGGCGAATTGCACAGCTCATGTTAAACTGAATTCAATAGTTTCAACAACAAATGCCGTTAGTAGCAGGACTGCAGCCAAATATTCTAACCACCGTGACTGCAGCCTTGTGTTTATATATGGGACAGTCACGTGACATAAACTTCCAGCAACTAAACGTCCGAGCAGCCAAGTGCGTACTGCCGCGAGACAGACCCTACAGCAGACCACTGCAGTCGCAAGCGTCACCAACGTTTTCGGTCTTCCAAACGACGAGAAGAACCGTTCTCGAGTGGTACAGTGGCTCTCGCCTCAGGTGTATCGTGTAATGCAGCCTAAAGCCCAATTACCACTGTCCGTCACGTCAACGTCACGTCACGGAACCAACACGTCAAGTTGTATTCACACTGTCCGTCCGTGTCCGTCACGTCAATTCGTCCATCTCAATACGTGATGTTGAAAGTGAGGTTATGAGTGACGATCTGTTGTGTAGAAAGTCATAGTTTAATACTAGAAAGGGGAAACAACAACGCTAAATGTTATTAAAGGCCAAAGAAAACTTTACAGTGTATGTTTTTGGCCAACTTACTCGGCACTGAAACAACATTTCAAAACATCGACATCTATTTTCAAGCGAAAAAATAAACATAAGAAGACATCAAACCATACTTGTAGGAGCATAAATAGCACCTGTATACTTTAACCATTAGGATTTGCTCGCTGACATTGTTAATACCGCTGTAAATAACTGATTTTTTGTCTTTCATTAGAACTGACATTTTCATTTAAAGTGTTATTTAATGAAAAATACGTAATCAAATTACAATCTCATTCAAATTAACAGTTTGCTTCAGTCGTTTCTGTTACAATGTTACGTAACATAAACCATTTTTTGGTTTCAGATATCCGACGTCGATTTTAGGGGGACACTCAATTGTCAAAAATATTTAAGTCGTCATGAAACATTTGAGATTTATCCCTAAACGAGGTACAACAACACAAAGATGAATAAAACACATTTGCATATAAACAGGGCAATCGTCGACTGCAACATGTAATTCGCGTGACGGAAATAGGTTAACTTCCGATGTTAGCAGACGGCCGTTCCGTCAAAACATTCTTCTCGAGAAAGCTTGACGGACGTTGACGTGACGTGTCGGTCCGGTGACGAACAGTGTGAATGCCGCCATTAGAAATACATTGCGGAATGTTCTGACGGACGGTGACGTGACGTGACGGACAGTGTGAATTGGCCTTAATATTACATATTTGTAGAAAACGACCATAAATTGTTGTGAGTGAGCAAGCAGCGATGACACATACAGTCTAGCTTGTCAAAAGTACTTGGCCCTTTTCTACAAATATCCGATATTTAGGCTTTAGTATCATGGCCTCCACAAGGGCGGTGCTGGGTGGACCTATGGCTGCTGAAGGGGGCCCGAGCCCACACCAAAATGTTCATTTTTTTTGTTACTGAAATAAAAACAAACTAGAAAAAACATGTTGAATATTTTTCATCCAACCAAATTTTAGAAGATTCTACAGGCAATTGTAGTAGATATTTATGATAAACCGCTTATCTTAAACGATGACTTCGATTGATGCTCTTAGTTATTGCCATTGGTTGGTATTGTATGTTTGTATTAACTAAGGTGACCAACCGTACCGATTTATTCGGGACAGTCACTCATTTCTATGTGTCTGTCACGAATTTTTTCAGAAGTAATTCGGTACAGCTATTTGTCCTGGATTTAACAACTGTGTTCAGATTTATAAATTTATCTCACCTGTATCAGTTTGTTTTATTATTAGTTTCAATTACGATGGGAAACCGTTTGACAATAGGTTCATTAGACTTAAGGTACTTATCACTGTCGAAACCGTTTCCATCTGTTTCCACTGAGCAAAAATCAAATGTTTGTAAAGCTTATGGGACTTAACTACGGGGTCATCAGTCCCTAAACTTACAAACTACTTATGAACTACTTACGAACTAGGACGGCACAAATATCCATGCCCGAGGGGGGATTCGAACCCCCGACCGTTGTGGACGTGCGGACCGTGACTGAAGCGCCTCAGTCCCCTCGGCCACCGCGGCCGGCACCACTGAGCATACGCGTACAAACTATACCAGTGTGAAAATCAGTGAATGGACTGCTAACACCACTTTTCCAGGTCAAATATGGATTGATATTATTTCTCATTTTAGAGTGAATCATGTGCCATTCTCAAATGTGCTTAAACTAGTGCAGTTTCTTTTTTGCCTTTCCGGAAATAATGCTGTTACTGAAAGGGTATTTTCCCTACATGAATAACAGATGGGCAAGTGACGAAATACAGCTTGCCATAGAAACTGTGAAATCAATATTAGTAACTAGAGTAAATTATTATGAAACTTGTGTCGAATTTTTTTCACATGTTGTTGAAAAATATGGACTTGCTGAAGAAAATTCACTGCACATTTAAATTCAGTTGTTCTGGTCGCATTACTTAATCGTATAAAGTACTAATAAAATGTAAATTAATGTACTTTTTGTAACAACTTCAACTGATATTTTGTACAAATGTTTGTAAATCTATCTGCGTTGTTATTAGTCCTTAGCTCACAAACTACTTAAATTAAGGTAAACTGACCTAAGGACAATACAAAAACCCATGATCGAGGGGGCCTCGAACGGCCGGGCGCACTGCAGCACGGCGCCGCAGTGTGCAGGGCTTACCCGCCGCGGCTGATATTTTGTAATTATTACTTTCACTAAAATCTTCTTCTAATACCATGAAAAAATATATACAATAGAACCTCTCAAACTCGACACAATATGGACTTAAAGGTTGTCGAGTTTTGAGGTTGTCGAGTTTTAGGGAACTAAGATAAAAATAATTGGAGTTGAATAAAAACGCTTATTTAGAGTATTAAAATTGTACATTTATTGATTTATTATATACAATTATATATTTATATCAACAGTTATAACTAATAATCAAAAAATCAAAAATAATTTTGAGACAAAAGGCCTAGTAGAATCTGAAAATAGAGTGTTCATTACAATTATTACTGAAGTGGTTTATGCTGCTTATAAAAAGTCTATCACCGTTAGTTATGGGAAGTTTTCTGAACACTAGAAGAAAAGTGTAAAATAATACTTACTGAAGTCGTTTGATAAACTCTGTGATTGGAGACTTCTTTTCTGTCTCCAAACGGGTCCAGATATAGGCGTTCACTTCTCCCTGTACACACGGAACCATTGGTAAAGGGTTTCGCCAATTTTTTCGAACTCTCCACTTCTCATTGTTATTCGTTCCGCGATGGATTCTGTACACTGTCTTTTCAAACACCATGATTCAATTACAGATTTCTTTTTCTACCAACCTAGCACTGTAGACCTACCGATGTTCAAATCCAACGCTATTTTATTTACGCTTTCACCACGCTCAAGTCTTTTTAGGGCGCCAAACTTTGCTTCCATTGACACTGATACTTCTTTTCTATTCTTCTCCACCATACAGTCGCTCTATATTCCTGCACAAAACTCGTTTAAACAATTGGCAATCACTTTCGAACAAAGGCAACTGATCACAACTGTGTCTCGACAAACACTAAACTGAATGCCCAGTGATGACAATGTAGCGAGGGTAGTTTATGACCTGCCCGGGAATCTCAGGTCAACGTGCGGCCGCACGATAAGGAAAGTGGCCACAGAAATCGCCGAACGTGTGCAAGCAATAGCCCGCCCCAGCTGGGTAGCTAAAGGGTGCGTTGACGACCTTGGAAAACCCAGTAACCTAGTCTGAATCTCTAGTGTTCTCTGGCGGCCTATGTACTGATGGAAAGCTTTACGTTATGGGCGGAGTAAAAAAAAAATATATATATATATATATATATATATATATATATATATATATATACACTGCCCATAACGTAAAGCTTTCCATCAGTACATCACACATCATTAATTCACCAGCCCTGTCGAGTTTTACGGAATGTCGAGTTTTCGGGAATCGAGTTTGAGAGGTTCTACTGTATATACAAATTACAAAATTTGTGTGTCCCAAATTTGAAACTAGAAAATATGGTCACCTTAGTAGTAACACTGCAGGGCCGGCGCAAGGCAGGTGCGAAACGTGCGGCCGCACGGGGCGGCACTTTTCGGGGGGCGGCAAATCTGCGTCGCCCCCTTTTTTAATTTTTTTTTAAGGACAAACTCAACATGCATGCCCATGAGCGGATTCGAATCCAAACCTCGGAGTGAGCGTCTTCGGGAACTGCGAATACCTGCCGGCCGCCCCTTTAGAACAAGGGGAGGGAGGAGGGCTGATTCCTTGCTCGCCACTGTGGCAGCGCCTTCGTGTGTGAGCCGTAGGCACGGAGAGGGGGAAGCAGTCTGGCGTACACGCCGCCGCCGGTATAGGGATGGCCAAGTTTTAGAAATATCGATATATATCGTATCGATATGTACAAAAATATCGATTTTATTGAAATAAGAATATCGATATTTCGATCGGTGAAATCTTTACATAGAATGCTAAATTAATAATATTAATATAAACCACAGAAATCATCAATATACAATTAAAAATTGACAAATGTTTTATAATTTTAAACATTAATCAATAAAAAAGCACATGTATAATCAGTAAAAGAAACAATGTGAAACAAATTAATTGAGCCAGTAGTCATCAGTAACATACATTAGGAGAGCCCTTTGCTTTATATGTTCACCAGTTATTCTACTTCTGTTGTCTTGCACCACTAAATTGATCAGTGAAGCCACTCTTTCTGACGAAACAGAAGAGGCTTGGCATGTCAGGTACTTCTGCAAAATGTCTGATAAAATGGACGTAAAGTGTCGAGTGTCAGCCCAAAACTACAGAGGATCACTGTTACGCTCTAAATATGGTTGATCAAGATACTGCTTCAGCTCATTTGGTACAGAATCTTGGCTTGAAATTTGCTGTGAAAGTGAACTTTAGGTCAACAGTTTTTCATGCCACGACCAAATGGAAGAGCTGCTCAGGAGTAAAGAGGTTGCCAGCACTGAACCATCCCCTCTCCACGCATTCTATGCCTCCTTCTCACCTATCAACGCCCAATGGTAATTAAAGAAAAAGGATGGCTTTTAAAAATATCGCTTTCGATATTCAAAATTTAATATCGATATATCGGAAAATAAAATATCGACTATAAATATCGATGATTTTCCAAAAAATATCGATATTTTTTGCCCATCCCTACGCCAGTATATTCTTATGTGTCGAGCGCTGCCAGCCTGTTAAAGCGCCATGCGTTTACTCACAACTAATTTTGCAGAAGACGAAATCTAATTTGGAAATTCGAATGCCATGTTCGATACTGCGGTTACATGTTAAGCCTGAAGCGATTTTGCTAAGCCCTTCAATGGCAGTTGAGTGTGTTATTCTTCCCGCGTTATGGAAAAAAAATTGTTAAACATTACTACAGTCAAACATGATCAACACTTACAATGACTAGAAGCATTCCGAATGGGTAAATACGCTGTGAGTAATTACAAGGGATAAAGACATTGATAGTAAGCCTGGCATAAGTTGGGTTTCGCCGTATTTTTGAAAATGTTTGCTATCCATTTCTGAGTGATAGTCGGATGTTTTAGTTTTTGAGCCCTGAAACATGTCTCTGCCTGCACAAACACAATTAAACTCTGACCAGCACATTTGTGTGACAAAACTACTCACACACTATCACTTTGCCAATATTTTTTTACTGTATAATGCGTGTGAATGCACGTTTCGTCTAAGTAAACTACTGCTCGCTTTGATTCTGATGAAAACCTGAGATAGTATGGTCTTTCAGCAACAATGCCCTCTGCTCCGCACAAAACAAAACGTTAATTTTGACACCTTCTAAAACGAAAATCCATAGACAGAACATTGCTTCTACGGGTTTCCTTGCTATCTTTGAAGCTCATTTCTGTTTTACAAAATTTATGCAGTTTTCGCAGATTTCGTATTCCTTTCTGTTGTTCGTAATGCTATAAAAATTGCTGCCTGATATTACATTTATCCGTATCATCGGTCACATACTTATTGTGAGCTTCTTGCGTCTTCTTCTTCGGCGCTAGTTTAACCATAGCGTCGCTGTACCTCCTCACGTGACCTACAGCAGTTCCTGGCACTGCCGCGTCACCAGGCGATAGGTATTGTTCATTGTTGCCTTCTCTACAACGAAAACTACAGAATTCGTTTCAGTACATGGCCGAGGTAGTCAAGATTGGTCAGAAGTCATTGCAGTTCGTAATGGTGCGTCCGAAATTCTTGCAACTTGGTATGTAATAGGTAAGTGCTTTTCATATAACGTACAATTAGTATTGCACAGGCATGTTACTCATAAGTTAGAATTTTTCTCCTTTAAGAACTCAGAATAGGAAAATTTATTTTTCTTATGATCTGTTACTTCAAAAATTGGCAAGTCGGCAAATAAGCACGCGTCACCCCGATAGGTAGAATGAAAATAAAGCGCAGAAAAGTGACGTGAAACCGCGATGACTAATATGTTGCCCCTTATTCCATAATCAGAAACGAAAGAACTGACACATGGAAATTACGACAGATGGCGAGTGTCAGTTCTTTGAAATGAACAACCGCAGTGCAGTGAGTTAATATATTTCGACTAGCGTCAGTGGCCATCGATGCCTGGGTGTGTATTTATTGCATTATATGTTACTCCATCTCCTTATTCTTCCTCTCTCCATTGTCTTTCGCCCCACTCTTTGACCGTTTCACCTGCGTCTGTAGCAAAATTCGGCCTGAAATGCAATTTCACGTGGCTCAATTCTCATGACTTCAACTCCTGTACAGTAATATAAGATTTCACACACATTTGAACATTTTTGTAAATTCAAAAGGCTTATTAAAATTAGACAGATTTCTTCACTCAGGTTTGACTCCATTTGTGAGCTGGTGCCCAGCGACTAGGGTTGCCAGATCTCCGGGTTTGGAATGAATTCTCCGGGTCTACGGGACAATCACTCTCATCTCCGGACTTGAATGTAACCTTCATCTTAACTTTTTTTTTTTTTTATTTTTTATTTATTTTTTTTTTTTTTACGGCGCTGTTTAAGTACTATGCTCATGTAGCGACGAGCTACATCGAGCTTAACGTAACTTAAACTAAGGACTAACACAACATGCATGCCCTAGGTGGGGGGGGGGCGGGGATTCAAACCTCTAGCGGGAGCAGCCTCGCGCCCCGTGGCAAGACGCCTCAGTGCGCTCGGCCATTCCCGGCCGGTTCCTCTCTAGTAATTGTCAATAACTTTATATAAATGTCAATTTCTTATTGCAACAAAACGCTACTTTTCTATTCTTCGTCTGAAAATTTTTCATTGTTGCGTCGGTAGTAATCGACTAGGACATTATTAAGCAAACACTGTTGCGGCAACGTGTCAAATGGCGACGTCTATTATTTGTGTTCGTTCGTTCATTGTTTGTTATCAGTTTACCGGCAATTTTTGGAATACTCGGATCGTGTGTGAACAGACAAGCTTACATTAACTCAGATTAGAGAGTAATAATAGTGAAATGAAGAGACGATATCTAAGTTCGTTCCGTGAAGAATGGCTGCAGGAAGACAATTATAAAGAGTGACTACAAAAAGTGGATACTGATGAGTGTATGTGTAAGTGGAGAACATGTAATATCTCATTTACTGTTAAGTACATCGGAGTGAAAGCTGTGAATAATCCTTTACCATCAGAAAGACACAAAGCGAATATTACCACACAAAAGAAGAATCAGTCGCTTCTTAAATTCTTGCCGAAACAGTTTTCTGCAGAAGACGACAAAGTCACTGCAACGGAATTAACTTTGACTTACCATGGTGTGAAACACCACCATTCTTACAATTCTCAGTATTGTGGTAATAAGCTATATCCTTATGTTTTTAAAGATTCCTCAGTGGCAACGAAAGTAAGATGCGGTCGAACAAAAAGCGAGGCATTAGTAAAACATGTGCTAAAGAGAAGCTACTAAGCGAATTAAAGCAAAATGTTCCGTTTTCATTGGGTTCAGACGCTTCAAACAAGGGCAATAAAAACATTATCCGATAGTTGTAACATACTTCTCCAAAGATAAGGGAAAATGTAATGAACTTCTTGATTTCTATGAAGATGCCATCTCAAACAAACTAAAATCCATTTTATTGGAAAATGGTTTGACACTAAATAATGTAGTTTCGTATTCAGCTGACAATGCATCAGTTAATTTCGGGAAACACAATTGAAAGAAGAAAATGAAAACTTAATCAAAGCCAATTGTTGTTGTCATATTTTACATAACTGTGCTAAGTTTGGATTCAAGCTTCTAAAATATGACGTAGAAACTCTAGTTCTTAAAATAAGGCATCTTTTATTTTTAATAGAAAATGAAATTACTCACTTAAAGCCTGTATGTTACAGGACGATTGTAAATTAACTGATCTATAATGTAGCGTTTCGTACCGTATCAGGGATCTTACGAAACCTAAAAACAGACAAATGGGGGAGCTATTTTTTAAAGTATTACTTATTTATACGGCACTACATAAGTTCCATAATGTAAAAAGTATGCTGAAGTCACTCTAAACGATACTATTCGTACTCATCCACTATCGTATTCAGAAACGTAGCTTGCCGGCCGCTTGGAGCGCTGCTATCGCAGCGTCTAACAAAAATCTGCGGGAGTGTCGTGACTGTATATGTTAGACTGTGGTACAAATGTTCAAATGTTTGTGAAGCTTATGGGACTTAACTACGGGGTCATCAGTCCCTAAACTTAGAAACTACTTATGAACTACTTACGAACTAGGACGGCACAAATATCCATGCCCGAGGGGGGATTCGAACCCCCGACCGTAGTGGCCGTGCTGACCGTGACTGGAGCGCCTCAGTCACCTCGGCCACCGCGGCCGGCACTGTGGTACAACTTCTGAATAACGGACACCAGTGGGGAAAATAAAACTGTCCGCTGTTAATAAAAGGATAAAATACAAAATAGTGAACTACCGTTCGTACGAAATGATCGGAATGGCGGCCGGTTCGGATAACGAAAATCTCGGAAAAAACCGAAGTCTCCTGTTTTCACGCGTGAAACACTCCGAATTGCGTCAATACCGCTGAGTACGATCGTTAAACGTGCTGTCTAACATATACAGTCACGACACTCCCGCAGAT
Organism: Locusta migratoria; assembly: GCA_026315105.1. Classification (NCBI taxonomy): domain Eukaryota; kingdom Metazoa; phylum Arthropoda; class Insecta; order Orthoptera; family Acrididae; genus Locusta; species Locusta migratoria. The sequence goes on from CM048752.1 coordinate 50,487,087, forward strand.
TTTTGTTATACGCTACGATAGCAGCGCTCCAAGCGGCCGGCAAGCTACGTTTCTGAATACGATAGTTCATGAGTGCGAATAGTATCGTTTAGATTGCCTTCAGCATACATTTTACATTAGGGAACGTATATAGCGCCCTATAAATAGATAATAATTTAAAAATAGCTCCCCATTTGTCTTTCTTAGATTTCATAGGATCCCTGATAAGGTACGAAACGGTACATTACAGGACAGTTAATTTACAATCATCCTGTAACACACAGGCTTTATGCCCAGGAAACATCAGGAGATATGCCCTTTTGCAGATAGACATCAATTTCTACGCAGGAACGTTGAGTATTCTTCATTACAATTCCAGTAAACTCGGTGAGGGTGGAACATAGGAAACGTAAATCGAATGCAATAAATACGGTATTTAACGTACCAAATCAACCATCACAGCTGTAACTGAGGGGAAAACGTCACAGACATGGCAATATAACGATAAAGGCAACCAAACTGTTTTCCAACAAAGAAGAACCCAATTCCACAATTGTTGTAACATTTGACCCACAAACGGCAAGAATCTTGAAAACATTTGTTTTTTTAAAGCTAAAGTAATTACACTTATAAGAATTTGTACGTATAAGAAAGACGAGTGACTTGTGAAAATGTGAGAATCATTAGCCTCGTACCGAATTGATACAGGTCAAAAACTGGCTGTCATAGTAAGAACAGACCATAATAGAAATTTATTATACCATAATGGTATATACCTTCAGTTTATATGCAACTTACCTTTAGCGGAATACGCTGCAAATATACACATATTCGTAAGTATTTGTTCATGACAGAGTTGTTCTTTATACCATTGAATCATTTAAATGAGGCTGTTTTTATATTAATTTCCGTATTATGTTTGTCTCTAGATATTTCAATAATGCTTGTAACGGAAAAATTATAGTTAAGTATTTCGTTAATTACGTACAAAAGCGATTATAAACAAACATCACTACTTCTGCAGCTTGCCCACCGCTAGGAGCGCTAGTGTCGCACCGTCAGTTGGTAACAACTTTTACAGCAGTGAGTGTCGCGACTGTATATGTTACACTGTGAGTATACATTAGCGGCGGAAAAATACCACTCCCGTTTTGGACCAGAGACTATACACAGCAAGGATAGAATCTTTGGCAGGATGTGACAGGCGCCATTTTAAATTGAGCTTATTTAGAAATTGTGAACATTAAACATTAATAATGCAATTCTGATGCCTTTAAGAGTAATCACGAAAACGCTTACCTTATAAGTAAATAGTAATTTGTAGCAAATTAACAACATAACTCTTTAAGTGTAGGTATAAGTAATCCGAAGCATCAATTAGTCATGTCGTTGTAGCGTAATGGATAGCGTTCTGGAGTCGTAATTTGTATTATGTATAGGTGTACGTTCGAATCGTATCCTCTCCCAATATTTTTTTTTCGTCTTTACGTTTTTAAATGAACTTCGCTGATTGTATTAAGTTAGTCCTACGTTTCTATCTTTTATTTACATTTAAAACTGATTAGAAAACAAAGAACGAAACAGTTATTTGGATAGTAATTTCAGAATATGTGACGATCTCAGTGTCTGTTTAGGGGAATGTTGTTGCTGTTGTTGTTATTGTCTTCAGTCCGGAGACTGGTTTGATGCAGCTCTCCACCCTACTCTATCCTGAGCAAGCCTTTTCATCTCCTCATAAGAACGGCAACCCACATCCACTTGAATCTGCTTACTATACGCGTCTCTTGGTCTCCCTCTGCGATTTTGACCCCACACACTTCCATCCAATGCTAAATTTACAATTCCCCGATGTCTAAGAATGTGTCCTACCAAGCGATCCCTTCTTTTAGTCAGGGTATGCCAAAAATTCCTTTTCTCACCAATTCTGTTCAGTACCTCTTCATTAGTTATGCGAGCTACCCACCTAATCTTCAGCATTCTTTTGTAGCACCACATTTCAAAAGCCTCTATTCTTTTCCTGTTCGCATTGCTTATCGTCCATGTTTCACTCCCGTACAAGGCAACACTCCACACAAATGCCCACGTAGTGGTTTTTAAATTATATTATTCCGCATTAATTCAGTGTTTAATTTAAATGTCTCTCAATACGGGAATATGTAGGCCTACGACAAGCTATGAAAAAAAAAAAGAAAAAAAAAAAAAACTTCGCCAAAAATGCGAACAGCAAGTAAGTCGTACGTGAAAGGAATTAAATTCAAAACTTAGCATGCGACATTCAGTTTGTTTCAAAGTGCATACTACCAGAGAGACTTTAGTCGTTATCTAACGAAACCAGACTTTCAAAGTTATTTAACACATTTTCACGTAAAATCTTCTCTAAAATATGGTGTATGTGTAAAATGTGCGAGGTATTAGAGGGGGAAATATCAGAATTCAACATTACTTTTTAACTGTTTTCGAATGCAACTCTTCGTTACCGTAAAAGTATATGGACGTACCATTTATAATAAAAAAAAACAATAATTATAACGTATTTTAATTGGATGTGGGAAATATTTAGAACGGCACCACATTACTTAATTTGTGAGTGTATCATATGTCTAAATATCTTATAATCACTAACTTTAAGTTGCTTGCTTCTTACAGTCAAATATAAGCAAACAAATTTACTATGCAGTAATATTTTCTGCATTAGGGAAATACATTTAATGGTCTTAAGAGCGTATTAAACAGCGTAAGTGTTCCGTAGTCGTTAAATGCGGCCTTCAACGCGGGATTCAAAATGGCGAATTGTTCTGCTTGTGCTAAACAGGGCTCTACTTTGACCCATGACGTCATCAAGATGTCGGAAAACCAGTATACGGGATATATTAATACTTCTGTATTATATATACAAATAATCTGTAGTTATCTCTATATATATATCTATAAAAAGAAGTGTCCCGATTGACTGATTGACTGACTGACTGACTCATCATCGCCCAGCCCAAACCACTGAAGATAGAAACTTGAATTTTGTGCAGGGTGTTGATCTTACTCTGTAGGCGTCATTTAAGAAGCGATTTTTCGATATTCCGTCCGTAAGGGGGTGAAATAGGGGATGAAACGTTTTTTGAAAATACGTAGCTATTTAGGTAATTTTGAAGCTACAACTACAAATTTCGGATTTTAATTCAGGGTTCGAATTCAAAAGACACGTGTTGCGGCATTTTTTTTAAATTCGACAAATAAGGGGGTAAAGTAGGCGAATAAAAAAAATTGATTTTCAAAAATATCTTGCTGTTAACTAAAATTTTAAGCTATAACTATGTTGTTATGACAAGCAATTGTACGTTCTTCGAGGTGTGTAAAACGTGAATGTTTAATGTGTTGGCTGGGAGAGGAGAGATGCACCGGCAGGGGCTGATATTTCGGGCGGGCACAGTGTTGCCAACTGGCGAGGTTAGGCGCTCGACACGTGAAGTAAAAGTTTGCGTGTTGTCGAAGTTTTGAAGGGAAAAGGGAAAGGCAAGATTTGGAGAGTTGCGATGTGTAGCAACGCTGTGGGCACTCTATCGGGGTTTTAACGTGTGTGTGAGGGTGAATTTGGAATGATGGGAGCCGCCAGGAGGCACGAAAGACGTAGCAAGTTGGAGGGATACTTTGCGAAAACATTGTACGTGTTTCCAGTTGTGACACACGTGAATTGCAAATTAGTAAGTTGTGTTTACGGGGGACACGTAAGGAGAGACGGAAGGAAGCAGCAGGGGCTGATATTTCTATCGGGGTTTTAATGTGTATGTGAGCACGAATGTGGAATTCGGGCTGCCTATACCGCTTGCAGTGTGTAGTATTGTTTACACGTGCCGCTCTCTCGCAGGCGTTCCGCCCGCCGTACAACGATATAAGCTGAGCGGAGTCGCTGTCCGCTCGTGCTTCTATGTAAGACCCTGTGTTCTCGCGAACGTCGTCGTCGTCGTCGTCGCCGCCGCACGCACGCAGAATACACGTGTGCTTATTCACGTGTGTGTGCTAGGCATGGTCGTTTGAACTCCGCATGTGGGTTTTAAAGGAAAGGACGCTTAAACGCCTGTAGGTTTTTAAATCTAATGAAGGCGCTGGACAAGTCAGGTGCGCCTGGCGTTTGCTAGTGTGAATGGAAAATTAAAACATAACTGACATGCTGGTCTATGCCTATGACTACCGCAATTTCTGAAAACATATATCTGAAATTACCTGGCCGATACGATACGAACATCCAACATCCTGTATGGCATTCTAAAAGAAAAAATAAATAAATAAAGAAATTAAAGTAGTAATAATAAGAATAAAAATAAAATAAAATAAAAATATTTAACTAAATAGGAATTTGACACTGCTTTTCTAACACGTCATACGTGTTAGTTACGTATGCTATCAATAAATTTCTCAGTAAGAGCAACAGCCGGCTTTGACTTCCGAAGTAGTTATGCACTAATATTCAGTAAAATTCATTCCTACTTGTTTTGCCAACTGTATATGTAATATCCAACGTAGATAAAATGCATAATTCAATATTATTTACAGATATTTCTTACTATTCTTCCACCATACGCTTGACGTACATTTAGCTAACGTGGGAAATAATTTCGTATGAGTGAACAAAACTGTACCCTACATTAAATTACATTGTTACGACTTGAAATTACCTAAACGTTAAAAGAAAATATAATGGAAAATGATGATTGGAGATGAATGAGCAGACACCCTAAATTACGCGAATGATACATCAAATATACGGACCTCTTTACAACTCGACTACCTACACAAATGGCGTAACTGTGGCGCATCGGTCTCACATACTTAGTCGCAAACGGTTTATTTCGGTTTCCAAGGATCTATAGCCTCAGATTGACTGTCGCTTCAGTGGGGCAGCAGTTTGATTGGTGGAAGGAGGTTGATGAGTGAGGGTGCGTAGAGTAGTGGGGAGTGACGGAAGTGGTATAGTGGTGGAGGTGAAAGATAGAGGGGGGTGGAGGAGTGGTGCGGTTGGTCGATTGTTGGGGGTGGTAGGGTGGTGGGGGAGGAAGAGGGGTGGGGATGGTAGTGTGGTAGGGGTGGTGGAGGGGTGGGGGTGGTAGAGGGGTGGGTGTGAGGGGGTCGTGGGGGTGGTAGCGTGATGGGTGTGGTAGTGTGGTGGGGGTGGTAGAGGGGTAGGGTTGGTAGTGTGGTGGATGTGGTAGAGGGGTGGGGGTGGTAGTGTTGTGGAGGTGGTAGAGTGGTGGGGGTGGTAGAATGGTGGGCGTGGTAGAGGGGTGGGTGTGAGGGGGTGGTGGGGGTGGTAGTGTTGAGGGGGTGGTAGAGTGGTGGGGGTGGTAGTGTGGTGGGGGCGGTAGAGTGGTGGGGGTGGTGGTGTGGTGGGGGCGGTAGAGTGGTGGGGGTGGTAGTGTGGTGGGGGATGTAGAGTGGTAGGGTGGTAATGTAGTGGGGTGGTAGAGAGGTGGGGGTGGTAGAGTGGCGGGGGTGGCAGTGTGGTGGGGGTGGTAGAGTGGTGGGGATGGTAAAGGGTTGTGTGGGTATTAGGATGGGGGTAGCGTGGTAAGGTGGTAGAGTTGTTGGGGTGATTGAGGGGTGGGGGTGGTAGAGGGGTGGGTGTGGTAGAGGGGTGGGTGTGAGAGGGTGGTGGGGGTGGTAGTGTTGAGGGGGTGGTAGAGTGGTGGGGGTGGTAGTGTTGAGGGGGTGGTAGAGTGGTGGGGGTGGTAGAGTGGTGGGGGTGGTAGAGAGGTGGGGGTGGTAGTGTGGTGGGGGCGGTAGAGTGGTGGGGGTGGTAGTGTGGTGGGGGATGTAGAGTGGTAGGGTGGTAATGTAGTGGGGTGGTAGAGAGGTGGGGGTGGTAGAGTGGCGGGGGTGGCAGTGTGGTGGGGGTGGTAGAGTGGTGGGGATGGTAAAGGGTTGTGTGGGTATTAGGATGGGGGTAGCGTGGTAAGGTGGTAGAGTTGTTGGGGTGATTGAGGGGTGGGGGTGGTAGAGGGGTGGGTGTGGTAGAGGGGTGGGTGTGAGAGGGTGGTGGGGGTGGTAGTGTTGAGGGGGTGGTAGAGTGGTGGGGGTGGTAGTGTTGAGGGGGTGGTAGAGTGGTGGGGGCAGTAGAGTGGTGGGGGCGGTAGTGTGGTGGGGGTGGTAGAGTGGTGGGGGTGGTAGAGTGGTGGGGATGGTAGTGGGTGGGGGTGGTAAAGGGTGGTGTGGGTGTTAGGGTGGTGGTAGAGTGGTAGGGTGGTAGAGTTGTTGGGGTGATTGAGGGGTGGGGTGATAGAGTTGTGGGTGTGGTAGAGGGGTGGGTGTCAGAGGGTGGTGGGGGGTGGTAGTGTTGAGGGGTGGTAGAGTGGTGAGGGTGGTAGAATGGTGGGCGTGGTAGAGGGGTGGGTGTGAGGGTGTGGTGGGGGTGGTAGTGTTGAGGGGGTGGTAGAATGGTGAGAGTGGTAGTGTTGAGTGGGTGGTAGAGTGGTGGGGGTGGTAGATTGGTGGGGGTGGTAGAGTGGTGGGGTGGTAGAGTGGTGGAGGTGGTAGATTGGAGTGGGCGGTAAAGTGGTGGGGGGGTAGAGTGGTGGGGGTGGTAGGGTGGTGGGTGTGAGGGGATGGTGGGGGTGGAATTGTGGTGGGGGTGGAAGAGTGGTAGGGGTGGTAGTGTGGTGAGGTGATAGAGTGGTGGGGGTGGTAGAGTGGTGGGGGTGGTAGAGTGGTGGGGTGGTAGAGTGGCGGGGGTGGTAGTGTGGTAAGGATGGTAGAGAGGTGGGGGTGGTAGAGTGGTTGGGGGTGGTAGAGGGTTGGGGATGGTAGAGTGGTGGGGGTGGTAATGGGGTGGCGGTGGAAAAGGGTGGTGTGGGTGTTAGGGTGGTGGTAAAGTGGTAGGGCGGTAGAGTGGTTGGGGTGATTGAGGGGTAGGGGTGGCAGTGTGGTGGGTGTGGTAGAGTGTGCGAAACCACTGTCTTGTGCAAAACTGCTGTCTTGTGTGAAACCACCGTCTTGTGCAAAACCGCTGTCATGTGCGAAACCACTGTCATGTGCGAAAGCACTGTCGTGTGGGAAACAACTGTCTTCAGCGAAACCACTGTGTTGTGCGAAACCACTGTCTTCAGCGAAACCACTGTGTTGTGCTATACCACTGTCTCTTGCGAAACCACTGTCTTGTGCGAAACCACTGTCTTGTGCGAAACCACTGTCTTGTGGAAATCACTGTCTTGTGCGAAACCACTGTCTTGTGCGAAAGCACTGTCATGTGCGAAAGCACTCACCTGTGCGAAACCACTGTCCTGTGCGAAACCACTGTCATGTGCGAGACCAGTGTCATGTGCGAGACCACTGTCATGTGCGAGACCAGTGTCATGTGCGAGACCACTGTCATGTGCGAGACCACTGTCATGTGCGAGACCACTGTCATGTGCGAGACCACTGTCATGTGTGAGACCACTGTCATGTGCGAGACCAGTGTCATGTGCGAGACCACTGTCATGTGCGAGACCACTGTCATGTGCGAGACCACTGTCATGTGCGAGACCACTGTCATGTGCGAGACCACTGTCATGTGCGAAACCACTGTCATGTGCGAAACCACTGCCATGTGCGAAACCACTGTCATGTGCGAGACCACTGTAATGTGCGAGACGAGACCACTGTCATGTGCGAGACCACTGTCATGTGCGAGACCACTGTCTTGTGCGAAACCACTGTCTTGTGCGAAACCACTGTCTTGTGCAAAACCACTGCCTTGTGCGAACCCACTGTCTTGTGCGAAACCACTGTCTTGTGCGAAAACACTGTCTTGTGTGAAAACACTGTCTTGTGCTAAAACACTGTCATGTGTGAAACCACTGTCATGTGTGAAACCACTATTTTGTGCGAAACCACTGTTTTGTGCGAAACCACTCTTTTGTGCGACACCACTGTCCCATGCCAAACCACTGTCATGTGCGAAACCATTCACCTGTGCGAAACCATTCACCTGTGCGAAACCACTCACCTTTGTGAAACCACTCAACTGTGCGAAACCACTGTCTCATGCGAAACCACTGTCTTATGCGAAACCACTGTCTCGTGCGAAACCACTGTTTTGTGCAAAACCAATGTCTTTTGTGAAACCACTGTCTAGTGCGAAACAAACTATTGTGCGAAACCACTGTCTAGTGCGAAACCACTGTCTTGTGCGAAACCACTGTCTTGTGCGAAACCACTGTCTTGTGCGAAACCACTGTCTTGTGCGAAACCACTGTCTTGTGCGAAACCACTGTCTTTTGCGAAACCACTGTCTTGTGCGAAACCACTGTCATGTGCGAAACCACTGTCATGTGCGAAACCACTGTCATGTGCGAAACCACTGTCATGTGCGAAACCACAGTCATGTGCGAAACCACAGTCATGTGCGAAACCACAGTCATGTGCGAAACCACAGTCATGTGCGAAACCACAGTCATGTGCGAAACCACTGTCATGTGCGAAACCACTGTCTTGTGCGAAACCACTGTCTTGTGCGAAACCACTGTCTTGTGCGAAACCACTGTCTTGTGCGAAACCACTGTCTTGTGCGAAACCACTGTCATGTGCGAAACCACTGTCATGTGCGAAACCACTGTCATGTGCGAAACCACTGTCATGTGCGAAACCACTGTCATGTGCGAAACCACTGTCATGTGCGAAACCACTGTCATGTGCGAAACCACTGTCATGTGCGAAACCTGTGTCATGTGCGAAACCAGTGTCATGTGCGAGACCACTGTCATGTGCGAGACCACTGTCTTGTACGAAACCACTGTCTTGTACGAAACCACTGTCTTGTACGAAACCACCGTCTTGTACGAAAACACCGTCTTGTACGAAACCACTGTCTTGTACGAAACCACTGTCTTGTGCGAAACCACTGTCTTGTGCGAAACCACTGTCTTGTGCGAAACCACTGTCTTGTGCGAAACCTCTGTCTTGTGCGAAACCACTGTCTTGTGTGAAACCACTGTCTTGTCTTAAAACACTGTCATGTGCAAAACCACTGTCTTGTGCGAAAACACTGTCATGTGCGAAACCACTGTCAAGTGCGAAACCACTGTCAAGTGCGATACCACTGTCTTGTGTGAAACCACTGTCTTGTGTGAAACCACTGTCTTGTGTGAAAACACTGTCTTGTGCTAAAACACTGTCATGTGTGAAACCACTGTCATGTGTGAAACCACTGTCATGTGTGAAACCACTGTCATGTGTGAAACCACTGTCATGTGGGAAACCACTGTCATGTGCGAAACCACTGTCATGTGCGAAACCACTGTTATGTGCGAAACCACTGTCTTGTGCAAAACCACGGTCTTGTGCGAAACCACTGTCTTGTGCGAAACCACTGTCTTGTGCGAAAGCACTGTCTTGTGCGAAACCACTGTCTTGTGCGAAACCACTGTCTTGTGCGAAACCACTGTCTTGTGCGAAACCACTGTCATGTGCGAAACCACTGTCATGTGCGAAACCACTGTCATGTGCGAAACCACTGTCATGTGCGAAACCACAGTCATGTGCGAAACCACAGTCATGTGCGAAACCACTGTCATGTGCGAAACCACTGTCATGTGCGAAACCACTGTCATGTGCGAAACCACTGTCATGTGCGAAACCACTGTCTTGTGCGAAACCACTGTCATGTGCGAAACCACTGTCATGTGCGAAACCAATGTCATGTGCGAAACCAATGTCATGTGCGAAACCACTGTCTTGTGCGAAACCACTGTCTTGTGCGAAACCACTGTCTTGTGCGAAACCACTGTCTTGTGCGTAACCACTGTCTTGTGCGAAACCACTGTCTTGTGCAAAACCACTGTCTTGTGCGAAACCACTGTCTTGTGCGAAACCACTGTCATGTGTCAAACCACTGTCATGTGCGAAACCACTGTCATGTGCGAAACCACTGTCATGTGCGAAACCACTGTCATGTGCGAAACCACTGTCATGTGCGAAACCAGTGTCATGTGCGAGACCACTGTCATGTGCGAGACCACTTTCTTGTGCGTAACCACTGTCTTGTACGAAACCACTGTCTTGTACGAAACCGCTGTCTTGTACGAAACCACCGTCTTGTACGAAACCACTGTCTTGTACGAAACCACTGTCTTGTGCGAAACCACTGTCTTGTGCGAAACCACTGTCGTGTGCGAAACCACTGTCTTGTGCGAAACCACTGTCTTGTGCGAAACCACTGTCTTGTAGGAAACCACTGTCTTGTGCGAAAGCACTGTCTTGTGTGAAAACACTGTCTTGTGTGAAAACACTGTCATGTGCGAAACCACTGTCATGTGCGAAAACACTGCCATGTGCGAAACCACTGTCAAGTGCGAAACCACTGTCTTGTGTGAAACCACTGTCTTGTGTGAAACCACTGTCTTGTGTGAAAACACTGTCTTGTGCTAAAACACTGTCATGTGTGAAACCACTGTCATGTGTGAAACCACTGTCATGTGTGAAACCACTGTCATGTGCGAAACCACTGTCTTGTGCGAAACCACTGTCTTGTGCGAAACCACTGTCTTGTGCGAAACCACTGTCTTGTGCGAAACCACTTTCTTGTGCGAAACCTTTGCCATGTGCGAAACCACTGTCTTGTGCGAAACCTTTGCCATGTGCGAAACCACTGTCATATGCGAAACCACTATTTTGTGCGAAACCACTGTTTTGTGCGAAACCACTGTTTTGTGTGACACCACTGTCCCGTGCCAAACCACTGTCATGTGCGAAAACATTCACGTGTGCGAAACCACTCACCTTTGTGAAACCACTCAACTGTGCGAAACCACTGTCTCATGAGAAACCACTGTCTTGAGCGAAACCACTGTCTCGTGCGAAACGATTGTTATGTGCGAAACCAATGTCTTGTGTGAAACCACTGTCTAGTGCGAAACCAGTGTCTAGTGCGAAACCACTGTCTTGTGCGAAACCACTGTCTTTTGCGAAACCACTGTCTTGTGCGAAACCACTGTCTTGTGCTATACCACTGTCATGTGCGAAAGCACTGTCATGTGCGAAACCACTGTCATGTGCAAAACCACTGTCATGTGCAAAACCACTGTTTTGTGCGAAACCACAATCTTGTGCGAAACCACTCTCTTGTGTGAAACCACTGTTTTGTGCGAAACCACTGTCTTGTGCGAAACCACTGTCTTGTGCGAAACCACTGTCTTGTGCGAAACCACTGTCTTGTCAGAAACCACTGTCTTGTGCGAAACCACTGTCTTGTGCGAAACCACTGTCTTGTGCGAAACCACTGTCTTGTGCGAAACCACTGTCTTGTGCGAAACCACTGTCTTGTGCGAAACCACTGTCTTGTGCGTAACCACTGTCTTGTGCGAAACCACTGTCTTGTGCGAAACCACTGTCTTGTGCGAAACCGCTGTCTTGTGCGAAACCACTGTCTTGTGCGAAAACACTGACTTGTGCGAAAACACTGTCATTTGTGAAACCACTGTCTTGTGCGAAAACACTGTCTTGTGTGAAAACACTGTCATTTATGAAACCACTGTCTTGTGCGAAAACACTGTCAATTGTGAAACCACTGTCATGTGCGAAAACACTGTCTTGTACAAAACCATTGCAATGTGCGAAACCACTGTCTTGTATGAAACCACTGTCTTGTACGAAACCACTGTCTTGTAAGAAACCACTGTCTTGTGCAAAACCACTGTCTTGTGCGAAACCACTGTAATGTGCGAAACCACTCACCTTTGCGAAACCACTCAACTGTGTGAAATCACTGTCTCGTGCGAAACCACTGTCTCGTGCGAAACCACTGTCTCGTGCGAAACCACTCTCTCGTGCGAAACCACTCTCTCGTGCGAAACCACTCTCTCGTGCGAAACCACTCTCACGTGCGAAACCACTGTCTCGTGAGAAACCACTGTCTCGTGCGAAACCACTGTCTCGTGCGAAACCACTGTCTCGTGCAAACCACTGTCTCGTGCGAAACCACTGTCTCGTGCGAAACCACTGTCTTGTGCGAAACCACTGTCATCAGCGAAACCAATGTCTAGTGCGAAACAACACTCCTGTGCGAAACCACTGTCTTCTGCGAAACCACTGTGTTGTGCTATACCACTGTCTCTTGCGAAACCACTGTCTTGTGCGAAACCACTGTCTTGTGCGAAACCACTGTCTTGTGCGAAACCACTGTCTTGTGCGAAACCACTGTCTTGTGCGATACCACTGTCTTGTGCGAAACCACTGTCTTGTGCGTAACCACTGTCTTGTGCGAAACCACTGTCTTGTGCAAAACCACTGTCTTGTGCGAAACCACTGTCTTGTGCGAAACCACTGTCATGTGTCAAACCACTGTCATGTGCGAAACCACTGTCATGTGCGAAACCACTGTCATGTGCGAAACCACTGTCATGTGCGAAACCACTGTCATGTGCGAAACCAGTGTCATGTGCGAGACCACTGTCATGTGCGAGACCACTTTCTTGTGCGTAACCACTGTCTTGTACGAAACCACTGTCTTGTACGAAACCGCTGTCTTGTACGAAACCACCGTCTTGTACGAAACCACTGTCTTGTACGAAACCACTGTCTTGTGCGAAACCACTGTCTTGTGCGAAACCACTGTCGTGTGCGAAACCACTGTCTTGTGCGAAACCACTGTCTTGTGCGAAACCACTGTCTTGTAGGAAACCACTGTCTTGTGCGAAAGCACTGTCTTGTGTGAAAACACTGTCTTGTGTGAAAACACTGTCATGTGCGAAACCACTGTCATGTGCGAAAACACTGCCATGTGCGAAACCACTGTCAAGTGCGAAACCACTGTCTTGTGTGAAACCACTGTCTTGTGTGAAACCACTGTCTTGTGTGAAAACACTGTCTTGTGCTAAAACACTGTCATGTGTGAAACCACTGTCTTGTGTGAAACCACTGTCTTGTGTGAAACCACTGTCTTGTGCGAAACCACTGTCTTGTGCGAAACCACTGTCTTGTGCGAAACCACTGTCTTGTGCGAAACCACTTTCTTGTGCGAAACCTTTGCCATGTGCGAAACCACTGTCTTGTGCGAAACCTTTGCCATGTGCGAAACCACTGTCATATGCGAAACCACTATTTTGTGCGAAACCACTGTTTTGTGCGAAACCACTGTTTTGTGTGACACCACTGTCCCGTGCCAAACCACTGTCATGTGCGAAAACATTCACGTGTGCGAAACCACTCACCTTTGTGAAACCACTCAACTGTGCGAAACCACTGTCTCATGAGAAACCACTGTCTTGAGCGAAACAACTGTCTCGTGCGAAACGATTGTTATGTGCGAAACCAATGTCTTGTGTGAAACCACTGTCTAGTGCGAAACCAGTGTCTAGTGCGAAACCACTGTCTTTTGCGAAACCACTGTCTTTTGCGAAACCACTGTCTTGTGCGAAACCACTGTCTTGTGCTATACCACTGTCATGTGCGAAAGCACTGTCATGTGCGAAACCACTGTCATGTGCGAAACCACTGTCATGTGCAAAACCACTGTCATGTGCAAAACCACTGTTTTGTGCGAAACCACAATCTTGTGCGAAACCACTCTCTTGTGTGAAACCACTGTTTTGTGCGAAACCACTGTCTTGTGCGAAACCACTGTCTTGTGCGAAACCACTGTCTTGTGCGAAACCACTGTCTTGTGCGAAACCACTGTCTTGTGCGAAACCACTGTCTTGTGCGAAACCACTATCTTGTGCGAAACCACTGTCTTGTGCGAAACCACTGTCTTGTGCGAAACCACTGTCTTGTGCGTAACCACTGTCTTGTGCGAAACCACTGTCTTGTGCGAAACCACTGTCTTGTGCGAAACCGCTGTCTTGTGCGAAACCACTGTCTTGTGCGAAAACACTGTCTTGTGCGAAAACACTGTCATTTGTGAAACCACTGTCTTGTGCGAAAACACTGTCTTGTGTGAAAACACTGTCATTTATGAAACCACTGTCTTGTGCGAAAACACTGTCAATTGTGAAACCACTGTCATGTGCGAAAACACTGTCTTGTACAAAACCATTGCAATGTGCGAAACCACTGTCTTGTATGAAACCACTGTCTTGTACGAAACCACTGTCTTGTAAGAAACCACTGTCTTGTGCAAAACCACTGTCTTGTGCGAAACCACTGTAATGTGCGAAACCACTCACCTTTGCGAAACCACTCAACTGTGTGAAATCACTGTCTCGTGCGAAACCACTGTCTCGTGCGAAACCACTGTCTCGTGCGAAACCACTCTCTCGTGCGAAACCACTCTCTTGTGCGAAACCACTCTCTCGTGCGAAACCACTCTCACGTGCGAAACCACTGTCTCGTGCGAAACCACTGTCTCGTGCGAAACCACTGTCTCGTGCGAAACCACTGTCTCGTGCAAACCACTGTCTCGTGCGAAACCACTGTCTCGTGCGAAACCACTGTCTTGTGCGAAACCACTGTCATCAGCGAAACCAATGTCTAGTGCGAAACAACACTCCTGTGCGAAACCACTGTCTTCTGCGAAACCACTGTGTTGTGCTGTACCACTGTCTCTTGCGAAACCACTGTCTTGTGCGAAACCACTGTCTTGTGCGAAACCACTGTCTTGTGCGAAACCACTGTCTTGTGCGAAACCACTGTCTTGTGCGATACCACTGTCTTGTGCGAAAGCACTGTCATGTGCGAAAGCACTCACCTGTGCGAAACCACTGTCCTGTGCGAAACCACTGTCATGTGCGAAACCACTGTCATGTGCGAAACCACTGTTTTGTGCGAAACCACTGTCTTGTGCAAAACCACTGTCTTGTGCGAATCCACTGTCTTGTGCGAATCCATTGTCTTGTGCGAACCCACTGTTTTGTGCGAAACCACTGTCTTGTGCAAAACCACTGTTTTGTGCGAATCCACTGTCTTGTGCGAATCCACTGTCTTGTGCGAATCCAGTGTCTTGTGCGAATCCACTGTCTTGTGCGAATCCACTGTCTTGTGCGAAACCACTGTCTTGTGCGAATCCACTGTCTTGTGCGAATCCACTGTCTTATGCGAATCCACTGTCTTGTGCGAAACCACTGTCTTGTGCGAAACCACTGACATGTGCGAAACCACTGACATGTGCGAAACCACTGACATGTGCGAAACCACTGACATGTGCGAAACCACTGTCTTGTGCGAAACCACTGTCTTGTGCGAAACCACTGTCTTGTGCGAAACCACTGTCTTGTGCGAAACCACTGTGTTGTGCAAAACCACTGCCTTGTGCGAACCCACTGTCTTGTGCGAATCCACTGTCTTGTGCGAATCCACTGTCTTGTGCAAAACCACTGTCTTGTGCGAATCCACTGTCTTGTGCGAAACCACTGTCTTGTGCGAAACCACTGACATGTGCGAAACCACTGACATGTGCGAAACCACTGACACGTGCGAAACCACTGACACGTGCGAAACCACTGTCTTGTGCGAAACCACTGTCTTGTGCGAAACCACTGTCTTGTGCGAAACCACTGTCTTGTGCGAAACCACTGTCTTGTGCAAAACCACTGCCTTGTGCGAACCCACTGTCTTGTGCGAATCCACTGTCTTGTGCGAAACCACTGTCTTGTGCGAAACCACTGTCTTGTGTGAATCCACTGTCTTGTGCGAATCCACTGTCTTGTGCGAATCCACTGTCTTGTGCGAATCCACTGTCTTGTGCGAAACCACTGACATGTGCGAAACCACTGACATGTGCGAAACCACTGACATGTGCGAAACCACTGTCTTGTGCGAAACCACTGTCTTGTGCGAAACCACTGTCTTGTGCGAAACCACTGTCTTGTGCAAAACCACTGTCTTTTGCGAAACCACTGTCTTGTGCGAATCCACTGTCTTGTGCGAATCCACTGTCTTGTGCAAAACCACTGTCTTGTGCGAATCCACTGTCTTGTGCGAAACCACTGTCTTGTGCGAAACCACTGACATGTGCGAAACCACTGACATGTGCGAAACCACTGACATGTGCGAAACCACTGACATGTGCGAAACCACTGTCTTGTGTGAAACCACTGTCTTGTGCGAAACCACTATCTTGTGCGAAACCACTGTCTTGTGCGAAACCACTGTCTTGTGCAAAACCACTGACATGTGCGAATCCACTGTTTTGTGCGAATCCACTGTCTTGTGCGAATCCACTGTCTTGTGCAAAACCACTGTCTTGTGCGAATCCACTGTCTTGTGCGAATCCACTGTCTTGTGCGAATCCACTGTCTTGTGCGAATCCACTGTCTTGTGCGAAACCACTGACATGTGCGAAACCACTGACAGGTGCGAAACCACTGACATGTGCGAAACCACTGACATGTGCGAAACCACTGTCTTGTGCGAAACCACTGTCTTGTGCGAAACCACTGTCTTGTGCGAAACCACTGTCTTGTGCGAAACCACTGTCTTGTGCAAAACCACTGCCTTGTGCGAACCCACTGTCTTGTGCGAAACCACTGTCTTGTGTGAAAACACTGTCTTGTGCTAAAACACTGTCATGTGTGAAACCACTGTCATGTGTGAAACCACTATTTTGTGCGAAACCACTGTTTTGTGCGAAACCACTCTTTTGTGCGACACCACTGTCCCGTGCCAAACCACTGTCATGTGCGAAACCATTCACCTGTGCGAAACCATTCACCTGTGCGAAACCACTCACCTTTGTGAAACCACTCAACTGTGCGAAACCACTGTCTCATGCGAAACCACTGTCTTCTGCGAAACCACTGTCTCGTGCGAAACCACTGTTTTGTGCAAAACCAATGTCTTTTGTGAAACCACTGTCTAGTGCGAAACAAACTATTGTGCGAAACCACTGTCTAGTGCGAAACCACTGTCTTGTGCGAAACCACTGTCTTGTGCGAAACCACTGTCTTGTGCGAAACCACTGTCTTGTGCGAAACCACTGTCTTGTGCGAAACCACTGTTTTGTGCGAAACCACTGTCTTGTGCAAAACCACTGTCTTGTGCGAATCCACTGTCTTGTGCGAATCCATTGTCTTGTGCGAACCCACTGTTTTGTGCGAAACCACTGTCTTGTGCAAAACCACTGTTTTGTGCGAATCCACTGTCTTGTGCGAATCCACTGTCTTGTGCGAATCCACTGTCTTTTGCGAATCCACTGTCTTGTGCGAATCCACTGTCTTGTGCGAACCCACTGTCTTGTGCGAAACCACTGTCTTGTGCGAATCCACTGTCTTGTGCGAATCCACTGTCTTATGCGAATCCACTGTCTTGTGCGAAACCACTGTCTTGTGCGAAACCACTGACATGTGCGAAACCACTGACATGTGCGAAACCACTGACATGTGCGAAACCACTGACATGTGCGAAACCACTGTCTTGTGCGAAACCACTGTCTTGTGCGAAACCACTGTCTTGTGCGAAACCACTGTCTTGTGCGAAACCACTGTCTTGTGCAAAACCACTGCCTTGTGCGAACCCACTGTCTTGTGCGAATCCACTGTCTTGTGCGAATCCACTGTCTTGTGCAAAACCACTGTCTTGTGCGAATCCACTGTCTTGTGCGAAACCACTGTCTTGTGCGAATCCACTGTCTTGTGCGAAACCACTGTCTTGTGCGAAACCACTGACATGTGCGAAACCACTGACATGTGCGAAACCACTGACACGTGCGAAACCACTGACACGTGCGAAACCACTGTCTTGTGCGAAACCACTGTCTTGTGCGAAACCACTGTCTTGTGCGAAACCACTGTCTTGTGCGAAACCACTGTCTTGTGCAAAACCACTGCCTTGTGCGAACCCACTGTCTTGTGCGAATCCACTGTCTTGTGCGAAACCACTGTCTTGTGCGAAACCACTGTCTTGTGTGAATCCACTGTCTTGTGCGAATCCACTGTCTTGTGCGAATCCACTGTCTTGTGCGAATCCACTGTCTTGTGCGAAACCACTGACATGTGCGAAACCACTGACATGTGCGAAACCACTGACATGTGCGAAACCACTGACATGTGCGAAACCACTGTCTTGTGCGAAACCACTGTCTTGTGCGAAACCACTGTCTTGTGCGAAACCACTGTCTTGTGCGAAACCACTGTCTTGTGCAAAACCACTGCCTTGTGCGAACCCACTGTCTTGTGCGAAACCACTGTCTTGTGTGAAAACACTGTCTTGTGCTAAAACACTGTCATGTGTGAAACCACTGTCATGTGTGAAACCACTATTTTGTGCGAAACCACTGTTTTGTGCGAAACCACTCTTTAGTGCGACACCACTGTCCCGTGCCAAACCACTGTCATGTGCGAAACCACTCACCTTTGTGAAACCACTCAACTGTGCGAAACCACTGTCTCATGCGAAACCACTGTCTTCTGCGAAACCACTGTCTCGTGCGAAACCACTGTTTTGTGCAAAACCAATGTCTTTTGTGAAACCACTGTCTAGTGCGAAACAAACTATTGTGCGAAACCACTGTCTAGTGCGAAACCACTGTCTTGTGCGAAACCACTGTCTTGTGCGAAACCACTGTCTTGTGCGAAGCCACTGTCTTGTTCGAAGCCACTGTCCCGTGCCAAACCACTGTCATGTGCGAAACCACTCACCTGTGTGAAGCCACTCACCTGTGTGAAACCACTCACCTGTGTGAAACCACTCACCTGTGTGAAACCACTCACCTGTGTGAAACCACTCACCTGTGTGAAACCACTCACCTTTGCGAAACCACTCACCTTTGCGAAACCACTGACCTTTGCGAAACCACTCAACTGTGCGAAACCACTCAACTGTGCGAAACCACTCAACTGTGCGAAACCACTGTCTAGTGCGAAACCTCTGTCTTGTGCGAAACCTCTGTCTTGTGCGAAACCTCTGTCTCGTGCGAAACCTCTGTCTTGTGCGAAACCTTTGTCTTGTGCGAAACCTCTGTCTCGTGCGAAACCACTGTATTTTGCAAAACCACTGTCTTGTGCGAAGCCACTGTCTTGTGCGAAACCACTGTCATGTGCGAAACCACTGTCATGTGCGAAACCACTGTCATGTGCGAAACCACTGTCAAGTGCGAAACCACTGTCTTGTGTGAAACCACTGTCTTGTGTGAAAACACTGTCTTGTGCTAAAACACTGTCATGTGTGAAACCAATGTCATGTGTGAAACCAATGTCATGTGCGAAACCACTGTCTTGTGCGAAACCACTGTCTTATGCGAAACCACTGTCTTGTGCGAAACCACTGTCTTGTGAGAAACCTTTGCCATGTGCGAAACCACTGTCTTGTGCGAAACCTTTGCCATGTGCGAAACCACTGTCATATGCGAAACCACTATTTTCTGCGAAACCACTGTTTTGTGCGAAACCACTGTATTGTGTGACACCACTGTCCCGTGCCAAACCACTGTCATGTGCGAAACCATTCACGTGTGCGAAACCACTCACCTTTGTGAAACCACTCAACTGTGCGAAACCACTGTCTCATGCGAAACCACTGTCTTGTGCGAAACCACTGACTCGTGTGAAACGATTGTTTTGTGCGAAACCAATGTCTTGTGTGAAACCACTGTCTAGTGCGAAACAAACTATTGTGCGAAACCACTGTCTAGTGCGAAACCACTGTCTTGTGCGAAACCACTGTCTTGTGCGAAACCACTGTCTTGTGCGAAACCACTGTCTTGTGCTATACCACTGTCTTGTGCTATACCACTGTCATGTGCGAAAGCACTGTCATGTGCGAAACCACTGTCATGTGCGAAACCACTGTCATGTGCGAAACCACTGTCTTGTGCGAAACCACTGTCATGTGCGAAACCACTGTCATGTGCGAAACCAATGTCATGTGCGAAACCACTGTCTTGTGCGAAACCACTGTCTTGTGCGAAACCACTGTCTTGTGCGAAACCACTGTCTTGTGCGAAACCACTGTCTTGTGCGAAACCACTGTCTTGTGCGAAGCCACTGTCTTGTTCGAAGCCACTGTCCCGTGCCAAACCACTGTCATGTGCGAAACCACTCACCTGTGTGAAGCCACTCACCTGTGTGAAACCACTCACCTGTGTGAAACCACTCACCTGTGTGAAACCACTCACCTGTGTGAAACCACTCACCTTTGCGAAACCACTGACCTTTGCGAAACCACTCAACTGTGCGAAACCACTCAACTGTGCGAAACCACTCAACTGTGCGAAACCACTCAACTGTGCGAAACCACTGTCTAATGCGAAACCTCTGTCTTGTGCGAAACCTCTGTCTTGTGCGAAACCTCTGTCTCGTGCGAAACCTCTGTCTTGTGCGAAACCTTTGTCTTGTGCGAAACCTCTGTCTCGTGCGAAACCACTGTATTTTGCAAAACCACTGTCTTGTGCGAAGCCACTGTCTTGTGCGAAACCACTGTCATGTGCGAAACCACTGTCATGTGCGAAACCACTGTCATGTGCGAAACCACTGTCATGTGCGAAACCACTGTCATGTGCGAAACCACTGTCATGTGCGAAACCACTGTCATGTGTGAAACCTGTGTCATGTGCGAAACCTGTGTCATGTGCGAGACCAGTGTCATGTGCGAGACCACTGTCATGTGCGAGACCACTTTTTGTGCGTAACCACTGTCTTGTGCGAAACCAATGTCTTGTACGAAACCACTGTCTTGTACGAAACCACTGTCTTGTACGAAACCACTGTCTTGTACGAAACCACTGTCTTGTACGAAACCACTGTCTTGTGCGAAACCACTGTCTTGTGCGAAACCACTGTCTTGTGCGAAACCACTGTCTTGTGCGAAACCACTGTCTTGTGTGAAAACACTGTCTTGTGTGAAAACACTGTCATGTGCGAAAACACTGTCTTGTGTGAAAACACTGTAATGTGCGTAACCACTGTCAAGTGCGAAACCACTGTCAAGTGCGAAACCACTGTCTTGTGTGAAACCACTGTCTTGTGTGAAAACACTGTCTTGTGCTAAAACACTGTCATGTGTGAAACCAATGTCATGTGCGAAACCACTGTCTTGTGCGAAACCACTGTCTTATGCGAAACCACTGTCTTGTGCGAAACCACTGTCTTGTGAGAAACCTTTGCCATGTGCGAAACCACTGTCTTGTGCGAAACCTTTGCCATGTGCGAAACCACTGTCATATTCGAAACCACTATTTTGTGCGAAACCACTGTTTTGTGCGAAACCACTGTATTGTGTGACACCACTGTCCCGTGCCAAACCACTGTCATGTGCGAAACCATTCACGTGTGCGAAACCACTCACCTTTGTGAAACCACTCAACTGTGCGAAACCACTGTCTCATGCGAAACCACTGTCTTGTGCGAAACCACTGACTCGTGCGAAACGATTGTTTTGTGCGAAACCAATGTCTTGTGTGAAACCACTGTCTAGTGCGAAACAAACTATTGTGCAAAACCACTGTCTAGTGCGAAACCACTGTCTTGTGCGAAACCACTGTCTTGTGCGAAACCACTGTCTTGTGCGAAACCACTGTCTTGTGCAAAACCACTGCCTTGTGCGAACCCACTGTCTTGTGCGAATCCACTGTCTTGTGCGAACCCACTGTCTTGTGCGAAACCACTGTCTTGTGCGAAACCACTGTCTTGTGTGAATCCACTGTCTTGTGCGAATCCACTGTCTTGTGCGAATCCACTGTCTTGTGCGAATCCACTGTCTTGTGCGAAACCACTGTCTTGTGCGAAACCACTGTCTTGTGCGAACCCACTGTCTTGTGCGAATCCACTGTCTTGTGCGAAACCACTGTCTTGTGCGAAACCACTGTCTTGTGCGAAACCACTGTCTTGTGCGAAACCACTGTCTTGTGCGAAACCACTGTCTTGTGCGAAGCCACTGTCTTGTTCGAAGCCACTGTCCCGTGCCAAACCACTGTCATGTGCGAAACCACTCACCTGTGTGAAGCCACTCACCTGTGTGAAACCACTCACCTGTGTGAAACCACTCACCTGTGTGAAACCACTCACCTGTGTGAAACCACTCACCTGTGTGAAACCACTCACCTTTGCGAAACCACTGACCTTTGCGAAACCACTCAACTGTGCGAAACCACTCAACTGTGCGAAACCACTCAACTGTGCGAAACCACTCAACTGTGCGAAACCACTGTCTAGTGCGAAACCTCTGTCTTGTGCGAAACCTCTGTCTTGTGCGAAACCTCTGTCTCGTGCGAAACCTCTGTCTTGTGCGAAACCTTTGTCTTGTGCGAAACCTCTGTCTCGTGCGAAACCACTGTATTTTGCAAAACCACTGTCTTGTGCGAAGCCACTGTCTTGTGCGAAACCACTGTCATGTGCGAAACCACTGTCATGTGCGAAACCACTGTCATGTGCGAAACCACTGTCATGTGCGAAACCACTGTCATGTGCGAAACCACTGTCATGTGCGAAACCACTGTCATGTGTCAAACCTGTGTCATGTGCGAAACCTGTGTCATGTGCGAGACCAGTGTCATGTGCGAGACCACTGTCATGTGCGAGACCACTTTTTGTGCGTAACCACTGTCTTGTGCGAAACCAATGTCTTGTACGAAACCACTGTCTTGTACGAAACCACTGTCTTGTACGAAACCACTGTCTTGTACGAAACCACTGTCTTGTGCGAAACCACTGTCTTGTGCGAAACCACTGTCTTGTGCGAAACCAGTGTCTTGTGCGAAACCACTGTCTTGTGCGAAACCACTCTCTTGTGCGAAACCACTGTCTTGTGCGAAACCACTGTCTTGTGTGAAAACACTGTCTTGTGTGAAAACACTGTCATGTGCGAAAACACTGTCTTGTGTGAAAACACTGTAATGTGCGTAACCACTGTCAAGTGCGAAACCACTGTCAAGTGCGAAACCACTGTCTTGTGTGAAACCACTGTCTTGTGTGAAAACACTGTCTTGTGCTAAAACACTGTCATGTGTGAAACCAATGTCATGTGCGAAACCACTGTCTTGTGCGAAACCACTGTCTTATGCGAAACCACTGTCTTGTGCGAAACCACTGTCTTGTGAAAAACCTTTGCCATGTGCGAAACCACTGTCTTGTGCGAAACCTTTGCCATGTGCGAAACCACTGTCATATTCGAAACCACTATTTTGTGCGAAACCACTGTTTTGTGCGAAACCACTGTATTGTGTGACACCACTGTCCCGTGCCAAACCACTGTCATGTGCGAAACCATTCACGTGTGCGAAACCACTCACCTTTGTGAAACCACTCAACTGTGCGAAACCACTGTCTCATGCGAAACCACTGTCTTGTGCGAAACCACTGACTCGTGCGAAACGATTGTTTTGTGCGAAACCAATGTCTTGTGTGAAACCACTGTCTAGTGCGAAACAAACTATTGTGCAAAACCACTGTCTAGTGCGAAACCACTGTCTTGTGCGAAACCACTGTCTTGTGCGAAACCACTGTCTTGTGCGAAACCACTGTCTTGTGCAAAACCACTGCCTTGTGCGAACCCACTGTCTTGTGCGAATCCACTGTCTTGTGCGAACCCACTGTCTTGTGCGAAACCACTGTCTTGTGTGAATCCACTGTCTTGTGCGAATCCACTGTCTTGTGCGAATCCACTGTCTTGTGCGAATCCACTGTCTTGTGCGAAACCACTGTCTTGTGCGAAACCACTGACATGTGCGAAACCACTGACATGTGCGAAACCACTGACATGTGCGAAACCACTGTCTTGTGCGAAACCACTTTCTTGTGCAAAACCACTTTCTTGTGTGAAACCACTGTCTTGTGCGAAACCACTGTCTTGTGCGAAACCACTGTCTTGTGCGAACCCACTGTCTTGTGCGAATCCACTGTCTTGTGCGACACCACTGTCTTGTGCGAAACCACTGTCTTGTGCGAATCCACTGTCTTGTGCGAAACCACTGTCTTGTGCGAAACCACTGACATGTGCGAAACCACTGACATGTGCGAAACCACTGACATGTGCGAAACCACTGACATGTGCGAAACCACTGTCTTGTGCGAAACCACTGTCTTGTGCGAAACCACTGTCTTGTGCGAAACCACTGTCTTGTGCGAAACCACTGTCTTGTGCAAAACCACTGCCTTGTGCGAACCCACTGTCTTGTGCGAATCCACTGTCTTGTGCGAATCCACTGTCTTGTGCAAAACCACTGTCTTGTGCGAATCCACTGTGTTGTGCGAAACCACTGTCTTGTGCGAAACCACTGACATGTGCGAAACCACTGACATGTGCGAAACCACTGTCTTGTGCGAAACCACTGTCTTGTGCGAAACCACTGTCTTGTGCGAAACCACTATCTTGTGCGAAACCACTGTCTTGTGCGAAACCACTGACATGTGCGAATCCACTGACATGTGCGAATCCACTGTCTTGTGCGAATCCACTGTCTTCTGCGAATCCACTGTCTTGTGCAAAACCACTGTCTTGTGCGAATCCACTGTCTTGTGCGAATCCACTGTCTTGTGCGAATCCACTGTCTTATGCGAATCCACTGACTTGTGCGAAACCACTGACATGTTCGAAACCACTGACATGTGCGAAACCACAGACATGTGCGAAACCACTGTCTTGTGCGAAACCACTGTCTTGTGCGAAACCACAGTCTTGTGCGAAACCACTGTCTTGTGCGAAACCACTGTCTTGTGCGAAACCACTGTCTTGTGCAAAACCACTGCCTTGTGCGAACACACTGTCTTGTGCGAAACCACTGTCTTGTGCGAAACCACTGTCTTGTGCAAAACCACTGTGTTGTGCGAAACCACTGTCTTGTGCGAAACCACTGTCATGTGCGAAACCACTGTCATGTGCGAAACCACTGTCATGTGCGAAACCACTGTCATGTGCGAAACCACTCTTTTGTGCGACACCACTGTCCCGTGCCAAACCACTGTCATGTGCGAAACCATTCACCTGTGCGAAACCATTCACCTGTGTGAAACCACTCACCTTTGTGAAACCACTCAACTGTGCGAAACCACTGTCTCATGCGAAACCACTGTCTTCTGCGAAACCACTGTCTCGTGCGAAACCACCGTTTTGTGCAAAACCAATGTCTTTTGTGAAACCACTGTCTAGTGCGAAACAAACTATTGTGCGAAACCACTGTCTAATGCGAAACCACTGTCTTGTGCGAAACCACTGTCTTGTGCGAAACCACTGTCTTGTGCGAAACCACTGTCTTGTGCAAAACCACTGTGTTGTGCGAAACCACTGTCTTGTGCGAAACCACTGTCATGTGCGAAACCACTGTCATGTGCGAAACCACTGTCATGTGCGAAACCACTGTCATGTGCGAAACCACTGTCATGTGCGAAACCACTGTCATGTGCGAAACCACAGTTATGTGCGAAACCACTGTCATGTGCGAAACCACTGTCATGTGTGAAACCACTGTCATGTGCGAAACCACTGTCATGTGCGAAACCACAGTCATGTTCGAAACCACTGTCATGTGCGAAACCACTGTCAAGTGTGAAACCACTGTCGTGTGCGAAACCACTGTCATGTGCGAAACCACTGTCTTGTGCGAAACCACTGTCATGTGCGAAACCAATGTCATGTGCGAAACCACTGTCTTGTGCGAAACCACTGTCTTGTGCGAAACCACTGTCTTGTGCGAAACCACTGTCTTGTGCGAAACCACTGTCTTGTGCGAAACCACTGTCTTGTGCGAAGCCACTGTCTTGTTCGAAGCCACTGTCCCGTGCCAAACCACTGTCATGTGCGAAACCACTCACCTGTGTGAAGCCACTCACCTGTGTGAAACCACTCACCTGTGTGAAACCACTCACCTGTGTGAAACCACTCACCTGTGTGAAACCACTCACCTGTGTGAAACCACTCACCTTTGCGAAACCACTGACCTTTGCGAAACCACTCAACTGTGCGAAACCACTCAACTGTGCGAAACCACTCAACTGTGCGAAACCACTCAACTGTGCGAAACCACTGTCTAGTGCGAAACCTCTGTCTTGTGCGAAACCTGTGTCTTGTGCGAAACCTCTGTCTCGTGCGAAACCTCTGTCTTGTGCGAAACCTTTGTCTTGTGCGAAACCTCCGAAAACACTGTCTTGTGTGAAAACACTGTAATGTGCGAAACCACTGTCAAGTGCGAAACCACTGTCAAGTGCGAAACCACTGTCTTGAGTGAAACCACTGTCTTGTGTGAAAACACTGTCTTGTGCTAAAACACTGTCATGTGTGAAACCAATGTCATGTGTGAAACCAATGTCATGTGCGAAACCACTGTCTTGTGCGAAACCACTGTCTTATGCGAAACCACTGTCTTGTGCGAAACCACTGTCTTGTGAGAAACCTTTGCCATGTGCGAAACCACTGTCTTGTGCGAAACCTTTGCCATGTGCGAAACCACTGTCATATGCGAAACCACTATTTTGTGCGAAACCACTGTTTTGTGCGAAACCACTGTATTGTGTGACACCACTGTCCCGTGCCAAACCACTGTCATGTGCGAAACCATTCACGTGTGCGAAACCACTCACCTTTGTGAAACCACTCAACTGTGCGAAACCACTGTCTCATGCGAAACCACTGTCTTGTGCGAAACCACTGACACGTGCGAAACGATTGTTTTGTGCGAAACCAATGTCTTGTGTGAAACCACTGTCTAGTGCGAAACAAACTATTGTGCGAAACCACTGTCTAGTGCGAAACCACTGTCTTGTGCGAAACCACTGTCTTGTGCGAAACCACTGTCTTGGGCGAAACCACTGTCTTGTGCGAAACCACTGTCTTGTGCGAAACCACTGTCATGTGAGAAACCACTGTCTTGTGAGAAACCACTGTCTTGTGCGAAACCACTGTCTTGTGCGAAACCACTGTCTTGTGCGAAACCACTGTCTTGTGCGAAACCACTGTCTTGTGCGAAACCACTGTCTTGTGCGAAACCACTGTCTTGTGCGAAACCACTGTCTTGTGCGAAAACACTGTCTTGTGCGAAAACACTGTCTTGTGCGAAAACACTGTCTTGTGCGAAAACACTGTCTTGTGCGAAAACACTGTCATTTGTGAAACCACTGTCTTGTGCGAAAACACTGTCATTTGTGAAACCACTGTCTTGTGCGAAACCACTGTCTTGTGCTATACCACTGTCTTGTGCGAAACCACTGTCTTGTGCGAAACCACTGTCTTGTGCGAAACCACTGTCTTGTGCGAAACCACTGTCTTGTGCGAAACCACTGTCATGTGAGAAACCACTGTCTTGTGAGAAACCACTGTCTTGTGCGAAACCACTGTCTTGTGCGAAACCACTGTCTTGTGCGAAACCACTGTCTTGTGCGAAACCACTGTCTTGTGCGAAACCACTGTCTTGTGCGAAACCACTGTCTTGTGCGAAAACACTGTCTTGTGCGAAAACACTGTCTTGTGCGAAAACACTGTCATGTACGAAAACACTGTCTTGTGCGAAAACACTGTCTTGTGCGAAAACACTGTCATTTGTGAAACCACTGTCTTGTGCGAAAACACTGTCATTTGTGAAACCACTGTCTTGTGCGAAACCACTGTCTTGTGCTATACCACTGTCATGTGCGAAAGCACTGTCATGTGCGAAACCACTGTCATGTGCAAAACCACTGTCATGTGCGAAACCACTGTTTTGTGCGAAACCACAATCTTGTGCGAAACCACTCTCTTGTGTGAAACCACTGTCTTGTGCGAAACCACTGTCTTGTGCGAAACCACTGTCTTGTGCGAAACCACTGTCTTGTGCGAAACCACTGTCTTGTGCGAAACCACTGTCTTGTGCGAAACCACTGTCTTGTGCGAAACCACTGTCTTGTGCGAAACCACTGTCTTGTACGAAACCACTGTCTTGTGCGAAACCACTGTCTTGTGCGAAACCACTGTCTTGTGCGAAACCACTGTCTTGTGCGAAACCACTGTCTTGTGCGGAAACACTGTCTTGTGCGGAAACACTGTCTTGTGCGAAAACACTGTCTTGTGCGAAAACACTGTCTTGTGCGAAAACACTGTCTTGTGCGAAAACACTGTCATTTGTGAAACCACTGTCTTGTGCGAAAACACTGTCATTTGTGAAACCACTGTCATGTGCGAAAACACTCTCTTGTACAAAACCATTGCAATGTGCGAAACCACTGTCTTGTACGAAACCACTGTCTTGTACGAAACCACTGTCTTGTGCGAAACCACTGTCTTGTGCGAAACCACAGTAATGTGCGAAACCACTGTAATGTGCGAAACCACTCACCTTTGCGAAACCACTCAACTGTGCGAAATCACTGTCTCGTGTGAAACCACTGTCTCGTGCGAAACCACTGTCTCGTGCGATACCACTCTCTCGTGCGATACCACTCTCTCGTGCGAAACCACTCTCTCGTGCGAAACCACCCTCATGTGCGAAACCACTGTCTCGTGCGAAACCACTGTCTTGTGCGAAACCACTGTCTCGTGCGAAACCACTGTTTCGTGCTAAACCACTGTCTCGTGCGAAACCACTGTCTCGTGCGAAACCACTGTCTTGTGCGAAACCACTGTCATCAGCGAAACCAATGTCTAGTGCAAAACAACACTCCTGTGTGAAACCACTGTCTTGTGCGAAACCAATGACTTGTGCGAAACCACTGTCTTGTGCGAAACCACTGTCTTGTGCGAAACCACTGTCTTGTGCGAAACCACTGTCTTGTGCGAAACCACTGTCTTGTGCGAAACCACTGTCTTGTGCGAAACCACTGTCTTGTGCGAAACTAGTCATGTGCGAAACTACTGTCACATGCGAAACCACTCACCTGTGCGAAACCACTGTCCTGTGCGAAACCACTGTCTTGTGCGAAACCACTGTCTTGTGCGAAACCACTGTCTTGTGCGAAACCACTGTCTTGTGCGAAACCACTGTCTTGTGCGAAACCACTGTCTTGTGCGAAACCACTGTCTTGTGCGAAGCCACTGTCTTGTGCGAAGCCACTGTCCCGTGCCAAACCACTGTCATGTGCGAAACCACTCACCTGTGTGAAACCACTAACCTGTGTGAAACCACTCACCTGTGTGAAGCCACTCTCCTGTGTGAAACCACTCACCTGTGTGAAACCACTCACCTGTGTGAAACCACTCACCTGTGTGAAACCACTCACCTGTGTTAAACCACTCACCTTTGCGAAACCACTCACCTTTGCAAAACCACTCAACTGTGCGAAACCACTGTCTCCTGCAAAACCACTGTCTCCTGCAAAACCACTGTATCGTGTGAAACCTCTCTCTCGTGCGAAACCAACTGTTTTGTGCGTAACCAATGTCTTGTGTGAAACCAATGTCTAGTGCGAAACAAACTATTGTGCGAAACCAGTGTCTTGTGCGAAACCACTGTCTTATGCGAAACCACTGTCTTATGCGAAACCACTGTCTTATGCGAAACCACTGTCTTGTGCAAAACCACTGTCTCGTGCGAAACCACTGTCTTGTGCGAAACCACTGTCTTGTGCGAAATCACTGTCTTGTGCGAAACCACTGTCTTGTGCGAAACAACTGTCATGTGCGAAACCACTGTCATGTGCGAAACCACTGTCATGTGCGAAACCACTGTCATGTGTGAAACCACTCTCATGTGCGAAACCACTGTCATGTGCGAAACCACTGTCATGTGCGAAACCACTGTCATGTGCGAAACCTGTGTCATGTGCGAAACCAGTGTCATGTGCGAGACCACTGTCATGTGCGAGACCACTGTCTTATACGAAACCACTGTCTTGTACGAAACCACTGTCTTGTACGAAACCACCGTCTTGTACGAAACCACCGTCTTGTACGAAACCACTGTCTTGTGCGAAACCACTGTCTTGTGCGAAACCACTGTCTTGTGCGAAACCACTGTCTTGTGCGAAACCACTGTCTTGTGCGAAACCACTGTCTTGTGTGAAACCACTGTCTTGTCTTAAAACACTGTCATGTGCGAAACCACTGTCTTGTGCGAAAACACTGTCATGTGCGAAACCACTGTCAAGTGCGAAACCACTGTCAAGTGCGAAACCACTGTCTTGTGTGAAACCACTGTCTTGTGTGAAACCACTGTCTTGTGTGAAAACACTGTCTTGTGCTAAAACACTGTCATGTGTGAAACCACTGTCATGTGTGAAACCACTGTCATGTGTGAAACCACTGTCATGTGTGAAACCACTGTCATGTGGGAAACCACTGTCATGTGCGAAACCACTGTCATGTGCGAAACCACTGTCTTGTGCGAAACCACTGTCTTGTGCGAAACCTGTGTCATGTGTGAAACCAGTGTCATGTGCGAGACCACTGTCATGTGCGAGACCACTTTCTTGTGCGTAACCACTGTCTTGTACGAAACCACTGTCTTGTACGAAACCACCGTCTTGTACGAAACCACCGTCTTGTACGAAACCACCGTCTTGTACGAAACCACCGTCTTGTGCGAAACCACTGTCTTGTGCGAAACCACTGTCTTGTGCGAAACCACTGTCGTGTGCGAAACCACTGTCTTGTGCGAAACCACTGTCTTGTGCGAAACCACTGTCTTGTGCGAAACCACTGTCTTGTGGGAAACCACTGTCTTGTGCGAAAGCACTGTCTTGTGTGAAAACACTGTCTTGTGTGAAAACACTGTCATGTGCGAAACCACTGTCTTGTGCGAAAACACTGTCATGTGCGAAACCACTGTCAAGTGCGAAACCACTGTCTTGTGTGAAACCACTGTCTTGTGTGAAACCACTGTCTTGTGTGAAAACACTGTCTTGTGCTAAAACACTGTCATGTGTGAAACCACTGTCATGTGTGAAACCACTGTCATGTGTGAAACCACTGTCATGTGCGAAACCACTGTCATGTGCGAAACCACTGTCTTGTGCGAAACCACTGTCTTGTGCGAAACCACTGTCTTGTGCGAAACCACTTTCTTGTGCGAAACCTTTGCCATGTGCGAAACCACTGTCTTGTGCGAAACCTTTGCCATGTGCGAAACCACTGTCATATGCGAAACCACTATTTTGTGCGAAACCACTGTTTTGTGCGAAACCACTGTTTTGTGTGACACCACTGTCCCGTGCCAAACCACTGTCATGTGCGAAACCATTCACGTGTGCAAAACCACTCACCTTTGTGAAACCACTCAACTGTGCGAAACCACTGTCCCATGCGAAACCACTGTCTTGTGCGAAACCACTGACTCGTGCTATACCACTGTCATGTGCGAAAGCACTGTCATGTGCGAAACCACCGTCATGTGCAAAACCACTGTCATGTGCGAAACCACTGTTTTGTGCGAAACCACAATCTTGTGTGAAACCACTCTCTTGTGTGAAACCACTGTCTTGTGCGAAACCACTGTCTTGTGCGAAACCACTGTCTTGTGCGAAACCACTGTCTTGTGAGAAACCACTGTCTTGTGCGAAACCACTGTCTTGTGCGAAACCACTGTCTTGTGCGAAACCACTGTCTTGTGCGAAACCACTGTCTTGTGCGAAACCACTGTCTTGTGCGAAACCACTGTCTTGTGCGAAACCACTGTCTTGTGCGAAACCACTGTCTTGTGCGAAAACACTGTCTTGTGCGGAAACACTGTCTTGTGCGAAAACACTGTCATTTGTGAAACCACTGTCTTGTGCGAAAACACTGTCATTTGTGAAACCACTATCATGTGCGAAAACAATTTCTTGTACAAAACCATTGCAATGTGCGAAACCACTGTCTTGTACGAAACCACTGTCTTGTACGAAACCACTGTCTTGTACGAAACCACTGTCTTGCGCGAAACCACTGTCTTGTGCGAAACCACAGGAATGTGCGAAACCACTGTAATGTGCGAAACCACTCACCTTTGCGAAACCACTCAACTGTGCGAAATCACTGTCTCGTGCGAAACCACTGTCTCGTGCGAAACCACTGTCTCGTGCGATACCACTCTCTCGTGCGATACCACTCTCTCGTGCGAAACCACTCTCTCGTGCGAAACCACCCTCATGTGCGAAACCACTGTCTCGTGCAAAAACCACTGTCTTGTGCGAAACCACTGTCTCGTGCGAAACCACTGTCTCGTGCGAAACCACTGTCTCGTGCGAAACCACTGTCTCGTGCGAAACCACTGTCTTGTGCGAAACCACTGTCATCAGCGAAACCAATGTCTAATGCAAAACAACACTCCTGTGTGAAACCACTGTCTTGTGCGAAACCAATGACTTGTGCGAAACCACTGTCTTGTGCGAAACCACTGTCTTGTGCGAAACCACTGTCTTGTGCGAAACCACTGTCTTGTGCGAAACCACTGTCTTGTGCGAAACCACTGTCTTGTGCGAAACTACTGTCATGTGCGAAACTACTGTCACATGCGAAACCACTCACCTGTGCGAAACCACTGTCCTGTGCGAAACCACTGTCTTGTGCGAAACCACTGTCTTGTGCGAAACCACTGTCTTGTGCGAAACCACTGTCTTGTGCGAAACCACTGTCTTGTGCGAAACCACTGTCTTGTGCGAAACCACTTTCTTGTGCGACACCTTTGCCATGTGCGAAACCACTGTCTTGTGCGAAACCTTTGCCATGTGCGAAACCACTGTCATATGCGAAACCACTATTTTGTGCGAAACCACTGTTTTGTGCGAAACCACTGTTTTGTGTGACACCACTGTCCCGTGCCAAACCACTGTCATGTGCGAAACCATTCACGTGTGCAAAACCACTCACCTTTGTGAAACCACTCAACTGTGCGAAACCACTGTCCCATGCGAAACCACTGTCTTGTGCGAAACCACTGACTCGTGCTATACCACTGTCATGTGCGAAAGCACTGTCATGTGCGAAACCACCGTCATGTGCAAAACCACTGTCATGTGCGAAACCACTGTTTTGTGCGAAACCACAATCTTGTGTGAAACCACTCTCTTGTGTGAAACCACTGTCTTGTGCGAAACCACTGTCTTGTGCGAAACCACTGTCTTGTGCGAAACCACTGTCTTGTGAGAAACCACTGTCTTGTGCGAAACCACTGTCTTGTGCGAAACCACTGTCTTGTGCGAAACCACTGTCTTGTGCGAAACCACTGTCTTGTGCGAAACCACTGTCTTGTGCGAAACCACTGTCTTGTGCGAAACCACTGTCTTGTGCGAAACCACTGTCTTGTGCGAAAACACTGTCTTGTGCGGAAACACTGTCTTGTGCGAAAACACTGTCATTTGTGAAACCACTGTCTTGTGCGAAAACACTGTCATTTGTGAAACCACTATCATGTGCGAAAACACTTTCTTGTACAAAACCATTGCAATGTGCGAAACCACTGTCTTGTACGAAACCACTGTCTTGTACGAAACCACTGTCTTGTACGAAACCACTGTCTTGCGCGAAACCACTGTCTTGTGCGAAACCACAGGAATGTGCGAAACCACTGTAATGTGCGAAACCACTCACCTTTGCGAAACCACTCAACTGTGCGAAATCACTGTCTCGTGCGAAACCACTGTCTCGTGCGAAACCACTGTCTCGTGCGATACCACTCTCTCGTGCGATACCACTCTCTCGTGCGAAACCACTCTCTCGTGCGAAACCACCCTCATGTGCGAAACCACTGTCTCGTGCAAAAACCACTGTCTTGTGCGAAACCACTGTCTCGTGCGAAACCACTGTCTCGTGCGAAACCACTGTCTCGTGCGAAACCACTGTCTCGTGCGAAACCACTGTCTTGTGCGAAACCACTGTCATCAGCGAAACCAATGTCTAATGCAAAACAACACTCCTGTGTGAAACCACTGTCTTGTGCGAAACCAATGACTTGTGCGAAACCACTGTCTTGTGCGAAACCACTGTCTTGTGCGAAACCACTGTCTTGTGCGAAACCACTGTCTTGTGCGAAACCACTGTCTTGTGCGAAACCACTGTCTTGTGCGAAACTACTGTCATGTGCGAAACTACTGTCACATGCGAAACCACTCACCTGTGCGAAACCACTGTCCTGTGCGAAACCACTGTCTTGTGCGAAACCACTGTCTTGTGCGAAACCACTGTCTTGTGCGAAACCACTCTCTTGTGCGAAACCACTGTCTTGTGCGAAACCACTGTCTTGTGCGAAACCACTGTCTTGTGCGAAACCACTGTCTTGTGCGAAGCCACTGTCTTGTGCGAAGCCACTGTCCCGTGCCAAACCACTGTCCCGTGCCAAACCACTGTCATGTGCGAAACCACTCACCTGTGTGAAACCACTCACCTGTGTGAAGCCACTCTCCTGTGTGAAACCACTCACCTGTGTGAAACAACTCACCTGTGTGAAACCACTGACCTGTGCGAAACCACTCAACTGTGCGAAACCACTCAACTGTGCGAAACCACTCACCTGTGTGAAACCACTCACCTGTGTGAAACCACTCACCTGTGTGAAACCATTCACCTTTGCAAAACCACTCACCTTTGCAAAACCACTCAACTGTGCGAAACCACTCAACTGTGCGAAACCACTCACCTGTGTGAAACCACTCACCTGTGTGAAACCACTCACCTGTGTGAAACCACTCACCTGTGTGAAACCACTCAACTGTGCGAAACCACTCACCTGTGTGAAACCACTCAATAGTGTGAAACCACTCACCTGTGTGAAACCACTCACCTGTGTGAAACCACTCACCTGTGTGAAACCACTCATCTTTGCGAAACCACTCACCTTTGAGAAACCACTCACCTGTGTGAATCCACTCACCTGTGTGAAACCACTCACCTGTGTGAAACCACTCACCTTTGTGAAACAACTCACCTGTGTGAAACCACTCACCTTTGCGAAACCACTCACCTGTGTGAAGCCACTCACCTGTGTGAAGCCACTCACCTGTGTGAAGCCACTCACCTGTGTGAAACCACTCACCTGTGTGAAACCACTAACCTGTGTGAAACCACTCACCTGTGTGAAACCACTCAACTGTGCGAAACCACTCAACTGTGCGAAACCACTCAACTGTGCGAAACCACTCAACTGTGCGAAACCACTCACCTGTGTGAAACCACTCACCTGTGTGAAACCACTCACCTGTGTGAAACCACTAACCTGTGTGAAACCACTCACCTGTGTGAAACCACTCACCTGTGTGAAACCACTCACCTGTGTGAAGCCACTCACCTGTGTGAAACCACTCACCTGTGTGAAACCACTCACCTGTGTGAAACCACTCACCTGTGTGAAACCACTCACCTGTGTGAAGCCACTCACCTGTGTGAAACCACTCACCTGTGTGAAACCACTAACCTGTGTGAAACCACTCACCTGTGTGAAACCACTCAACTGTGCGAAACCACTCAACTGTGCGAAACCACTCACCTGTGTGAAACCACTCACCTGTGTGAAACCACTCACCTGTGTGAAACCACTCACCTGTGTGAAACCACTCACCTGTGTGAAACCACTCACCTGTGTGAAACCACTCACCTTTGCGAAACCACTCACCTTTGCGAAACCACTCAACTGTGCGAAACCACTCAACTGTGCGAAACCACTGTCTTGTGCGAAACCACTGTATTTTGCGAAACCACTGTCTTGTGCGAAGCCACTGTCTTGTGCGAAGCCACTGTCTTGTGTGAAACCACTGTTTTGTGTGAAACCACTGTCTTGTGCGAAAACACTGTCTTGTGCTAAAACACTGTCTTGTGTGAAACCACTGTCATGTGCGAAACCACTGTCTTGTACGAAACCACTGTCTTGTGCGAAAGCTTTGCCATGTGCGAAACCACTGTCATATGCGAAACCACTATTTTGTTCGAAACCACTATTTTGTGCGAAACCACTGTCTTGTGCGACACCACTGTCACGTGCCAAACCACTGTCATGTGTGAAACCACTCACCTGTGCGAATCCACTCACCTTTGCGAATCCACTCAACTGTGCGAAACCACTGTCTCCTGCAAAACCACTGTCTCGTGTGAAACCTCTCTCTCGTGCGAAGCCACTGTTTTGTGCGTAACCAATGTCTTGTGTGAAACCAATGTCTAGTGCGAAACAAACTATTGTGCGAAACCAGTGTCTTGTGCGAAACCACTGTCTTATGCGAAACCACTGTCTTGTGCGAAACCACTGTCTCGTGCGAAACCACTGTCTCGTGCGAAACCACTGTCTTGTGCGAAACCACTGTCTTGTGCGAAACCACTGTCTTGTGCGAAACCACTGTCTTGTGCGAAACCACTGTAATGTGCGAAACCACTGTCATGTGCGAAACCACTGTCATGTGCGAAACCACTGTCATGTGCGAAACCAATGTCATGTGTGAAACCACTGTCATGTGCGAAACCACTGTCATGTGCGAAACCACTGTCATGTGCGAAACCACTGTCATGTGCGAAACCTGTGTCATGTGCGAAACCAGTGTCATGTGCGTGACCACTGTCATGTGCGAGACCACTGTCTTGTACGAAACCACTGTCTTGTACGAAACCACTGTCTTGTACGAAACCACCGTCTTGTACGAAACCACCGTCTTGTACGAAACCACCGTCTTGTACGAAACCACTGTCTTGTACGAAACCACTGTCTTGTGCGAAACCACTGTCTTGTGCAAAACCACTGTCTTGTGCGAAACCACTGTCTTGTGTGAAACCACTGTCTTGTCTTAAAACACTGTCATGTGCGAAACCACTGTCTTGTGCGAAAACACTGTCATGTGCGAAACCACTGTCAAGTGCGAAACCACTGTCAAGTGCGAAACCACTGTCTTGTGTGAAACCACTGTCTTGTGTGAAACCACTGTCTTGTGTGAAAACACTGTCTTGTGCTAAAACACTGTCATGTGTGAAACCACTGTCATGTGTGAAACCACTGTCATGTGTGAAACCACTGTCATGTGTGAAACCACTGTAATGTGGGAAACCACTGTCATGTGCGAAACCACTGTCATGTGCGAAACCACTGTCTTGTGCGAAACCACTGTCTTGTGCGAAACCACTGTCTTGTGCGAAACCACTGTCTTGTGCGAAACCACTGTCTTGTGCGAAACCACTGTCTTGTGCGAAACCACTGTCATGTGCGAAACCACTGTCATGTGCGAAACCACTGTCATGTGCGAAACCACTGTCATGTGCGAAACCACTGTCATGTGTGAAACCACAGTCATGTGCGAAACCACAGTCATGTGCGAAACCACTGTCATGTGCGAAACCACTGTCATGTGCGAAACCACTGTTATGTGCGAAACCACTGTCATGTGCGAAACCACTGTCATGTGGGAAACCACTGTCTTGTGCGAAACCACTGTCATGTGCGAAACCACTGTCATGTGCGAAACCAATGTCATGTGCGAAACCACTGTCTTGTGCGAATCCACTGTCTTGTGCGAAACCACTGTCTTGTGCGAAACCACTGTCTTGTGCGAAACCACTGTCTTGTGCGAAACCACTGTCTTGTGCAAAACCACTGTCTTGTGCGAAACCACTGTCATGTGTCAAACCACTGTCATGTGCGAAACCACTGTCATGTGCGAAACCACTGTCATGTGCGAAACCACTGTCATGTGCGAAACCACTGTCATGTGCGAAAACTGTGTCATGTGCGAAACCAGTGTCATGTGCGAGACCATTGTCATGTGCGAGACCACTTTCTTGTGCGTAACCACTGTCTTGTACGAAACCACTGTCTTGTACGAAACCACTGTCTTGTACGAAACCACTGTCTTGTACGAAACCACCGTCTTGTACGAAACCACTGTCTTGTGCGAAACCACTGTCTTGTGCGAAACCACTGTCTTGTGCGAAACCACTGTCGTGTGCGAAACCACTGTCTTGTGCGAAACCACTGTCTTGTGCGAAACCACTGTCTTGTGCGAAACCACTGTCTTGTGCGAAACCACTGTCTTGTGCGAAAGCACTGTCTTGTGTGAAAAAACTCTCTTGTGTGAAAACACTGTCATGTGCGAAACCACTGTCTTGTGCGAAAACACTGTCATGTGCGAAACCACTGTCAAGTGCGAAACCACATTCTTGTGTGAAACCACTGTCTTGTGTGAAACCACTGTCTTGTGTGAAAACACTGTCTTGTGCTAAAACACTGTCATGTGTGAAACCACTGTCATGTGTGAAACCACTGTCATGTGTGAAACCACTGTCATGTGCGAAAACTTTGTCATGTGCGAAATCACTGTCTTGTGCGAAACCACTGTCTTGTGCGAAACCACTGTCTTGTGCGAAACCACTTTCTTGTGCGAAACCTTTGCCATGTGCGAAACCACTGTCTTGTGCGAAACCTTTGCCATGTGCGAAACCACTGTCATATGCGAAACCACTATTTTGTGCGAAACCACTGTTTTGTGCGAAACCACTGTTTTGTGTGACACCACTGTCCCGTGCCAAACCACTGTCATGTGCGAAACCATTCACGTGTGCGAAACCACTCACCTTTGTGAAACCACTCAACTGTGCGAAACCACTGTCTCATGAGAAACCACTGTCTTGTGCGAAACCACTGTCTCGTGCGAAACGATTGTTTTGTGCGAAACCAATGTCTTGTGTGAAACCACTGTCTAGTGCGAAACAAACTATTGTGCGAAACCAGTGTCTAGTGCGAAACCACTGTCTTGTGCGAAACCACTGTCTTGTGCGAAACCACTGTCTTGTGCTATACCACTGTCATGTGCGAAAGCACTGTCATGTGCGAAACCACTGTCATGTGCAAAACCACTGTCATGTGCGAAACCACTGTTTTGTGCGAAAAGACAATCTTGTGCGAAACCACTCTCTTGTGTGAAACCACTGTCTTGTGCGAAACCACTGTTTTGTGCGAAACCACAATCTTGTGCGAAACCACTCTCTTGTGCGAAACCACTGTCTTGTGCGAAACCACTGTCTTGTGAGAAACCACTGTCTTGTGCGAAACCACTCTCACGTGCGAAACCACTGTCTCGTGCGAAACCACTGTCTCGTGCGAAACCACTGTCTCGTGCGAAACCACTGTCTCCTGCAAACCACTGTCTCGTGCGAAACCACTGTCTCGTGCGAAACCACTGTCTTGTGCGAAACCACTGTCATCAGCGAAACCAATGTCTAGTGCGAAACAACACTCCTGTGCGAAACCACTGTCTTGGGCGAAACCACTGTCTTCTGCGAAACCACTGTGTTGTGCTATACCACTGTCTCTTGCGAAACCACTGTCTTGTGCGAAACCACTGTCTTGTGCGAAACCACTGTCTTGTGCGAAACCACAGTCTTGTGCGAAACCACTGTCTTGTGCGATACTACTGTCTTGTGCGAAAGCACTGGCATGTGCGAAAGCACTCACCTGTGCGAAACCACTGTCCTGTGCGAAACCACTGTCATGTGCGAAACCACTGTCATGTTCGAAACCACTGTTTTGTGCGAAACCACTGTCTTGTGCAAAACCACTGTCTTGTGCGAATCCACTGTCTTGTGCGAATCCACTGTCTTGTGCGAATCCACTGTTTTGTGCGAAACCACTGTCTTGTGCAAAACCACTGTCTTGTGCGAATCCAACGTCTTGTGCGAATCCACTGTCTTGTGCGAATCCACTGTCTTGTGTGAATCCACTGTCTTGTGCGAATCCACTGTCTTGTGCGAACCCACTGTCTTGTGCGAAACCACTGTCTTGTGCGAATCCACTGTCTTGTGCGAATCCACTGTCTTGTGCGAATCCACTGTCTTGTGCGAAACCACTGTCTTGTGCGAAACCACTGTCTTGTGCGAAACCACTGACATGTGCGAATCCACTGACATGTGCGAAACCACTGACATGTGCGAAACCACTGACATGTGCGAAACCACTGTCTTGTGCGAAACCACTGTCTTGTGCGAAACCACTGTCTTGTGCGAAACCACTGTCTTGTGCAAAACCACTGTCTTGTGCAAAACCACTGCCTTGTGCGAACCCACTGTCTTGTGCGAATCCACTGTCTTGTGCGAATCCACTGTCTTGTGCAAAACCACTGTCTTGTGCGAATCCACTGTCTTGTGCGAAACCACTGTCTTGTGCGAAACCTCTGACATGTGCGAAACCACTGACATGTGCGAAACCACTGACATGTGCGAAACCACTGTCTTGTGCGAAACCACTGTCTTGTGCGAAACCACTGTCTTCTGCGAAACCACTGACATGTGCGCAAAACCACTGCCTTGTGCGAACCCACTGTCTTGTGCAAATCCACTGTCTTGTGCAAAACCACTGTCTTGTGCGAATCCACTGTCTTCTGCGAAACCACTGTCTTGTGCGAAACCACTGACATGTGCGAAACCACTGACATGTGCGAAACCACTGACATGTGCGAAACCACTGACATGTGCGAAACCACTGTCTTGTGCGAAACCACTGTCTTGTGCGAAACCACTGTCTTGTGCGAAACCACTGTCTTGTGCGAAACCACTGTCTTGTGCAAAACCACTGACATGTGCGAATCCACTGTCTTCTGCGAATCCACTGTCTTGTGCGAATCCACTGTCTTGTGCAAAACCACTGTCTTGTGCGAATCCTCGTCTTGTGCGAATCCACTGTCTTGTGCGAATCCACTGTGTTGTGCGAAACCACTGTCTTGTGCGAAACCACTGACATGTGCGAAACCACTGACATGTGCGAAACCACTGACATGTGCGAAACCACTGTCTTGTGCGAAACCACTGTCTAGTGCGAAACCACTGTCTTGTGCGAACCACTGTCTTGTGTGAAACCACTGTCTTGTGCGAAACCACTGTCTTGTGCGAACCCACTGTCTTGTGCGAAACCACTGTCTTGTGCGAAAACACTGTCTTGTGCTAAAACACTGTCATGTGTGAAACCACTGTCATGTGTGAAACCACTATTTTGTGCGAAACCACTGTTTTGTGCGAAACCACTCTTTTGTGCGACACCACTGTCCCGTGCCAAACCACTGTCATGTGCGAAACCATTCACCTGTGCGAAACCATTCACCTGTGCGAAACCACTCACCTTTGTCAAACCACTCAACTGTGCGAAACCACTGTCTCATGCGAAACCACTTTCTTCTGTGAAACCACTGTCTCGTGCGAAACCACTGTTTTGTGCAAAACCAATGTCTTTTGTGAAACCACTGTCTAGTGCGAAACAAATTATTGTGCGAAACCACTGTCTAGTGCGAAACCACTGTCTTGTGCGAAACCACTGTCTTGTGCGAAACCACTGTCTTGTGAAAAACCACTGTCCTGTGCGAAACCACTGTCTTGTGCGAAACCTCTGTCTTGTGCGAAACCACTGTCATGTGCGAAACCACTGTCATGTGCGAAACCACTGTCATGTGCGAAACCACTGTCATGTGCGAAACCACTGTCGTGCGAAACCACAGTCATGTGCGAAACCACTGTCATGTGCGAAACCACTGTCATGTGCGAAACCACTGTCATGTGCGAAACCACTGTCATGTGCGAAACCACAGTCATGTGCGAAACCACAGTCATGTGCGAAACCACTGTCATGTGCGAAACCACTGTCATGTGCGAAACCACTGTCATGTGCGAAACCACTGTCATGTGCGAAACCACTGTCTTGTGCGAAACCACTGTCATGTGCGAAACCAATGTCATGTGCGAAACCACTGTCTTGTGCGAAACCACTGTCTTGTGCGAAACCACTGTCTTGTGCGAAACCACTGTCTTGTGCGAAACCACTGTCTTGTGCGAAGCCACTGTCTTGTTCGAAGCCACTGTCCCGTGCCAAACCACTGTCATGTGCGAAACCACTCACCTGTGTGATACCACTCACCTGTGTGAAACCACTCACCTGTGTGAAACCACTCACCTGTGTGAAACCACTCACCTGTGTGAAACCACTCACCTGTGTAAAACCACTCACCTGTGTGAAACCACTCATCTGTGTGAAACCACTCACCTGTGTGAAACCACTCACTTTTGCGAAACCACTGACCTTTGCGAAACCACTCAACTGTGCGAAACCACTCAACTGTGCGAAACCACTCAACTGTGCGAAACCACTGTCTAGTGCGAAACCTCTGTCTTGTGCGAAACCTCTGTCTTGTGCGAAACCTCTGTCTCGTGCGAAACCTCTGTATTGTGCGAAACCTTTGTCTTGTGAGAAACCTCTGTCTCGTGCGAAACCACTGTATTTTGTGAAACCACTGTCTTGTGCGAAGCCTCTGTCTTGTGCGAAACAACTTTCATGTGGGAAACCACTGTCATGTGCGAAACCACTGTCATGTGCGAAACCACTGTCATGTGCGAAACCACTGTCATGTGCGAAACCACTGTCATGTGCGAAACCTGTGTCATGTGCGAAACCTGTGTCATGTGCGAGACCAGTGTCATGTGCGAGACCACTGTCATGTGCGAGACCACTTTCTTGTGCGTAACCACTGTCTTGTGCGAAACCAATGTCTTGTACAAAACCACTGTCTTGTACGATACCACTGTCTTGTACGAAACCACTGTCTTGTACGAAACCACTGTCTTGTGCGAAACCACTGTCTTGTGCGAAACCACTGTCTTGTGCGAAACCACTGTCTTGTGCGAAACCACTGTCTTGTGCGAAAACACTGTCTTGTGTGAAAACACTGTCATGTGCGAAAACACTGTCTTGTGCGAAAACACTGTAATGTGCGAAACCACTGTCAAGTGCGAAACCACTGTCTTGTGTGAAACCACTGTCTTGTGTGAAAACACTGTCTTGTGCTAAAACACTGTCATGTGTGAAACCAATGTCATGTGTGAAACCAATGTCATGTGCGAAACCACTGTCTTGTGCGAAACCACTGTCTTATGCGAAACCACTGTCTTGTGCGAAACCACTGTCTTGTGAGAAACCTTTGCCATGTGCGAAACCACTGTCTTGTGCGAAACCTTTGCCATGTGCGAAACCACTGTCATATGCGAAACCACTATTTTGTGCGAAACCACTGTTTTGTGCGAAACCACTGTATTGTGTGACACCACTGTCCCGTGCCAAACCACTGTCATGTGCGAAACCATTCACGTGTGCGAAACCACTCACCTTTGAGAAACCACTCAACTGTGCAAAACCACTGTCTCATGCGAAACCACTGTCTTGTGCGAAACCACTGACTTGTGCGAAACGAACTTTTTGTGCGAAACCAATGTCTTGTGTGAAACCACTGTCTAGTGCGAAACAAACTATTGTGCGAAACCACTGTCTAGTGCGATACCACTGTCTTGTGCGAAACCACTGTCTTGTGCGAAACCACTGTCTCGTGCGAAACCACTGTCTTGTGCGAAACCACTGTCTCGTGCGAAACCACTGTCTCGTGCGAAACCACTGTCTCGTGCGAAACCACTGTCTCGTGCGAAACCACTGTCTTGTGCGAAACCACTGTCATCAGCGAAACCAATGTCTAGTGCAAAACAACACTCCTGTGTGAAACCACTGTCTTGTGCGAAACCACTGTCTTGTGCGAAACCACTGTCTTGTGCGAAACCACTGTCATGTGCGAAACAACTGTCATGTGCGAAACTACTGTCACGTGCGAAACCACTCACCTGTGCGAAACCACTGTCCTGTGCAAAACCAGTGTCTTGTGCGAAACCACTGTCTTGTGCGAAACCA
This sequence comes from Locusta migratoria, assembly GCA_026315105.1. NCBI lineage: Eukaryota > Metazoa > Arthropoda > Insecta > Orthoptera > Acrididae > Locusta > Locusta migratoria. The sequence goes on from CM048752.1 coordinate 50,530,447, forward strand.
CTGTCTTGTGCGAAACCACTCTCTTGTGCGAAACCACTGTCTTGTGCGAAACCACTGTCTTGTGCGAAACCACTGTCTTGTGCGAAACCACTGTCTTATGCTAAACCACTGTCTTGTGCGAAACCACTGTCTTGTGCGAAGCCACTGTCTTGTGCGAAGCCACTGTCCCGTGCCAAACCACTGTCATGTGCGAAACCACTCACCTGTGTGAAACCACTCACCTGTGTGAAACCACTCACCTTTGTGAAGCCACTCACCTGTGTGAAACCACTCACCTGTGTGAAACCACTCACCTGTGTGAAACCACTCACCTGTGTGAAACCACTCAACTGTGCGAAACCACTCAACTGTGCGAAACCACTCACCTGTGTGAAACCACTCACCTGTGTGAAACCACTCACCTGTGTGAAACCACTCACCTGTGTGAAACCACTCACCTTTGCGAAACCACTCACCTTTGCAAAACCACTCAACTGTGCGAAACCACTCAACTGTGCGAAACCACTCAACTGTGCGAAACCACTCACCTGTGTGAAACCACTCACCTGTGTGAAACCACTCACCTGTGTGAAACCACTCACCTGTGTGAAACCACTCAACTGTGCGAAACCACTCACCTGTGTGAAACCACTCACCTGTGTGAAACCACTCACCTGTGTGAAACCACTCACCTGTGTGAAACCACTCACCTTTGCGAAACCACTCACCTTTGTGAAACCACTCACCTGTGTGAAACCACTCACCTTTGCGAAACCACTCACCTTTGAGAAACCACTCACCTGTGTGAAACCACTCACCTGTGTGAAACCACTCACCTATGTGAAACCACTCACCTTTGTGAAACCACTCACCTGTGTGAAACCACTCACCTTTGCGAAACCACTCACCTTTGAGAAACCACTCACCTGTGTGAAACCACTCACCTGTGTGAAACCACTCACCTTTGCGAAACCACTCACCTTTGCAAAACCACTCAACTGTGCGAAACCACTCAACTGTGCGAAACCACACAACTGTGCGAAACCACTCACCTGTGTGAAACCACTCACCTGTGTGAAACCACTCACCTTTGTGAAACCACTCACCTGTGTGAAACCACTCAACTGTGCGAAACCACTCACCTGTGTGAAACCACTCACCTGTGTGAAACCACTCACCTGTGTGAAACCACTCACCTGTGTGAAACCACTCACCTTTGCGAAACCACTCACCTTTGTGAAACCACTCACCTGTGTGAAACCACTCACCTTTGCGAAACCACTCACCTTTGAGAAACCACTCACCTGTGTGAAACCACTCACCTGTGTGAAACCACTCACCTTTGTGAAACCACTCACCTGTGTGAAACCACTCACCTTTGCGAAACCACTCACCTTTGAGAAACCACTCACCTGTGTGAAACCACTCACCTGTGTGAAACCACTCACCTGTGTGAAACCACTCACCTGTGTGAAACCACTCACCTTTGCGAAACCACTCACCTTTGAGAAACCACTCACCTGTGTGAAACCACTCACCTGTGTGAAACCACTCACCTTTGCGAAACCACTCACATTTGTGAAACCACTCAACTGTGCGAAACCACTCAACTGTGCGAAACCACTGTCTTGTGCGAAACCACTGTATTTTGCGAAACCACTGTCTTGTGCGAAGCCACTGTCTTGTGCGAAGCCACTGTCTTGTGTGAAACCACTGTTTTGTGTGAAACTACTGTCTTGTGCGAAAACACTGTCTTGTGCTAAAACACTGTCTTGTGTGAAACCACTGTCATGTGCGAAACCACTGTCTTGTACGAAACCACTGTCTTGTGCGAAACCTTTGCCATGTGCGAAACCACTGTCATATGCGAAACCACTATTTTGTTCGAAACCACTATTTTGTGCGAAACCACTGTCTTGTGCGACACCACTGTCACGTGCCAAACCACTGTCATGTGTGAAACCACTCACCTGTGCGAATCCACTCACCTTTGCGAATCCACTCAACTGTGCGAAACCACTGTCTCCTGCAAAACCACTGTCTCGTGTGAAACCTCTCTCTCATGCGAAACCACTGTTTTGTGCGTAACCAATGTCTTGTGTGAAACCAATGTCTAGTGCGAAACAAACTATTGTGCGAAACCAGTGTCTTGTGCGAAACCACTGTCTTCTGCGAAACCACTGTCTTGTGCGAAACCACTGTCTCGTGCGAAACCACTGTCTTGTGCGATACCACTGTCTTGTGCGAAAGCACTCTCTTGAGCGAAAGCACTGTCATGTGCGAAAGCACTGTCATGTGCGAAACCACTGTCATGTGCGAAACCACTGTCTTGTGCAAAACCACTGTCTTGTGCAAAACCACTGCCTTGTGCGAACCCACTGTCTTGTGCGAATCCACTGTCTTGTGCGAATCCACTGTCTTGTGCAAAACCACTGTCTTGTGCGAATCCACTGTCTTGTGCGAAACCACTGTCTTGTGCGAAACCTCTGACATGTGCGAAACCACTGACATGTGCGAAACCACTGACATGTGCGAAACCACTGTCTTGTGCGAAACCACTGTCTTGTGCGAAACCACTGTCTTCTGCGAAACCACTGACATGTGCGCAAAACCACTGCCTTGTGCGAACCCACTGTCTTGTGCAAATCCACTGTCTTGTGCAAAACCACTCTCTTGTGCGAATCCACTGTCTTCTGCGAAACCACTGTCTTGTGCGAAACCACTGACATGTGCGAAACCACTGACATGTGCGAAACCACTGACATGTGCGAAACCACTGACATGTGCGAAACCACTGTCTTGTGCGAAACCACTGTCTTGTGCGAAACCACTGTCTTGTGCGAAACCACTGTCTTGTGCGAAACCACTGTCTTGTGCAAAACCACTGACATGTGCGAATCCACTGTCTTCTGCGAATCCACTGTCTTGTGCGAATCCACTGTCTTGTGCAAAACCACTGTCTTGTGCGAATCCTCGTCTTGTGCGAATCCACTGTCTTGTGCGAATCCACTGTCTTGTGCGAAACCACTGTCTTGTGCGAAACCACTGACATGTGCGAAACCACTGACATGTGCGAAACCACTGACATGTGCGAAACCACTGTCTTGTGCGAAACCACTGTCTAGTGCGAAACCACTGTCTTGTGCGAACCACTGTCTTGTGCGAAACCACTGTCTTGTGCGAAACCACTATCTTGTGCGAACCCACTGTCTTGTGCGAAACCACTGTCTTGTGCGAAAACACTGTCTTGTGCTAAAACACTGTCATGTGTGAAACCACTGTCATGTGTGAAACCACTATTTTGTGCGAAACCACTGTTTTGTGCGAAACCACTCTTTTGTGCGACACCACTGTCCCGTGCCAAACCACTGTCATGTGCGAAACCATTCACCTGTGCGAAACCATTCACCTGTGCGAAACCACTCACCTTTGTGAAACCACTCAACTGTGCGAAACCACTGTCTCATGCGAAACCACTTTCTTCTGTGAAACCACTGTCTCGTGCGAAACCACTGTTTTGTGCAAAACCAATGTCTTTTGTGAAACCACTGTCTAGTGCGAAACAAACTATTGTGCGAAACCACTGTCTAGTGCGAAACCACTGTCTTGTGCGAAACCACTGTCTTGTGCGAAACCACTGTCTTGTGCGAAACCACTGTCTTGTGCGAAACCACTGTCTTGTGCGAAACTAGTCATGTGCGAAACTACTGTCACATGCGAAACCACTCACCTGTGCGAAACCACTGTCCTGTGCGAAACCACTGTCTTGTGCGAAACCACTGTCTTGTGCGAAACCACTGTCTTGTGCGAAACCACTGTCTTGTGCGAAACCACTGTCTTGTGCGAAACCACTGTCTTGTGCGAAACCACTGTCTTGTGCGAAGCCACTGTCTTGTGCGAAGCCACTGTCCCGTGCCAAACCACTGTCATGTGCGAAACCACTCACCTGTGTGAAACCACTAACCTGTGTGAAACCACTCACCTGTGTGAAGCCACTCTCCTGTGTGAAACCACTCACCTGTGTGAAACCACTCACCTGTGTGAAACCACTCACCTGTGTGAAACCACTCACCTGTGTTAAACCACTCACCTTTGCGAAACCACTCACCTTTGCAAAACCACTCAACTGTGCGAAACCACTGTCTCCTGCAAAACCACTGTCTCCTGCAAAACCACTGTATCGTGTGAAACCTCTCTCTCGTGCGAAACCAACTGTTTTGTGCGTAACCAATGTCTTGTGTGAAACCAATGTCTAGTGCGAAACAAACTATTGTGCGAAACCAGTGTCTTGTGCGAAACCACTGTCTTATGCGAAACCACTGTCTTATGCGAAACCACTGTCTTATGCGAAACCACTGTCTTGTGCAAAACCACTGTCTCGTGCGAAACCACTGTCTTGTGCGAAACCACTGTCTTGTGCGAAATCACTGTCTTGTGCGAAACCACTGTCTTGTGCGAAACAACTGTCATGTGCGAAACCACTGTCATGTGCGAAACCACTGTCATGTGCGAAACCACTGTCATGTGTGAAACCACTCTCATGTGCGAAACCACTGTCATGTGCGAAACCACTGTCATGTGCGAAACCACTGTCATGTGCGAAACCTGTGTCATGTGCGAAACCAGTGTCATGTGCGAGACCACTGTCATGTGCGAGACCACTGTCTTATACGAAACCACTGTCTTGTACGAAACCACTGTCTTGTACGAAACCACCGTCTTGTACGAAACCACCGTCTTGTACGAAACCACTGTCTTGTGCGAAACCACTGTCTTGTGCGAAACCACTGTCTTGTGCGAAACCACTGTCTTGTGCGAAACCACTGTCTTGTGCGAAACCACTGTCTTGTGTGAAACCACTGTCTTGTCTTAAAACACTGTCATGTGCGAAACCACTGTCTTGTGCGAAAACACTGTCATGTGCGAAACCACTGTCAAGTGCGAAACCACTGTCAAGTGCGAAACCACTGTCTTGTGTGAAACCACTGTCTTGTGTGAAACCACTGTCTTGTGTGAAAACACTGTCTTGTGCTAAAACACTGTCATGTGTGAAACCACTGTCATGTGTGAAACCACTGTCATGTGTGAAACCACTGTCATGTGTGAAACCACTGTCATGTGGGAAACCACTGTCATGTGCGAAACCACTGTCATGTGCGAAACCACTGTCTTGTGCGAAACCACTGTCTTGTGCGAAACCTGTGTCATGTGTGAAACCAGTGTCATGTGCGAGACCACTGTCATGTGCGAGACCACTTTCTTGTGCGTAACCACTGTCTTGTACGAAACCACTGACTTGTACGAAACCACCGTCTTGTACGAAACCACCGTCTTGTACGAAACCACCGTCTTGTACGAAACCACCGTCTTGTGCGAAACCACTGTCTTGTGCGAAACCACTGTCTTGTGCGAAACCACTGTCGTGTGCGAAACCACTGTCTTGTGCGAAACCACTGTCTTGTGCGAAACCACTGTCTTGTGCGAAACCACTGTCTTGTGGGAAACCACTGTCTTGTGCGAAAGCACTGTCTTGTGTGAAAACACTGTCTTGTGTGAAAACACTGTCATGTGCGAAACCACTGTCTTGTGCGAAAACACTGTCATGTGCGAAACCACTGTCAAGTGCGAAACCACTGTCTTGTGTGAAACCACTGTCTTGTGTGAAACCACTGTCTTGTGTGAAAACACTGTCTTGTGCTAAAACACTGTCATGTGTGAAACCACTGTCATGTGTGAAACCACTGTCATGTGTGAAACCACTGTCATGTGCGAAACCACTGTCATGTGCGAAACCACTGTCTTGTGCGAAACCACTGTCTTGTGCGAAACCACTGTCTTGTGCGAAACCACTTTCTTGTGCGAAACCTTTGCCATGTGCGAAACCACTGTCTTGTGCGAAACCTTTGCCATGTGCGAAACCACTGTCATATGCGAAACCACTATTTTGTGCGAAACCACTGTTTTGTGCGAAACCACTGTTTTGTGTGACACCACTGTCCCGTGCCAAACCACTGTCATGTGCGAAACCATTCACGTGTGCAAAACCACTCACCTTTGTGAAACCACTCAACTGTGCGAAACCACTGTCCCATGCGAAACCACTGTCTTGTGCGAAACCACTGACTCGTGCTATACCACTGTCATGTGCGAAAGCACTGTCATGTGCGAAACCACCGTCATGTGCAAAACCACTGTCATGTGCGAAACCACTGTTTTGTGCGAAACCACAATCTTGTGTGAAACCACTCTCTTGTGTGAAACCACTGTCTTGTGCGAAACCACTGTCTTGTGCGAAACCACTGTCTTGTGCGAAACCACTGTCTTGTGAGAAACCACTGTCTTGTGCGAAACCACTGTCTTGTGCGAAACCACTGTCTTGTGCGAAACCACTGTCTTGTGCGAAACCACTGTCTTGTGCGAAACCACTGTCTTGTGCGAAACCACTGTCTTGTGCGAAACCAATGTCTTGTGCGAAACCACTGTCTTGTGCGAAAACACTGTCTTGTGCGGAAACACTGTCTTGTGCGAAAACACTGTCATTTGTGAAACCACTGTCTTGTGCGAAAACACTGTCATTTGTGAAACCACTATCATGTGCGAAAACACTTTCTTGTACAAAACCATTGCAATGTGCGAAACCACTGTCTTGTACGAAACCACTGTCTTGTACGAAACCACTGTCTTGTACGAAACCACTGTCTTGCGCGAAACCACTGTCTTGTGCGAAACCACAGGAATGTGCGAAACCACTGTAATGTGCGAAACCACTCACCTTTGCGAAACCACTCAACTGTGCGAAATCACTGTCTCGTGCGAAACCACTGTCTCGTGCGAAACCACTGTCTCGTGCGATACCACTCTCTCGTGCGATACCACTCTCTCGTGCGAAACCACTCTCTCGTGCGAAACCACCCTCATGTGCGAAACCACTGTCTCGTGCAAAAACCACTGTCTTGTGCGAAACCACTGTCTCGTGCGAAACCACTGTCTCGTGCGAAACCACTGTCTCGTGCGAAACCACTGTCTCGTGCGAAACCACTGTCTTGTGCGAAACCACTGTCATCAGCGAAACCAATGTCTAATGCAAAACAACACTCCTGTGTGAAACCACTGTCTTGTGCGAAACCAATGACTTGTGCGAAACCACTGTCTTGTGCGAAACCACTGTCTTGTGCGAAACCACTGTCTTGTGCGAAACCACTGTCTTGTGCGAAACCACTGTCTTGTGCGAAACCACTGTCTTGTGCGAAACTACTGTCATGTGCGAAACTACTGTCACATGCGAAACCACTCACCTGTGCGAAACCACTGTCCTGTGCGAAACCACTGTCTTGTGCGAAACCACTGTCTTGTGCGAAACCACTGTCTTGTGCGAAACCACTGTCTTGTGCGAAACCACTGTCTTGTGCGAAACCACTGTCTTGTGCGAAACCACTGTCTTGTGCGAAACCACTGTCTTGTGCGAAGCCACTGTCTTGTGCGAAGCCACTGTCCCGTGCCAAACCACTGTCCCGTGCCAAACCACTGTCATGTGCGAAACCACTCACCTGTGTGAAACCACTCACCTGTGTGAAGCCACTCTCCTGTGTGAAACCACTCACCTGTGTGAAACAACTCACCTGTGTGAAACCACTGACCTGTGCGAAACCACTCAACTGTGCGAAACCACTCAACTGTGCGAAACCACTCACCTGTGTGAAACCACTCACCTGTGTGAAACCACTCACCTGTGTGAAACCATTCACCTTTGCAAAACCACTCACCTTTGCAAAACCACTCAACTGTGCGAAACCACTCAACTGTGCGAAACCACTCACCTGTGTGAAACCACTCACCTGTGTGAAACCACTCACCTGTGTGAAACCACTCACCTGTGTGAAACCACTCAACTGTGCGAAACCACTCACCTGTGTGAAACCACTCAATAGTGTGAAACCACTCACCTGTGTGAAACCACTCACCTGTGTGAAACCACTCACCTGTGTGAAACCACTCATCTTTGCGAAACCACTCACCTTTGAGAAACCACTCACCTGTGTGAATCCACTCACCTGTGTGAAACCACTCACCTGTGTGAAACCACTCACCTTTGTGAAACAACTCACCTGTGTGAAACCACTCACCTTTGCGAAACCACTCACCTGTGTGAAGCCACTCACCTGTGTGAAGCCACTCACCTGTGTGAAGCCACTCACCTGTGTGAAACCACTCACCTGTGTGAAACCACTAACCTGTGTGAAACCACTCACCTGTGTGAAACCACTCAACTGTGCGAAACCACTCAACTGTGCGAAACCACTCAACTGTGCGAAACCACTCAACTGTGCGAAACCACTCACCTGTGTGAAACCACTCACCTGTGTGAAACCACTAACCTGTGTGAAACCACTCACCTGTGTGAAACCACTCACCTGTGTGAAACCACTCACCTGTGTGAAGCCACTCACCTGTGTGAAACCACTCACCTGTGTGAACCACTCACCTGTGTGAAACCACTCACCTGTGTGAAACCACTCACCTGTGTGAAGCCACTCACCTGTGTGAAACCACTCACCTGTGTGAAACCACTAACCTGTGTGAAACCACTCACCTGTGTGAAACCACTCAACTGTGCGAAACCACTCAACTGTGCGAAACCACTCACCTGTGTGAAACCACTCACCTGTGTGAAACCACTCACCTGTGTGAAACCACTCACCTGTGTGAAACCACTCACCTGTGTGAAACCACTCACCTGTGTGAAACCACTCACCTTTGCGAAACCACTCACCTTTGCGAAACCACTCAACTGTGCGAAACCACTCAACTGTGCGAAACCACTGTCTTGTGCGAAACCACTGTATTTTGCGAAACCACTGTCTTGTGCGAAGCCACTGTCTTGTGCGAAGCCACTGTCTTGTGTGAAACCACTGTTTTGTGTGAAACCACTGTCTTGTGCGAAAACACTGTCTTGTGCTAAAACACTGTCTTGTGTGAAACCACTGTCATGTGCGAAACCACTGTCTTGTACGAAACCACTGTCTTGTGCGAAAGCTTTGCCATGTGCGAAACCACTGTCATATGCGAAACCACTATTTTGTTCGAAACCACTATTTTGTGCGAAACCACTGTCTTGTGCGACACCACTGTCACGTGCCAAACCACTGTCATGTGTGAAACCACTCACCTGTGCGAATCCACTCACCTTTGCGAATCCACTCAACTGTGCGAAACCACTGTCTCCTGCAAAACCACTGTCTCGTGTGAAACCTCTCTCTCGTGCGAAGCCACTGTTTTGTGCGTAACCAATGTCTTGTGTGAAACCAATGTCTAGTGCGAAACAAACTATTGTGCGAAACCAGTGTCTTGTGCGAAACCACTGTCTTATGCGAAACCACTGTCTTGTGCGAAACCACTGTCTCGTGCGAAACCACTGTCTCGTGCGAAACCACTGTCTTGTGCGAAACCACTGTCTTGTGCGAAACCACTGTCTTGTGCGAAACCACTGTCTTGTGCGAAACCACTGTAATGTGCGAAACCACTGTCATGTGCGAAACCACTGTCATGTGCGAAACCACTGTCATGTGCGAAACCAATGTCATGTGTGAAACCACTGTCATGTGCGAAACCACTGTCATGTGCGAAACCACTGTCATGTGCGAAACCACTGTCATGTGCGAAACCTGTGTCATGTGCGAAACCAGTGTCATGTGCGTGACCACTGTCATGTGCGAGACCACTGTCTTGTACGAAACCACTGTCTTGTACGAAACCACTGTCTTGTACGAAACCACCGTCTTGTACGAAACCACCGTCTTGTACGAAACCACCGTCTTGTACGAAACCACTGTCTTGTACGAAACCACTGTCTTGTGCGAAACCACTGTCTTGTGCAAAACCACTGTCTTGTGCGAAACCACTGTCTTGTGTGAAACCACTGTCTTGTCTTAAAACACTGTCATGTGCGAAACCACTGTCTTGTGCGAAAACACTGTCATGTGCGAAACCACTGTCAAGTGCGAAACCACTGTCAAGTGCGAAACCACTGTCTTGTGTGAAACCACTGTCTTGTGTGAAACCACTGTCTTGTGTGAAAACACTGTCTTGTGCTAAAACACTGTCATGTGTGAAACCACTGTCATGTGTGAAACCACTGTCATGTGTGAAACCACTGTCATGTGTGAAACCACTGTAATGTGGGAAACCACTGTCATGTGCGAAACCACTGTCATGTGCGAAACCACTGTCTTGTGCGAAACCACTGTCTTGTGCGAAACCACTGTCTTGTGCGAAACCACTGTCTTGTGCGAAACCACTGTCTTGTGCGAAACCACTGTCTTGTGCGAAACCACTGTCATGTGCGAAACCACTGTCATGTGCGAAACCACTGTCATGTGCGAAACCACTGTCATGTGCGAAACCACTGTCATGTGTGAAACCACAGTCATGTGCGAAACCACAGTCATGTGCGAAACCACTGTCATGTGCGAAACCACTGTCATGTGCGAAACCACTGTTATGTGCGAAACCACTGTCATGTGCGAAACCACTGTCATGTGGGAAACCACTGTCTTGTGCGAAACCACTGTCATGTGCGAAACCACTGTCATGTGCGAAACCAATGTCATGTGCGAAACCACTGTCTTGTGCGAATCCACTGTCTTGTGCGAAACCACTGTCTTGTGCGAAACCACTGTCTTGTGCGAAACCACTGTCTTGTGCGAAACCACTGTCTTGTGCAAAACCACTGTCTTGTGCGAAACCACTGTCATGTGTCAAACCACTGTCATGTGCGAAACCACTGTCATGTGCGAAACCACTGTCATGTGCGAAACCACTGTCATGTGCGAAACCACTGTCATGTGCGAAAACTGTGTCATGTGCGAAACCAGTGTCATGTGCGAGACCATTGTCATGTGCGAGACCACTTTCTTGTGCGTAACCACTGTCTTGTACGAAACCACTGTCTTGTACGAAACCACTGTCTTGTACGAAACCACTGTCTTGTACGAAACCACCGTCTTGTACGAAACCACTGTCTTGTGCGAAACCACTGTCTTGTGCGAAACCACTGTCTTGTGCGAAACCACTGTCGTGTGCGAAACCACTGTCTTGTGCGAAACCACTGTCTTGTGCGAAACCACTGTCTTGTGCGAAACCACTGTCTTGTGCGAAACCACTGTCTTGTGCGAAAGCACTGTCTTGTGTGAAAAAACTCTCTTGTGTGAAAACACTGTCATGTGCGAAACCACTGTCTTGTGCGAAAACACTGTCATGTGCGAAACCACTGTCAAGTGCGAAACCACATTCTTGTGTGAAACCACTGTCTTGTGTGAAACCACTGTCTTGTGTGAAAACACTGTCTTGTGCTAAAACACTGTCATGTGTGAAACCACTGTCATGTGTGAAACCACTGTCATGTGTGAAACCACTGTCATGTGCGAAAACTTTGTCATGTGCGAAATCACTGTCTTGTGCGAAACCACTGTCTTGTGCGAAACCACTGTCTTGTGCGAAACCACTTTCTTGTGCGAAACCTTTGCCATGTGCGAAACCACTGTCTTGTGCGAAACCTTTGCCATGTGCGAAACCACTGTCATATGCGAAACCACTATTTTGTGCGAAACCACTGTTTTGTGCGAAACCACTGTTTTGTGTGACACCACTGTCCCGTGCCAAACCACTGTCATGTGCGAAACCATTCACGTGTGCGAAACCACTCACCTTTGTGAAACCACTCAACTGTGCGAAACCACTGTCTCATGAGAAACCACTGTCTTGTGCGAAACCACTGTCTCGTGCGAAACGATTGTTTTGTGCGAAACCAATGTCTTGTGTGAAACCACTGTCTAGTGCGAAACAAACTATTGTGCGAAACCAGTGTCTAGTGCGAAACCACTGTCTTGTGCGAAACCACTGTCTTGTGCGAAACCACTGTCTTGTGCTATACCACTGTCATGTGCGAAAGCACTGTCATGTGCGAAACCACTGTCATGTGCAAAACCACTGTCATGTGCGAAACCACTGTTTTGTGCGAAACCACAATCTTGTGCGAAACCACTCTCTTGTGTGAAACCACTGTCTTGTGCGAAACTACTGTTTTGTGCGAAACCACAATCTTGTGCGAAACCACTCTCTTGTGCGAAACCACTGTCTTGTGCGAAACCACTGTCTTGTGAGAAACCACTGTCTTGTGCGAAACCACTCTCACGTGCGAAACCACTGTCTCGTGCGAAACCACTGTCTCGTGCGAAACCACTGTCTCGTGCGAAACCACTGTCTCCTGCAAACCACTGTCTCGTGCGAAACCACTGTCTCGTGCGAAACCACTGTCTTGTGCGAAACCACTGTCATCAGCGAAACCAATGTCTAGTGCGAAACAACACTCCTGTGCGAAACCACTGTCTTGGGCGAAACCACTGTCTTCTGCGAAACCACTGTGTTGTGCTATACCACTGTCTCTTGCGAAACCACTGTCTTGTGCGAAACCACTGTCTTGTGCGAAACCACTGTCTTGTGCGAAACCACAGTCTTGTGCGAAACCACTGTCTTGTGCGATACTACTGTCTTGTGCGAAAGCACTGGCATGTGCGAAAGCACTCACCTGTGCGAAACCACTGTCCTGTGCGAAACCACTGTCATGTGCGAAACCACTGTCATGTTCGAAACCACTGTTTTGTGCGAAACCACTGTCTTGTGCAAAACCACTGTCTTGTGCGAATCCACTGTCTTGTGCGAATCCACTGTCTTGTGCGAATCCACTGTTTTGTGCGAAACCACTGTCTTGTGCAAAACCACTGTCTTGTGCGAATCCAACGTCTTGTGCGAATCCACTGTCTTGTGCGAATCCACTGTCTTGTGTGAATCCACTGTCTTGTGCGAATCCACTGTCTTGTGCGAACCCACTGTCTTGTGCGAAACCACTGTCTTGTGCGAATCCACTGTCTTGTGCGAATCCACTGTCTTGTGCGAATCCACTGTCTTGTGCGAAACCACTGTCTTGTGCGAAACCACTGTCTTGTGCGAAACCACTGACATGTGCGAATCCACTGACATGTGCGAAACCACTGACATGTGCGAAACCACTGACATGTGCGAAACCACTGTCTTGTGCGAAACCACTGTCTTGTGCGAAACCACTGTCTTGTGCGAAACCACTGTCTTGTGCAAAACCACTGTCTTGTGCAAAACCACTGCCTTGTGCGAACCCACTGTCTTGTGCGAATTCACTGTCTTGTGCGAATCCACTGTCTTGTGCAAAACCACTGTCTTGTGCGAATCCACTGTCTTGTGCGAAACCACTGTCTTGTGCGAAACCTCTGACATGTGCGAAACCACTGACATGTGCGAAACCACTGACATGTGCGAAACCACTGTCTTGTGCGAAACCACTGTCTTGTGCGAAACCACTGTCTTCTGCGAAACCACTGACATGTGCGCAAAACCACTGCCTTGTGCGAACCCACTGTCTTGTGCAAATCCACTGTCTTGTGCAAAACCACTGTCTTGTGCGAATCCACTGTCTTCTGCGAAACCACTGTCTTGTGCGAAACCACTGACATGTGCGAAACCACTGACATGTGCGAAACCACTGACATGTGCGAAACCACTGACATGTGCGAAACCACTGTCTTGTGCGAAACCACTGTCTTGTGCGAAACCACTGTCTTGTGCGAAACCACTGTCTTGTGCGAAACCACTGTCTTGTGCAAAACCACTGACATGTGCGAATCCACTGTCTTCTGCGAATCCACTGTCTTGTGCGAATCCACTGTCTTGTGCAAAACCACTGTCTTGTGCGAATCCTCGTCTTGTGCGAATCCACTGTCTTGTGCGAATCCACTGTGTTGTGCGAAACCACTGTCTTGTGCGAAACCACTGACATGTGCGAAACCACTGACATGTGCGAAACCACTGACATGTGCGAAACCACTGTCTTGTGCGAAACCACTGTCTAGTGCGAAACCACTGTCTTGTGCGAACCACTGTCTTGTGTGAAACCACTGTCTTGTGCGAAACCACTGTCTTGTGCGAACCCACTGTCTTGTGCGAAACCACTGTCTTGTGCGAAAACACTGTCTTGTGCTAAAACACTGTCATGTGTGAAACCACTGTCATGTGTGAAACCACTATTTTGTGCGAAACCACTGTTTTGTGCGAAACCACTCTTTTGTGCGACACCACTGTCCCGTGCCAAACCACTGTCATGTGCGAAACCATTCACCTGTGCGAAACCATTCACCTGTGCGAAACCACTCACCTTTGTCAAACCACTCAACTGTGCGAAACCACTGTCTCATGCGAAACCACTTTCTTCTGTGAAACCACTGTCTCGTGCGAAACCACTGTTTTGTGCAAAACCAATGTCTTTTGTGAAACCACTGTCTAGTGCGAAACAAATTATTGTGCGAAACCACTGTCTAGTGCGAAACCACTGTCTTGTGCGAAACCACTGTCTTGTGCGAAACCACTGTCTTGTGAAAAACCACTGTCCTGTGCGAAACCACTGTCTTGTGCGAAACCTCTGTCTTGTGCGAAACCACTGTCATGTGCGAAACCACTGTCATGTGCGAAACCACTGTCATGTGCGAAACCACTGTCATGTGCGAAACCACTGTCGTGCGAAACCACAGTCATGTGCGAAACCACTGTCATGTGCGAAACCACTGTCATGTGCGAAACCACTGTCATGTGCGAAACCACTGTCATGTGCGAAACCACAGTCATGTGCGAAACCACAGTCATGTGCGAAACCACTGTCATGTGCGAAACCACTGTCATGTGCGAAACCACTGTCATGTGCGAAACCACTGTCATGTGCGAAACCACTGTCTTGTGCGAAACCACTGTCATGTGCGAAACCAATGTCATGTGCGAAACCACTGTCTTGTGCGAAACCACTGTCTTGTGCGAAACCACTGTCTTGTGCGAAACCACTGTCTTGTGCGAAACCACTGTCTTGTGCGAAGCCACTGTCTTGTTCGAAGCCACTGTCCCGTGCCAAACCACTGTCATGTGCGAAACCACTCACCTGTGTGATACCACTCACCTGTGTGAAACCACTCACCTGTGTGAAACCACTCACCTGTGTGAAACCACTCACCTGTGTGAAACCACTCACCTGTGTAAAACCACTCACCTGTGTGAAACCACTCATCTGTGTGAAACCACTCACCTGTGTGAAACCACTCACTTTTGCGAAACCACTGACCTTTGCGAAACCACTCAACTGTGCGAAACCACTCAACTGTGCGAAACCACTCAACTGTGCGAAACCACTGTCTAGTGCGAAACCTCTGTCTTGTGCGAAACCTCTGTCTTGTGCGAAACCTCTGTCTCGTGCGAAACCTCTGTATTGTGCGAAACCTTTGTCTTGTGAGAAACCTCTGTCTCGTGCGAAACCACTGTATTTTGTGAAACCACTGTCTTGTGCGAAGCCTCTGTCTTGTGCGAAACAACTTTCATGTGGGAAACCACTGTCATGTGCGAAACCACTGTCATGTGCGAAACCACTGTCATGTGCGAAACCACTGTCATGTGCGAAACCACTGTCATGTGCGAAACCTGTGTCATGTGCGAAACCTGTGTCATGTGCGAGACCAGTGTCATGTGCGAGACCACTGTCATGTGCGAGACCACTTTCTTGTGCGTAACCACTGTCTTGTGCGAAACCAATGTCTTGTACAAAACCACTGTCTTGTACGATACCACTGTCTTGTACGAAACCACTGTCTTGTACGAAACCACTGTCTTGTGCGAAACCACTGTCTTGTGCGAAACCACTGTCTTGTGCGAAACCACTGTCTTGTGCGAAACCACTGTCTTGTGCGAAAACACTGTCTTGTGTGAAAACACTGTCATGTGCGAAAACACTGTCTTGTGCGAAAACACTGTAATGTGCGAAACCACTGTCAAGTGCGAAACCACTGTCTTGTGTGAAACCACTGTCTTGTGTGAAAACACTGTCTTGTGCTAAAACACTGTCATGTGTGAAACCAATGTCATGTGTGAAACCAATGTCATGTGCGAAACCACTGTCTTGTGCGAAACCACTGTCTTATGCGAAACCACTGTCTTGTGCGAAACCACTGTCTTGTGAGAAACCTTTGCCATGTGCGAAACCACTGTCTTGTGCGAAACCTTTGCCATGTGCGAAACCACTGTCATATGCGAAACCACTATTTTGTGCGAAACCACTGTTTTGTGCGAAACCACTGTATTGTGTGACACCACTGTCCCGTGCCAAACCACTGTCATGTGCGAAACCATTCACGTGTGCGAAACCACTCACCTTTGAGAAACCACTCAACTGTGCAAAACCACTGTCTCATGCGAAACCACTGTCTTGTGCGAAACCACTGACTTGTGCGAAACGAACTTTTTGTGCGAAACCAATGTCTTGTGTGAAACCACTGTCTAGTGCAAAACAAACTATTGTGCGAAACCACTGTCTAGTGCGATACCACTGTCTTGTGCGAAACCACTGTCTTGTGCGAAACCACTGTCTCGTGCGAAACCACTGTCTTGTGCGAAACCACTGTCTCGTGCGAAACCACTGTCTCGTGCGAAACCACTGTCCCGTGCGAAACCACTGTCTCGTGCGAAACCACTGTCTTGTGCGAAACCACTGTCATCAGCGAAACCAATGTCTAGTGCAAAACAACACTCCTGTGTGAAACCATTGTCTTGTGCGAAACCACTGTCTTGTGCGAAACCACTGTCTTGTGCGAAACCACTGTCATGTGCGAAACAACTGTCATGTGCGAAACTACTGTCACGTGCGAAACCACTCACCTGTGCGAAACCACTGTCCTGTGCAAAACCAGTGTCTTGTGCGAAACCACTGTCTTGTGCGAAACCACTGTCTTGTGCGAAACCACTCTCTTGTGCGAAACCACTGTCTTGTGCGAAACCACTGTCTTGTGCGAAACCACTGTCTTGTGCGAAACCACTGTCTTGTGCTAAACCACTGTCTTGTGCGAAACCACTGTCTTGTGCGAAGCCACTGTCTTGTGCGAAGCCACTGTCCCGTGCCAAACCACTGTCATGTGCGAAACCACTCACCTGTGTGAAACCACTCACCTGTGTGAAACCACTCACCTTTGTGAAGCCACTCACCTGTGTGAAACCACTCACCTGTGTGAAACCACTCACCTGTGTGAAACCACTCACCTGTGTGAAACCACTCAACTGTGCGAAACCACTCAACTGTGCGAAACCACTCACCTGTGTGAAACCACTCACCTGTGTGAAACCACTCACCTGTGTGAAACCACTCACCTGTGTGAAACCACTCACCTTTGCGAAACCACTCACCTTTGCAAAACCACTCAACTGTGCGAAACCACTCAACTGTGCGAAACCACTCAACTGTGCGAAACCACTCACCTGTGTGAAACCACTCACCTGTGTGAAACCACTCACCTGTGTGAAACCACTCACCTGTGTGAAACCACTCAACTGTGCGAAACCACTCACCTGTGTGAAACCACTCACCTGTGTGAAACCACTCACCTGTGTGAAACCACTCACCTGTGTGAAACCACTCACCTTTGCGAAACCACTCACCTTTGTGAAACCACTCACCTGTGTGAAACCACTCACCTTTGCGAAACCACTCACCTTTGAGAAACCACTCACCTGTGTGAAACCACTCACCTGTGTGAAACCACTCACCTATGTGAAACCACTCACCTTTGTGAAACCACTCACCTGTGTGAAACCACTCACCTTTGCGAAACCACTCACCTTTGAGAAACCACTCACCTGTGTGAAACCACTCACCTGTGTGAAACCACTCACCTTTGCGAAACCACTCACCTTTGCAAAACCACTCAACTGTGCGAAACCACTCAACTGTGCGAAACCACACAACTGTGCGAAACCACTCACCTGTGTGAAACCACTCACCTGTGTGAAACCACTCACCTTTGTGAAACCACTCACCTGTGTGAAACCACTCAACTGTGCGAAACCACTCACCTGTGTGAAACCACTCACCTGTGTGAAACCACTCACCTGTGTGAAACCACTCACCTGTGTGAAACCACTCACCTTTGCGAAACCACTCACCTTTGTGAAACCACTCACCTGTGTGAAACCACTCACCTTTGCGAAACCACTCACCTTTGAGAAACCACTCACCTGTGTGAAACCACTCACCTGTGTGAAACCACTCACCTTTGTGAAACCACTCACCTGTGTGAAACCACTCACCTTTGCGAAACCACTCACCTTTGAGAAACCACTCACCTGTGTGAAACCACTCACCTGTGTGAAACCACTCACCTGTGTGAAACCACTCACCTGTGTGAAACCACTCACCTTTGCGAAACCACTCACCTTTGAGAAACCACTCACCTGTGTGAAACCACTCACCTGTGTGAAACCACTCACCTTTGCGAAACCACTCACATTTGTGAAACCACTCAACTGTGCGAAACCACTCAACTGTGCGAAACCACTGTCTTGTGCGAAACCACTGTATTTTGCGAAACCACTGTCTTGTGCGAAGCCACTGTCTTGTGCGAAGCCACTGTCTTGTGTGAAACCACTGTTTTGTGTGAAACTACTGTCTTGTGCGAAAACACTGTCTTGTGCTAAAACACTGTCTTGTGTGAAACCACTGTCATGTGCGAAACCACTGTCTTGTACGAAACCACTGTCTTGTGCGAAACCTTTGCCATGTGCGAAACCACTGTCATATGCGAAACCACTATTTTGTTCGAAACCACTATTTTGTGCGAAACCACTGTCTTGTGCGACACCACTGTCACGTGCCAAACCACTGTCATGTGTGAAACCACTCACCTGTGCGAATCCACTCACCTTTGCGAATCCACTCAACTGTGCGAAACCACTGTCTCCTGCAAAACCACTGTCTCGTGTGAAACCTCTCTCTCATGCGAAACCACTGTTTTGTGCGTAACCAATGTCTTGTGTGAAACCAATGTCTAGTGCGAAACAAACTATTGTGCGAAACCAGTGTCTTGTGCGAAACCACTGTCTTCTGCGAAACCACTGTCTTGTGCGAAACCACTGTCTCGTGCGAAACCACTGTCTTGTGCGATACCACTGTCTTGTGCGAAAGCACTCTCTTGAGCGAAAGCACTGTCATGTGCGAAAGCACTGTCATGTGCGAAACCACTGTCATGTGCGAAACCACTGTCTTGTGCAAAACCACTGTCTTGTGCAAAACCACTGCCTTGTGCGAACCCACTGTCTTGTGCGAATCCACTGTCTTGTGCGAATCCACTGTCTTGTGCAAAACCACTGTCTTGTGCGAATCCACTGTCTTGTGCGAAACCACTGTCTTGTGCGAAACCTCTGACATGTGCGAAACCACTGACATGTGCGAAACCACTGACATGTGCGAAACCACTGTCTTGTGCGAAACCACTGTCTTGTGCGAAACCACTGTCTTCTGCGAAACCACTGACATGTGCGCAAAACCACTGCCTTGTGCGAACCCACTGTCTTGTGCAAATCCACTGTCTTGTGCAAAACCACTCTCTTGTGCGAATCCACTGTCTTCTGCGAAACCACTGTCTTGTGCGAAACCACTGACATGTGCGAAACCACTGACATGTGCGAAACCACTGACATGTGCGAAACCACTGACATGTGCGAAACCACTGTCTTGTGCGAAACCACTGTCTTGTGCGAAACCACTGTCTTGTGCGAAACGACTGTCTTGTGCGAAACCACTGTCTTGTGCAAAACCACTGACATGTGCGAATCCACTGTCTTCTGCGAATCCACTGTCTTGTGCGAATCCACTGTCTTGTGCAAAACCACTGTCTTGTGCGAATCCTCGTCTTGTGCGAATCCACTGTCTTGTGCGAATCCACTGTCTTGTGCGAAACCACTGTCTTGTGCGAAACCACTGACATGTGCGAAACCACTGACATGTGCGAAACCACTGACATGTGCGAAACCACTGTCTTGTGCGAAACCACTGTCTAGTGCGAAACCACTGTCTTGTGCGAACCACTGTCTTGTGCGAAACCACTGTCTTGTGCGAAACCACTATCTTGTGCGAACCCACTGTCTTGTGCGAAACCACTGTCTTGTGCGAAAACACTGTCTTGTGCTAAAACACTGTCATGTGTGAAACCACTGTCATGTGTGAAACCACTATTTTGTGCGAAACCACTGTTTTGTGCGAAACCACTCTTTTGTGCGACACCACTGTCCCGTGCCAAACCACTGTCATGTGCGAAACCATTCACCTGTGCGAAACCATTCACCTGTGCGAAACCACTCACCTTTGTGAAACCACTCAACTGTGCGAAACCACTGTCTCATGCGAAACCACTTTCTTCTGTGAAACCACTGTCTCGTGCGAAACCACTGTTTTGTGCAAAACCAATGTCTTTTGTGAAACCACTGTCTAGTGCGAAACAAACTATTGTGCGAAACCACTGTCTAGTGCGAAACCACTGTCTTGTGCGAAACCACTGTCTTGTGCGAAACCACTGTCTTGTGAAAAACCACTGTCTTGTGCGAAACCACTGTCTTGTGCGAAACCACTGTCTTGTGCGAAACCACTGTCATGTGCGAAACCACTGTCATGTGCGAAACCACTGTCATGTGCGAAACCACTGTCGTGCGAAACCACAGTCATGTGCGAAACCACTGTCATGTGCGAAACCACTGTCATGTGCGAAACCACTGTCATGTGCGAAACCACTGTCATGTGCGAAACCACAGTCATGTGCGAAACCACAGTCATGTGCGAAACCACTGTCATGTGCGAAACCACTGTCATGTGCGAAACCACTGTCATGTGCGAAACCACTGTCATGTGCGAAACCACTGTCTTGTGCGAAACCACTGTCATGTGCGAAACCACTGTCATGTGCGAAACCAATGTCATGTGCGAAACCACTGTCTTGTGCGAAACCACTGTCTTGTGCGAAACCACTGTCTTGTGCGAAACCACTGTCTTGTGCGAAACCACTGTCTTGTGCGAAGCCACTGTCTTGTTCGAAGCCACTGTCCCGTGCCAAACCACTGTCATGTGCGAAACCACTCACCTGTGTGATACCACTCACCTGTGTGAAACCACTCACCTGTGTGAAACCACTCACCTGTGTGAAACCACTCACCTGTGTGAAACCACTCACCTGTGTAAAACCACTCACCTGTGTGAAACCACTCATCTGTGTGAAACCACTCACCTGTGTGAAACCACTCACTTTTGCGAAACCACTGACCTTTGCGAAACCACTCAACTGTGCGAAACCACTCAACTGTGCGAAACCACTCAACTGTGCGAAACCACTGTCTAGTGCGAAACCTCTGTCTTGTGCGAAACCTCTGTCTTGTGCGAAACCTCTGTCTCGTGCGAAACCTCTGTATTGTGCGAAACCTTTGTCTTGTGAGAAACCTCTGTCTCGTGCGAAACCACTGTATTTTGTGAAACCACTGTCTTGTGCGAAGCCTCTGTCTTGTGCGAAACAACTGTCATGTGCGAAACCACTGTCATGTGCGAAACTACTGTCATGTGCGAAACCACTGTCATGTGCGAAACCACTGTCATGTGCGAAACCACTGTCATGTGCGAAACCTGTGTCATGTGCGAAACCTGTGTCATGTGCGAGACCAGTGTCATGTGCGAGACCACTGTCATGTGCGAGACCACTTTCTTGTGCGTAACCACTGTCTTGTGCGAAACCAATGTCTTGTACAAAACCACTGTCTTGTACGAAACCACTGTCTTGTACGAAACCACTGTCTTGTACGAAACCACTGTCTTGTGCGAAACCACTGTCTTGTGCGAAACCACTGTCTTGTGCGAAACCACTGTCTTGTGCGAAACCACTGTCTTGTGCGAAAACACTGTCTTGTGTGAAAACACTGTCATGTGTGAAAACACTGTCTTGTGCGAAAACACTGTAATGTGCGAAACCACTGTCAAGTGCGAAACCACTGTCAAGTGCGAAACCACTGTCTTGTGTGAAACCACTGTCTTGTGTGAAAACACTGTCTTGTGCTAAAACACTGTCATGTGTGAAACCAATGTCATGTGTGAAACCAATGTCATGTGCGAAACCACTGTCTTGTGCGAAACCACTGTCTTATGCGAAACCACTGTCTTGTGCGAAACCACTGTCTTGTGAGAAACCTTTGCCATGTGCGAAACCACTGTCTTGTGCGAAACCTTTGCCATGTGCGAAACCACTGTCATATGCGAAACCACTATTTTGTGCGAAACCACTCTTTTGTGCGAAACCACTGTATTGTGTGACACCACTGTCCCGTGCCAAACCACTGTCATGTGCGAAACCATTCACGTGTGCGAAACCACTCACCTTTGTGAAACCACTCAACTGTGCAAAACCACTGTCTCATGCGAAACCACTGTCTTGTGCGAAACCACTGACTTGTGCGAAACGATTGTTTTGTGCGAAACCAATGTCTTGTGTGAAACCACTGTCTAGTGCGAAACAAACTATTGTGCGAAACCACTGTCTAGTGCGAAACCACTGTCTTGTGCGAAACCACTGTCTTGTGCGAAACCACTGTCTTGTGCGAAACCACTGTCTTGTGCTATACCACTGTCTTGTGCTATACCACTGTCATGTGCGAAAGCACTGTCATGTGCGAAACCACTGTCTCGTGCGATACCACTCTCTCGTGCGATACCACTCTCTCGTGCGAAACCACTCTCTCGTGCGAAACCACCCTCATGTGCGAAACCACTGTCTCGTGCGAAACCACTGTCTTGTGCGAAACCACTGTCTCGTGCGAAACCACTGTCTCGTGCGAAACCACTGTCTCGTGCGAAACCACTGTCTCGTGCGAAACCACTGTCTTGTGCGAAACCACTGTCATCAGCGAAACCAATGTCTAGTGCAAAACAACACTCCTGTGTGAAACCACTGTCTTGTGCGAAACAAATGACTTGTGCGAAACCACTGTCTTGTGCGAAACCACTGTCTTGTGCGAAACCACTGTCTTGTGCGAAACCACTGTCTTGTGCGAAACCACTGTCTTGTGCGAAACCACTGTCTTGTGCGAAACCACTGTCATGTGCGAAACAACTGTCATGTGCGAAACTACTGTCACGTGCGAAACCACTCACCTGTGCGAAACCACTGTCCTGTGCAAAACCAGTGTCTTGTGCGAAACCACTGTCTTGTGCGAAACCACTGTCTTGTGCGAAACCACTCTCTTGTGCGAAACCACTGTCTTGTGCGAAACCACTGTCTTGTGCGAAACCACTGTCTTGTGCGAAACCACTGTCTTGTGCTAAACCACTGTCTTGTGCGAAACCACTGTCTTGTGCGAAGCCACTGTCTTGTGCGAAGACACTGTCCCGTGCCAAACCACTGTCATGTGCGAAACCACTCACCTGTGTGAAACCACTCACCTGTGTGAAACCACTCACCTTTGTGAAGCCACTCACCTTTGTGAAGCCACTCACCTGTGTGAAACCACTCACCTGTGTGAAACCACTCACCTGTTTGAAACCACTCACCTGTGTGAAACCACTCAACTGTGCGAAACCACTCAACTGTGCGAAACCACTCACCTGTGTGAAACCACTCACCTGTGTGAAACCACTCACCTGTGTGAAACCACTCACCTGTGTGAAACCACTCACCTGTGTGAAACCACTCACCTTTGCGAAACCACTCACCTTTGCAAAACCACTCAACTGTGCGAAACCACTCAACTGTGCGAAACCACTCAACTGTGCGAAACCACTCACCTGTGTGAAACCACTCACCTGTGTGAGACCACTCACCTGTGTGAAACCACTCACCTGTGTGAAACCACTCAACTGTGCGAAACCACTCACCTGTGTGAAACCACTCACCTGTGTGAAACCACTCACCTGTGTGAAACCACTCACCTGTGTGAAACCACTCACCTTTGCGAAACCACTCACCTTTGTGAAACCACTCACCTGTGTGAAACCACTCACCTTTGCGAAACCACTCACCTTTGAGAAACCACTCACCTGTGTGAAACCACTCACCAGTGTGAAACCACTCACCTGTGTGAAACCACTCACCTTTGTGAAACCACTCACCTGTGTGAAACCACTCACCTTTGCGAAACCACTCACCTTTGAGAAACCACTCACCTGTGTGAAACCACTCACCTGTGTGAAACCACTCACCTTTGCGAAACCACTCACCTTTGCAAAACCACTCAACTGTGCGAAACCACTCAACTGTGCGAAACCACTCAACTGTGCGAAACCACTCACCTTTGTGAAACCACTCACCTGTGTGAAACCACTCACCTTTGCGAAACCACTCACCTTTGTGAAACCACTCACCTGTGTGAAACCACTCACCTTTGCGAAACCACTCACCTTTGAGAAACCACTCACCTGTGTGAAACCACTCACCTGTGTGAAACCACTCACCTGTGTGAAACCACTCACCTTTGTGAAACCACTCACCTGTGTGAAACCACTCACCTTTGCGAAACCACTCACCTTTGAGAAACCACTCACCTGTGTGAAACCACTCACCTGTGTGAAACCACTCACCTGTGTGAAACCACTCACCTGTGTGAAACCACTCACCTTTGCGAAACCACTCACCTTTGAGAAACCACTCACCTGTGTGAAACCACTCACCTGTGTGAAACCACTCACCTTTGCGAAACCACTCACATTTGCGAAACCACTCAACTGTGCGAAACCACTCAACTGTGCGAAACCACTGTCTTGTGCGAAACCACTGTATTTTGCGAAACCACTGTCTTGTGCGAAGCCAATGTCTTGTGCGAAGCCACTGTCTTGTGTGAAACCACTGTTTTGTGTGAAACTACTGTCTTGTGCGAAAACACTGTCTTGTGCTAAAACACTGTCTTGTGTGAAACCACTGTCATGTGCGAAACCACTGTCTTGTACGAAACCACTGTCTTGTGCGAAACCTTTGCCATGTGCGA
Source organism: Locusta migratoria (assembly GCA_026315105.1). Classification (NCBI taxonomy): domain Eukaryota; kingdom Metazoa; phylum Arthropoda; class Insecta; order Orthoptera; family Acrididae; genus Locusta; species Locusta migratoria. The sequence continues at coordinate 50,555,320 of CM048752.1, forward strand.
AACCACTGTCATATGCGAAACCACTATTTTGTTCGAAACCACTATTTTGTGCGAAACCACTGTCTTGTGCGACACCACTGTCACGTGCCAAACCACTGTCATGTGTGAAACCACTCACCTGTGCGAATCCACTCACCTTTGCGAATCCACTCAACTGTGCGAAACCACTGTCTCCTGCAAAACCACTGTCTCGTGTGAAACCTCTCTCTCGTGCGAAACCACTGTTTTGTGCGTAACCAATGTCTTGTGTGAAACCAATGTCTAGTGCGAAACAAACTATTGTGCGAAACCAGTGTCTTGTGCGAAACCACTGTCTTATGCGAAACCACTGTCTTGTGCGAAACCACTGTCTCGTGCGAAACCACTGTCTTGTGCGATACCACTGTCTTGTGCGAAAGCACTCTCTTGAGCGAAAGCACTGTCATGTGCGAAACCACTGTCATGTGCGAAACCACTCTCATGTGCGAAACCACTGTCTTGTGCGAAACCACTCTCTTGTGCGAAACCACTGTCTTGTGTGAAACCACTGCCTTGTGCGAAACCACTGTCTTGTGCGAAACCACTGTCTTGTGCGAAACCACTGTCTTGTGCGAAACCACTGTCTTGTGCGAAACCACTGTCTTGTGCGAAACCACAGTCTTGTGCGAAACCACAGTCTTGTGCGAAAACACTGTCATTTGTGAAACCACTGTCATGTGCGAAACCACTGTCTTGTACAAAACCATTGCAATGTGCGAAACCACTGTCTTGTGCGAAACCACTGTCATCAGCGAAACCACTGTCTAGTGCGAAACAACACTCTTGTGCGAAACCACTCTCTTTTGCGAAACCACTGTCTTGTACGAAACCAATGACTAGTGCGAAACCAATGTCTTCTGCGAAACCTTTGCCATGTGCAAAACCACTGTCATATGCGAAACCACTATTTAGTGCGAAACCACTGTTCTGTGCGAAACCACTCTCTTGTGCGACACCACTGTCCCGTGCCAAACCACTGTCATGTGCGAAACCACTCACCTGTGCGAAACCACTCAACTGTGCGAAACCACTGTCTCATTCAAAACCACTGTCTCGTGCGAACCGCTGTCTCGTGCGAAACCACTGTCTCGTGCGAAACCACTGATTTGTGCGTAACCAATGTCTTGCGTGAAACCAATGTCTAGTGCGTAACAAACTATTGTGCGAAACCACTGTCTAGTGCGAAACCACTGTCTTGTGCGAAACCACTGTCTTGTGCGAAACCACTGTCTTGTAAAAACCACTGTCCTGTGCGAAACCACTGTCTTGTGCGAAACCACTGTCTTGTGCGAAACCACTGTCTTGTGCGAAACCACTGTCTTGTGCGAAACCACTGTCTTGTGCGAAACCACTGTCTTGTGCGAAACCACACTCTTGTGCGAAACCACTGTCTTGTGCGAGAACACTGTCATTTGTGAAACCACTGTCATGTGCGAAACCACTGTCTTGTACAAAACCATTGCAATGTGCGAAACCACTGTCTTGTGCGAAACCACTGTCTTGTGCGAAACCACTGTCTTGTGCGAAACCACTGTCTTGTGTGAAACCACTGTCTTGTGCAAAACCACTGTCTTGTGCAAAACCACTCTCTTGTGCAAAACCACTGTCTTGTGCAAAACCAGTGTCTTGTGCGAAAACACTGTCTTGTGCGAAATCACTGTTATGTGCGAAACCACTGTCATGTGTGAAACCACTGTCATGTGCGAAACCACTGTCAAGTGCGAAACCACTGTCTAGTGCGAAACCACTGTCTTGTGTGAAACCACTGTCTTGTGCGAAACCACTGTCTTGTGCGAAACCATTGTCTTGTGTGAAACCACTGTCTTGTGCGAAACCACTGTCATGTACGAAACCATTGTCATGTGCGAGACCATTGTCATGTGCGAGACCATTGTCATGTGCGAGACCATTGTCTTGTGCGAACCCACTGTCTTGTGCGAAACCACTGTCTTGTGTGAAAACACTGTCTTGTGCTAAAACACTCTCATGTGTGAAACCACTGTCATGTTCGAAACCACTGTCTTGTGCAAAACCACTGTCTTGTGCGAAACCTTTCCCATGTGCGAAACCTTTGCCATGTGCGAAACCACTGTCATGTGCGAAACCATGGTTTTGTGCGAAACCACTGTTTTGTGCGAAACCACTGTCTTGTGCGACACCACTGTCCCGTGCCAAACCACTGTCATGTGCGAAACCATTCACCTGTGCAAAAACACTCACCTTTGTGAAACCACTCAACTGTGCGAAACCACTGTCTCGTGCGAAACCACTGTCTCGTGCGAAACCACTGTCTCGTGCGAAACCACTGTCTCGTGCGAAACCTCTGTCTTGTGCGAAACCACTGTCTCATGCGAAACCACTGTTTTGTGCGAAACCAATGTCTTGTGTGAAACCACTGTCTCGTGCGAAACAAACTATTGTGCGAAACCACGGTCTAGTGCGAAACCACTGTCTTGTGCGAAGCCACTGTCTTGTGCGAAGCCACTGTCTTGTGTGAAACCACTGTTTTGTGTGAAACCACTGTCTTGTGCGAAAACACTGTCTTGTGCTAAAACACTGTCTTGTGTGAAACCACTGTCATGTGCGAAACCACTGTCTTGTACGAAACCACTGTCTTGTGCGAAACCTTTGCCATGTGCGAAACCACTGTCATATGCGAAACCACTATTTTGTTCGAAACCACTATTTTGTGCGAAACCACTGTCTTGTGCGACACCACTGTCACGTGCCAAACCACTATCATGTGTGAAACCACTCACCTGTGCGAATCCACTCACCTTTGCGAATCCACTCAACTGTGCGAAACCACTGTCTCCTGCAAAACCACTGTCTCGTGTGAAACCTCTCTCTCGTGCGAAACCACTGTTTTGTGCGTTACCAATGTCTTGTGTGAAACCAATGTCTAGTGCAAAACAAACTATTGTGCGAAACCACTGTCTTGTGCGAAACCACTGTCTTGTGCGAAACCACTGTCTTGTGCGAAACCACTGTCTTGTGCGATACCACTGTCTTGTGCGAAAGCACTGTCTTGAGCGAAAGCACTGTCATGTGCGAAACCATTGTAATGTGGGAAACCACTGTCATGTGCGAAACCACTCTCATGTGCGAAACCACTGTCTTGTGCAATACCACTGTCTTGTGCAATACCACTGTCTTGTGCGAAACCACTGTCTTGTGCATAACCACTGTCTTGTGCGAAACCACTGTCTTGTGCGAAACCACTGTCTTGTGCGAAACCACTGTCTTGTGCGAAACCACTGTCTTGTGCGAAACCACAGTCTTGTGCGAAACCACAGTCTTGTGCGAAAACATTGTCATTTGTGAAACCACTGTCATGTGCGAACCACTGTCTTGTACAAAACCATTGCAATGTGCGAAACCACTGTCTTGTGCGAAACCACTGTCATCAGCGAAACCACTGTCTGGTGCGAAACAACACTCTTGTGCGAAACCACTCTCTTTTGCGAAACCACTGTCTTGTACGAAACCAATGACTAGTGCGAAACCACTGTCTTCTGCGAAACCTTTGCCATGTGCGAAACCACTGTCATATGTGAAACCACTATTTAGTGCGAAACCACTGTTCTGTGCGAAACCACTCTCTTGTGCGACACCACTGTCCCGTGCCAAACCACTGTCATGTGCGAAACCACTCACCTGTGCGAAACCACTCAACTGTGCGAAACCACTGTCTCATGCAAAACCACTGTCTCGTGCGAACCACTGTCTCGTGCGAAACCACTGTCTCGTGCGAAACCACTGTCTTGTGCGAAGCCACTGTCTTGTGTGAAACCACTGTTTTGTGTGAAACCACTGTCTTGTGCGAAAACACTGTCTTGTGCTAAAACACTGTCTTGTGTGAAACCACTGTCATGTGCGAAACCACTGTCTTGTACGAAACCACTGTCTTGTGCGAAACCTTTGCCATGTGCGAAACCACTGTCATATGCGAAACCACTATTTTGTTCGAAACCACTATTTTGTGCGAAACCACTGTCTTGTGCGACACCACTGTCACGTGCCAAACCACTATCATGTGTGAAACCACTCACCTGTGCGAATCCACTCACCTTTGCGAATCCACTCAACTGTGCGAAACCACTGTCTCCTGCAAAACCACTGTCTCGTGTGAAACCTCTCTCTCGTGCGAAACCACTGTTTTGTGCGAAACCAATGTCTTGTGTGAAACCACTGTCTCGTGCGAAACAAACTATTGTGCGAAACCACGGTCTAGTGCGAAACCACTGTCTTGTGCGAAGCCACTGTCTTGTGCGAAGCCACTGTCTTGTGTGAAACCACTGTTTTGTGTGAAACCACTGTCTTGTGCGAAAACACTGTCTTGTGCTAAAACACTGTCTTGTGTGAAACCACTGTCATGTGCGAAACCACTGTCTTGTACGAAACCACTGTCTTGTGCGAAACCTTTGCCATGTGCGAAACCACTGTCATATGCGAAACCACTATTTTGTTCGAAACCACTATTTTGTTCGAAACCACTGTCTTGTGCGAAACCACTGTCTTGTGCGACACCACTGCCACGTGCCAAACCACTATCATGTGTGAAACCACTCACCTGTGCGAATCCACTCACCTTTGCGAATCCACTCAACTGTGCGAAACCACTGTCTCCTGCAAAACCACTGTCTCGTGTGAAACCTCTCTCTCGTGCGAAACCACTGTTTTGTGCGTAACCAATGTCTTGTGTGAAACCAATGTCTAGTGCGAAACAAACTATTGTGCGAAACCACTGTCTTGTGCGAAACCACTGTCTTGTGCGAAACCACTGTCTTGTGCGAAACCACTGTCTTGTGCGATACCACTGTCTTGTGCGAAAGCACTGTCTTGAGCGAAAGCACTGTCATGTGCGAAACCACTGTCTTGTGCGATACCACTGTCTTGTGCGAAAGCACTGTCTTGAGCGAAAGCACTGTCATGTGCGAAACCATTGTAATGTGGGAAACCACTGTCATGTGCGAAACCACTCTCATGTGCGAAACCACTGTCTTGTGCAATACCACTGTCTTGTGCAATACCACTGTCTTGTGCGAAACCACTGTCTAGTGCGAAACCACTGTCTTGTGCGAAACCACTGTCTTGTGCGAAACCACTGTCTTGTGCGAAACCACTGTCTTGTGCGAAACCACTGTCTTGTGCGAAACCACAGTCTTGTGCGAAACCACAGTCTTGTGCGAAAACATTGTCATTTGTGAAACCACTGTCATGTGCGAAACCACTGTCTTGTACAAAACCATTGCAATGTGCGAAACCACTGTCTTTTGCGAAACCACTGTCATCAGCGAAACCACTGTCTGGTGCGAAACAACACTCTTGTGCGAAACCACTCTCTTTTGCGAAACCACTGTCTTGTACGAAACCAATGACTAGTGCGAAACCACTGTCTTCTGCGAAACCTTTGCCATGTGCGAAACCACTGTCATATGTGAAACCACTATTTAGTGCGAAACCACTGTTCTGTGCGAAACCACTCTCTTGTGCGACACCACTGTCCCGTGCCAAACCACTGTCATGTGCGAAACCACTCACCTGTGCGAAACCACTCAACTGTGCGAAACCACTGTCTCATGCAAAACCACTGTCTCGTGCGAACCACTGTCTCGTGCGAAACCACTGTCTCGTGCGAAACCACTGTCTCGTGCGAAACCACTGTTTTGTGCGTAACCAATGTCTTGCGTGAAACCAATGTCTCGTGCGAAACAAACTATTGTACGAAACCACTGTCTAGTGCGAAACCACTGTCTTGTGCGAAACCACTGTCTTGTGCGAAACCATTGTCTTGTGCGAAACCACTGTCTTGTGCGAAACCACTTTCTTGTGTGAAACCACTCACCTTTGCGAAACCACTGTCTTTTGCAAAACCACTGTCTTGTGCGAAATTACTGTCACCACAGTGAAAAGACGACTGATTTCGCGAGGGCTGTACACCGCCCTGGATCGCCTAACTGACTAGTTTCGTGTGCTGTTTGTACGGATGTTTGAACGAAAACGCGTGGGAAACGGGTTGATGATTCGTCACTTCGAAGGCGAGCATAGCTAAATAACTGCCGTGATTAGTTTACTTGTAACTTGGGGTAAACATTGCCTTTGAACTGCGTCTATGGCTGATCACGTTAGATGAATTCACATGCGGCAACCAGACTTGTAGAGTGCGTGTTTAATGACAATTAATGTAACAAACTTTTATTTGAACTCAAACTTTTATTTGTAGCCATCGATCGTGCTCGCTTTTGGTAAAGTCGAGCAATGGACAGTTTTATTACAGGTAGCTGGCAGTAAAGTGGGCACAGAGCCTGCGGGATATAGAATAGCAGCTTCTCCATCGCTTTCCGGCTGTTCAAGGACATACTTCGCTGACTCCTGTGACCGACTAGAGGTAGGTGGAATTCACGCACAATTAGGGACCTTTTAGAAACCACTCTGCCAACCCACATACCGTGCAGACTGTGGAAACAATTACAACAGATAAGCGGAACAAATACGAGAGTCCCGACCTAAACCCACTCTGCCATCCCACAAATTGTTTACTTTTTAACACGTCCCCCTTTTTTGTCAACATTTACATCCTACGCGGCACCTAATACCTGTCACTGACTAATCATCATTTATAAAGCTTAAATACAAGTCTAAATTCTCGTTAGATAAGACTATATCTTTAGTTCGCACTTTTAATGTCTGTCTCTCTGAAAAGGCTACCAAATGGGAACTTCTTTCGTCATGAAGAAAATTCCCTTAGAGGATGAATGCAGTTGTTTTTGTTTCTTGTAACTATGAGCCGAAAACAAACCACCAATCACGTCTGTTGGTTTTAAGAATAGATAAACAAGTAAATGACATAGCTTTTAATTTTAAAATCTCGAAAGTTACTGTTCGCAATTTGTAGTCTAGAACCAGATTTAAAATCGCAGCCCCTGGTCTTCGTGAGGAACCTGTAATGTCCCCTGACTGTTACTTTACTTCAATTATTTTATGGTCAGCTATATACGGTGCTTCCTGTCCACCAGCAAAGCCACATTTTGGAGTGTGTATGTATTATCTTGCATTTAGCGTACGTAAGCAATGCCGACATCCTGTGGCGCCTCTGGTGTGAAAAGGCGCCAACTGCGATCCCGGTTACGGAGGACGTAGTGCGGCCGTTCACCGACAGATGGCAGCACGTCACTCGCGGAAGCGACGCGACGAACGAATGAGAGGCAATCCAAACAGTAATTTCTTTGCGGACTGACATAAAAAGCCAGCGGCTCTTTTATTTAATAATAGGCGCGGGTATTATAGTTTTCCGTAGACAACTGTTGCTGTAGAATAGAGGAATGTTAAAAGTAAAAGTAATAATTTCGCTGTCTCTCTGGGCGGAAGAAGCAACGGCCTGTTAATGTTGACATTGATAGTGACACAGATAATAGCTTACCGCAGTATGTTGTGTTTTGCGAATTTTATAATATTTAACGAGTAGAAAATGACGCTACATCACTCTCTTCGCTTCATTTCTACATTATTTTTTACAGCAGTATCAATTACGACATAGGCGGAACCTAAAAGTAACCACCGACCAACCAGCATATAAAACAATCAGACGTGTAAACATTCTTCACATAGCGACTTGATGTTTCTGGTTCTCGCTTTGAAGATCTGAAAGATGCTACAGATTGGGAGCTTCGTGTTTCGCTCCATTAAAAAATTTACTTCCGCATCGCTCGTACTTGTTTAAAATTAACTTCTGTTGTCGGGCGAAGTGTACACATTCTAAAAGAGTAATTTATTTATTTTACTTTTTCGCAGAATGGAGGAGGATCGTCAAATGTAAAAATAATACCTCGATTGTTGCACTGGGTCGAAGAAGGAACATAATGTTAACTTTAACGTTCTCTGTGGCGTAGATGATATCAAACGTAATTTATCACTCGAGCATACTGCTCCAAAATTCTTAAATTTCTTAAATAAACTGGCCCCTAGCAATATGCAAAGTTTTGAAAGACTTTTGAGGAAAAAAAAAACAATTGGCACTGCCTTTGGAATGCGTCCTAACCCTTAATTACGTACGCCATCAGTATAAGGCATTGGTCTTTATGCTTCGTGCTCACCAACAAAGCCAGATTTCGAAGTGTTTATGTATTATCTTTCACTTAGATACGCAACCGATACCTACAATGCAGTGCAGGGTCGCTTAAAATGAAATAAGGGAAAAAAATTAAAAATTAAAAAGAAATTTTTTGGCTATACAAGTCGGATGACCTCGGTGTATGCCAGTATGAATGAAAAATTGAAACATAACCTACGTGATTATATGGGTCTATGAACACCGGAATTTCTGAACAGGCAAATTTCTGAAATAAGATGGCCGCTAGCAGTATCCAAAGTCTTGAAACACTTTCTAGAAAATAAATAAAAAATTTAAAAAAAGGTAAAATAAAGTATTAAAAATTGTTTCTGCCTTTGGGATGTGTCCTAACCCTTAATTACGTAAGACATTGTTCTTTATGCTTCGTGCCCACCAACAAAGCCAGATTTCCAAGTTTTCATGTATTATCTTTCATTCGGCGTACGTAAGCAATGCCGACAGTCCTGTTGCGCCTCTGGTGTGAAAAGTCGCCAACTGCGCTCCCAGTTACGGAGAACGTAGTGCGGCCGTTCACCGACAGATGGCAGCACGTCACTCGCGGAAGCGGCGCGTCGATCGAATGAGTGGCAATCGAAACAGTGATTTCTCTGTGGACCGACCTAAACAGTCAGCGGCTCTTTTATTTAATAATAGGCGCGGGTATTGTTATAGTTTTCCTTAGATAACTGTTGCTGTAGAATGGAAGAATGTTAAAAGTAAAAATAATTATTTCGCTGTCTCTCTGGGCGGAAGAAGGAACGGCCTGTTAATGTTGACATTGACAGTGGCACAGGTAATAGTAAACGTAATTTATTTCTCGCGCATGACACCGTACATTGCGTTTTTAAACATTTCGCTTCTGCTTCGTCATTTGACCACCATTCTCTTCCTTAATATGAAAAGTTGTTACATCTTACGCACTCACCAAGTGCGAGAGAATTTTCCGGCCCATGTTGTGACGAGAGCGAACTACTCAGTGGCCCGAAGTGTGATTCGTGGCGCCTGTCCAGAGTTTTCCAAAACAGAACAGACGTCGCGCTGTCTTCGTTTTCGCGGCCGGCTGTAGCGTCTCCATATTTGCCGCATTTCCATTGAACTGGGTTTTCCATTCGGCTGCGCTTCTGCTGCTCTCGAGCCAAGTGCAGAGAGGCGCTGGACAGCTTTCTGTTAAACTGTAGCCGTCTACGAACGAAATTTCGCAACTTCGTGTTGTCAGGAAGTGAAACTATTTGGCACATTGCGTTCGGTTTCCGGATAGACCCGAAACAGGTGGTACTGTAAACTTTGTTATCATTCGTTCTGTTCGTTGGATTAAGAGAAATCCGGAAAATAAATGCATTCTTTTTCTCCACACATCGTGCATCGCTGGGAAGAAATTGTTGCTGGGCGTGAAAGAATAGGTCGACATAAACGCTGGTATCACACTAAATGCCAGGCACCCACTAGTCGCTAATAATACCGTGCAATGCGTGGCTCGATGATTTGTGAATCGCTACAGCCACACAAGCTCTTTGTGCCTAAGGCGGTCGTACAGAATCGTTTGTTATTGACACAATAGTCGCGAATCTCACGTACAGGATTAAGAATGTAGTTTCGACTCAGTTGGAGTTTTCGGGGAAATGTCGAGTATTCAGAACGTTACTTAGTCGTGTGATCGCCAGTTTTGTACTCATAACGTCGGTAATGGAAGTGAGAAACGGTTTCCCGTACAGAACAAACTACAAAATTTTGGATGCAAACAATGAAAAATTTTTCCCTGTGTAGGATACACGAATAACTAAAGATAAGTTTTTAGTATCGTCGCAATTACGTAATTCGCAAGACATAATTTTCACCTTGTTGACAATGACAGTCCGTAGTGTGTAGGAGTGACAATGAAATCGCTATTACTGTTTCCTGTTTCACATGAAAACGTGCGCAATTACCGAAGCCCTGTGGCAGGAAACGACAGTTTATTTATTCGCAGATTCCCTTCGAAAGAAGACATCGATTCACGACATTACTTGGCCAAGAAATAATAACAATAGGTGTTGTCTGTTAGTTAGCGCCCGGAAAGCTGAATGCAGTGTTAAAAATAACGTGCTCATTATTGACAATATTGAGTTTCCGCGTGGCTGTTTCCTGTACTGATCGTGACTGGCAACAGTTTACGAAATATGTGTCGAGGACTTTTGAATACGCCAGAGTCGTGATGGACGTTTACACTGGAGTAAAAATGTACTTTACGTAGACAGCAGTGATTTCAGAATTATATCAAATTTTGTTTTTTCTTCGTGTATGAGTGACAGATGCTCGCTTTGCACAGGTCTTTTAGTCGCATCAAGTGTTGTGCCGACCACTCACAGTGGCGGACATTATTACTGAGCAAGTCGCCAGTAAGCAATCGCATTGTCTGATTGTCAGTAGCTGCAACAGTAGGTATTACACTACAGGTACCGCTAGCGATCGGGTCGATATCTATAGGGTTACCAAATTTGAACTCGAGTTAGAACGCTGTCTTGTGCGTCCGATTCCAGGAACAACGTAGGTGTCAATTTTATTTTTAACTGACCAGCCACCTAGACAGCTAACTTGGCCAACTTAACACATCGTCATTACACATGTCCTCACGTCAGTTGTTTCCGATTAGACTGCAAGAGGCACACCGACGATGAAAACGCGGGGACAATTATTAAGTGCCGCCAAAGCGACTGTATTCTTGTGGCGCTGCATTCGAATAGCAAACCGAGATTCGGACGAAGCGGTACGTCGTAATTTTCGCGACCATTTTACTGCCATCGTGCTGCTACACGAGGTGTCGACGTCTGTGTCACTGTTTCCCCAGGCTGAAATAATTCGGCGATTTCCTGGGCATTGTCCCAACGGAAGAACAACAGCCGCTGCAGCGATAAAAGGCATTGTTGTAGACGCGCATTCTTCTATCTGTGGCGTCTCATATAGAAGAAAATGTGACACACGACTGATGGACGCCATTCTTTGATTACCACAACACCCAAGACTTTTTCCCAGAGTTTACTATTTAATTCTGTCTAAAAATAGCCGTTGCAGTTATTTACCGAACAGCATACAGGGATCAGACATAGTTTAAGGCACGGAGCTGGAAGCACACTCAGTACGAAGGCGAATCTAACTCGAGTGTCGTACTGCGTGGCTGCAATTTTGGCGGCATTAACGCTATTCGAGCATTTTAAAAAACTTGATTCGGCGAAACCCTCTGCACCTTTCTTTCGAGGGGGAAAAAAATAATGCATAATTCTGCAATGTTGCCACCGACTGTTACTGGGGATGGGCCCGCAGTTAGCATTGCTTGTTTTCGTCTTTACAACTGAATAATGGCGAAAGCAGTAACGGAAGCTGTGTGGAACAAAACGGAATCTTTTTACTGTCAATATTTGGTTCCCACGACAAACAGAGTCTCTTAAATATGAGGCAAAAAACTGTGAACACGCGGAAACAAGTGTGTATTTACGCCACCAGTGTGACGGTAAACAACAAGGCTGTTCACACTCTCCTTTAAACGCGACTTTCACGTTTGACTGTTGCACACAATTCTGTCAACCGCGAGGATAGGCTTTTGTACAGACTGTACCGCACATTTATCACGAGAGCTTACTTTACACCTGAAATATCTTTAAAGGGAAATACTTCGAGTAAAGGAAAGGGCAGCCGCTACTTCTCGAAATGATACACAACAAAAGATACGGAAATCCAGCAAATCGCCTATTTAAAGCGGCAAATACGTTTTATGTATTCCGCTAACGCTGTGACTTATACGCTCTGTCTCGGAAGCTAAATTTTTTACTTTATTATTCTATAATTCGTCTTCCTGACATGCACCAGCAATTCAAAATACGGGGCGAAATCTGCTCTCGGCCAAGACGTCCGTTGCAACTGTCAAACGACTTCCTCGCGACACCATTCTTGCGCCAGAAGCTCTCTGTATTATTGCCGCTCTAAATATGAGTAACGGAAACTATGTGTTTTGTTCCATTAAAAAAATGGAGGAGGAACGTTAAATGTAAAAATAATGCTTTCATTGTCACTCTGGGTCGAAGAAGCAACGTATTGTTCACTTTCACGTTGACTGCTGCGTACATTATATGAAACTTAATTAATCATTCGAGCATACTGCCGCAAAATGTGCTTTACGAAAAACCGATTTACAAAGTTCTGCCCTGTCTCGGCATTAATTGGCCTTACTTTTCCTTCCTTTATCTCAAATGACGTTACATGTTGCCCAATGGTGAAGCAGGAATGTCTCGACCATTCTTGTGAAACGAGAGATCTCGAGCTAAATAACTCCACGAACTAACGAAAAATTTCAAATTTCCTGCAGGTATTGAAAACGGATTTTTCATAGTGCTCAACAGAGCGATTGATGCAGTTCAGAGACGACAGAATGCTAATATTTAGTCACTGCAAAAGTTTTGTCAATAACCAACATTTGTTGCATAGTATACTATTTGAAACTGCCTTGGTGCTTCCGCTACAGATGTCACACAGCATAAACGCTAATTCTGTTTTAAAATCGGACATTACAGACGCTATTTCGTACACATTAATTAACCTTATCAGCCGGCCGCTTTGGCCGAGCGGTCTGCGGCGCGGTCGGGGGTTCGAATACTCCCTCGGGCGTGGATGTTTGTGTTGTCCTTAGCGTAAGTTGAACACGTTTTAATTAACCATATCACACGTATTGCGAAGTAATTCTCTGTGAAACAATGTACTACTTTCGAAACAGATATTTCGTACACATTAATTAACCATATCAGACATATTGCGAAGTAAATCTCCGGGAAACACGTGAACTTTCTTCGAAACATATTTTGTCTGCTAATCCAGCGGAAATGGTAATCTAAGTGAGTCACAGTCCAACAAAAACAGGAGTTCATCGAGTAATTATTAATTCTTGCGTTTGTTAGCAGGAGGAATCCACGATACAAAGTTTGAAACTGTTTCTTACAATTTCAGCTGGGCATGTCGGAAGTACGATAAAATATTCAGGTTTGTTTTTCTACTGCATTTTCAATTAATCGATTTTTTATCCGAGTCTGTTTCTCCTCCCCTCAAGCAAACTTTAGAGAGGAGATCGATATATTTCCATTAATCTGTAGCCCGCTACAAATGGAATTTCGAAACCTCCTGTTGTCACCAAGTAAAAGCATTTCTCACAAATCAGTATTCGAAGCTGTGTAGAAGCACATGCCCGAATATTTATTATCAGAGTTCCTTCCAAAGGAGAAATCGATTCACGAGATTACGTATCGATAAGTTAGTGTTATCTTTTTTAAATTAACGACCGAAAAGATAAATGTAGCGTAGTAGCTTTAGCACTATTAAGTTACCAGATTACTGTGTTTCTGTATTGATGGATTTTATTCGCAACTGCCAACAGTTTAAAAAATTGCGTCACAGTATTTTTCTACTGCATTTTCAGTTAATCGATTTTTTATCCATCTCTGTTTCTCCTCCCCTCAAGCAAACTTTAGAGAGGAGATCGATATATTTCCATTAATCTGTAGCCCGCTACAAATGGAATTTCGAAACCTCCTGTTGTCACCAAGTCGAAGCATTTTTCACAAATCAGTATTCCAAGCTGTGTAGAAGCAGATGCCGGAAAATTTATTAACAGAGTTCCTTCCAAAGGAGAAATCGATTCACGAGATTACGTATCGATAAGTTAGTGTTATCTTTTTTAAATTAACGACCGAAAAGATAAATGTAGCGTAGTAGCTTTAGCACTATTAAGTTACCAGATTACTGTGTTTCTGTATTGATGGATTTTATTCGCAACTGCCAACAGTTTAAAAAATTGCGTCACAGTATTTTTCTACTGCATTTTCAGTTAATCGATATTTTATCCATCTCTGTTTCTCCTCCCCTCAAGCAAACTTTAGAGAGGAGATCGATATATTTCCATTAATCTGTAGCCCGCTACAAATGGAATTTCGAAACCTCCTGTTGTCACCAAGTCAAAGCATTTTTCACAAATCAGTATTCCAAGCTGTGTAGAAGCAGATGCCGGAATATTTATTAACAGAGTTCCTTCCAAAGGAGAAATCGATTCACGAGATTACGTATCGATAAGTTAGTGTTATCTTTTTTAAATTAACGACCGAAAAGATAAATGTAGCGTAGTAGCTTTAGCACTATTAAGTTACCAGATTACTGTGTTTCTGTATTGATGGATTTTATTCGCAACTGCCAACGGTTTAAAAAATTCCGTCACAGTATTTTTCTACTGCATTTTCAATTAATCGATTTTTTATCCGTCTCTGTTTCTCCTCCCCTCAAGCAAACTTTAGAGAGGAGATCGATATATTTCCATTAATCTGTAGCCCGCTACAAATGGAATTTCGAAACCTCCTGTTGTCACCAAGTAAAAGCATTTCTCACAAATCAGTATTCGAAGCTGTGTAGAAGCACATGCCCAAATATTTATTATCAGAGTTCCTTCCAAAGGCGAAATCGATTCACGAGATTACGTATCGATAAGTTAGTGTTGTCTTTTTTAAATTAATGTAGAAAAGATTAATGTAGCGTAGTAGTTTCGGCACTATTAATTTGCCAGATTACTGTGTTACTGTATTGATGGATTTTATTCGCAACTGCCAACGGTTTAAAAAATTCCGTCACAGTATTTTTCTACTGCATTTTCAATTAATCGATTTTTTATCCGAGTCTGTTTCTCCTCCCCTCAAGCAAACTTTAGAGAGGAGATCGATATATTTCCATTAATCTGTAGCCCGCTACAAATGGAATTTCGAAACCTCCTGTTGTCACCAAGTAAAAGCATTTCTCACAAATCAGTATTCGAAGCTGTGTAGAAGCACATGCCCGAATATTTATTATCAGAGTTCCTTCCAAAGGAGAAATCGATTCACGAGATTACGTATCGATAAGTTAGTGTTATCTTTTTTAAGTTAACGACCTAAAAGATAAATGTGGCGTAGTAGTTTTGTCACTATTAAGTTACCAGATTACTGTGTTTCTGTATTGTTGGATTTTATTCCCAACTGCTAACAGTTTAAAAAATTCCGTCACAGTCATTTACACACTGCAATTTGTTATGGCGGAAAATGGAGAAAAACTTTAATTCACAGATAAAGTATTCTGAACGTTGTTTATTCTACACATGTGTGTTGACCTGTTTTGCCAAAGCTACTACACATTAATATGTAGAGAACACGCTACATAATTCCGGATCCAAAGTATCAGAACATCGTGTTTCTTGCCTGTGAACGAGACAGGCCTCACTTAAAATTAGTTTCAGTGTTATCCCAGTTACCTACATCGCTAGCCATCATTTTCACGTTGTTGACTACATTCGTGGTCAGTATGGCTGACTCTCAAATTGTTGTTTGACGTGAATGTGAATAATAGTTAATAGCAATGTGGAAGAAAAGGAAAGTTTATTTATTCACACATTTCCTTCAAAAGGAGAAATCGGTCCACTAGATTACGTGTAGAAACCACCATAACAATAGGTCAGTGTTGTCTGTTAGTTCAAATTCAAATGTTTGCAAATCTAAGGGACTTAACTGCTGTGGTTATTCATTCCCTAGACTGCCAAACTGCTGTAACTAACTTATGGTAAGGGCAACACACACACATATGTCTGAGGAAGGACTCGAACCTCGGACGGCGAACAACTGAGCACTCCGCAGAAAGGCGCCTTAGCGCGCTCTGCCACTCCACCGTGGCTGTTAGTTAACGCTCAGAAAGATAAACGCAGTGTTAGAAATACCGTGACTATTTTTAACAACATTATCAGGTTCCTATTCTGTACTGATGAATAATTTTCGTAACCGGCAATAGTTTACAACGCATCTTTCAAGGTCCTTTACATATTGCAGCGCTGTGGTGGAGGAATATTATAGAGGATCTAGTAGAAACTTAATTCACTTGGACGGCATTAGAAGTGAGAATTGTGTCAAACTTTTATTTCTTCTTGTGTTGCATCTACGATAAGACAGCGCAAATGACGGAGAAAATTCCACATTTCTGTGCGCTGTCGTCCTTGTCGTATTAATTGTTAAGCAAGCCACCACAAAGCAACGAGACTGACTGATGTTACGTAGTTACAGAAAAAAATGTGTTAATTCATGTAACGGCAGGAATCGCGTGGTTATTGAAAGACTTCCCATACTGAAATACCTTTTAACACGCTGCACTATGCGTCAAATGTAAGAAATAACGTGTATGTACCTATATGTTAAATTTCCGAGCCATCACAAAAGCTGATTTGGTCATCTTAATACGTCATAATTACACATTTCCTCACTTCATTACTTTGTGATGAAACAGCATGAGTTACACCAGCAGTCAAAATGGAGGGAAAATAATAAAGTGCCGCCAAACCTACTGTGAAGGAATTTTTTAGCGGCTACATTCTTGCAGCAAACACTTCCTGTATTCTCGCTGCGTTACATCAGAATATCATATCGATATTCGGTCGATGCGGTACGCCGTATTATCTCGGGACCATCTCACTGCCGTCTTGCTGCTACACGAGGTGTCGATGTCTGCGACCTTGTTTCCAGAAATTGAAATGTAAATAATTCGCCGATTTTCTGCGCATTCTCCCAACGGAAGAGCAACAGCCGTAATTCAGATGCAAGTCATTGTTGTAGACGTGTATTCTGGTATCTGTAGCGGAACATGTAAAACATGACTGAAGGGCGCTATATGTTAACTACCAGAATACTAACGTATATTTCCCAGAGCTAACTATTTATTTCTGTCTAAAAGTAATGGTTACAGCAGACAGAAGGAAGGAAGGAAGTTTAGGGTTTTACGTCACGTCGACAGCACATTCAATACGAAGGCAAATCTAACTCGAGTTTCGTACTGTGTGGCTGCAATTTTGACGCCATTAACGGTATTTGAGTATTTTACGGAAATTAACGACAAATTGTTTCCATTACTGAGCTATCGTGACAGCTGGATTGTTCTTTGAGAACCACGTTGCTTCCCAGAACCTTATTCAGTAATAGATTTCAACAGCATCAGACTACAGTCTGCTAAAATGAGCTGTTTTGTTATGAGAGGAATTCAGTTAACGCACAGTTCTGCGTACTTGACACTGACTGTTACTGGGGATGAACCCACGGTCGCCATTACGTACTTGTTTCCGTGCCCACGACTGAATAATGGCAAAGGTATTCACGGAAGCTGTGTGGAGGAAATGAAATATATTTACTGTCAATATTTGCTCCATTGACAGTCTCGTGAGTTTACGAGTATATGAGGCAATAACGAAGTGCAAAGGCGGCATTAGTAATTACGTTCGCTGTTCACACTCTCCTTTAAACGCGCCTTTCACGTCTGGCTGTTGCAACGAATTTTGTCAACACTGCCCCAACATGAAGAGTAGGATTTTGTATAAAATATCCCACACATCTATCACATGAACATACTTTTAATCGATATGTCTTAAAAGGGAAATACTATCAGTAAAGGAAAGGACATTCGCTAGTTCTCGAAATGATACACAACAGAAGATATGGAAAACCAGCAACTCGCCTATTTGACGGAGGCCTTCTACGGAAAATAAGTTTTATCTATTCCACCAAATATACCACTTCTACGCTCTGTCTCGAAAGCTAAATTTTCCATTAAAATATGATCGAAACCACATTTCTCTTTACTGCATTATTTCATAACGTCCGTTGCAACTGTGAAAACGACTTCCTTGCGTCGCCATTCTTGCGCCAGGCGCTCTCTGTATTATTGTCGCTCTACATACGAATAAAAGATACTATGTGTTTTGCTCCATAAAAAAAAAATAGACAAATAAATAAAATACTTCCACCCTCCCTCCCAGTTGCTTAACATTAACGTCTGCTGTGTAAGTAAAGAAGTAAACCGCAATCAAAAAGAGTAATATTTTTGTTTAATAAAAGGTCCGAGTATTGTTATTCGTTTTCGTAGATAACTTGGTCTAGAATGGAGGAGGAACGTTAAATGTAAAAACAATGCTTTCATTGTCTCTCTGGGTCGAAGAAGCAACGTATTGTTAACTTTCACGTTGACTGCTGCGTACATTATATGAAACGTAATTCATCATTAGAGCATACTGCCGCAAAATGTGCTTTACGAAAAACCGATTTACAAAATTCTGCCCTGCCTCGGCATTAATTGGCCTAACTTTTCCTTCCTTTATCTCAAATGACGTTACATGTTGCCCAATGATAAAGCAGGAATGTCTCGATTATTCTTGTGAAACGAGAGATCTCAAGCTAAATAACTGCAGGAACTAACGAAAAATTTCAAATTTCCTGCAGGCATTGAAAACTGGGATTTTTCATAGTGATGAAGTTTACAGACGACAGAATGTTAATATTTAGTCACTGCAAAAGTTTTCTCAATAACGTTTGTTGCATAGTATACTATTTGAAACTGTCTTCGTGCTTCCGCTACAGATGTCACACAGCATAAACGCTAGTTCTGTGTAAAAGTCGGACATTACAGACGCTATTTCGTACACATTAATTAACCATATCAGCCGGCCGGTTTGGCCGAGCGGTCTGCGGCGCGCCAGCCACAGTCTACACGGCCGCTGCGGTCGGGGGTTCGAATCCTCGGGCGTGGATGTTTGTGTTGTCCTTAGCGTAAGTTAGTTTAAGTTAGTCAAGTGATTAGTGTGTAAGTCTAGCGACTGATGACCAGGAATTTTGGTCGCATAAGACGTCACACACATTTGAACATTTTTAATTAACCATATCACACGTATTGCGAAGTAATTCTCCGTGAAACAATGTACTATTATCAAAACAGATATTTCGTACACATTAATTAACCACATCAGACGTATTGCGAAGTAAATCTCCGGGAAACAGTGAACTTCCATCCAAACATATTTCGTCTTCTGATCCAGCGGAAGTGGTAATCTAAATGAGTCACAGTCGATCAGGATTTAAGGATTTCATCGAGTAATTGTTAATTCTTGCGTATGTTAGCAGGAGGAAACCACGATAGAAAGATTGAAACTGTTTCTTACTATTTCAGCTGGGCATGTCGGAAGTTCGATAAAATATTCAGGTATTTTTCTACTGCAAATTCAATTAATCGATTATTTATCCGACTCTGTTTCTCCTCCACTCAAGCAAACTTTAGAGAGGGGATCGATAGATTTCCATTAATGTGTAGCCAGCTACAAACGGAATTTCGAAACCTTCTGTTGTCACCAAGTAAAAGCATTTCTCACATTGCGTTTAGTTTACCCATTTCCAGAAACACGTGGAAAACACGTAATCAGTATTCGAAGCTGTGTGGAAGCAGATGCCGGAATATTTATTAACAGAGTTCCTTCCAAAGGAGAAATCGATTCACGAGATTACGTATCGATAAGTTAGTGTTATCTTTTTTAAGTTAACGACCTAAAAGATAAATGTAGCGTAGTAGTTTTGGCACTATTAATTTGCCAGATTACTGTGTTTCTGTATTGTTGGATTTTATTCGCAACTGCCAACAGTTTAAAAAATTCCGTCACAGTATTTTTCTATTGCATTTTCAATTAATCGATTTTTTATCCGACTCTGTTTCTCCTCTTCTCAAGCAAACTTTAGAGAGGGGATCGATAGATTTCCATTAATCTGTAGCCAGCTATAAATGGAATTTCGAAACCTCCTGTAGTCACCAAGTTAAAGCATTTCTCACATTGCGTTTAGTTTACCCATTTCCAGAAACACGTGGAAAACACGTAATCAGTATTCGTACCTGTGTGGAAGCAGATGCCGGAATATTTATTAACAGAGTTCCTTCCAAAGGAGAAATCGATTCACGAGATCGATAAGTTAGTGTTATCTTTTTTAAGTTAACGACCTAAAAGATAAATGTAGCGTAGTAGTTTTGGCACTATTAATTTGCCAGATTACTGTGTTTCTGTATTGTTGGATTTTATTCGCAACTGCCAACAGTTTAAAAAATTCCGTCACAGTATTTTTCTACTGCATTTTCAATTAATCGATTTTTATCCGACTCTGTTTCTCCTCCCCTCAAGCAAACTTTAGAGAGAAGATCGATAGATTTCCATTAATCTGTAGCCAGCTACAAATGGAATTTCGAAACCTCCTGTTGTCACCAAGTAAAAGCATTTCTCACATTGCGTTTAGTTTACCCATTCCAGAAACACGTGGAAAACACGTAATCAGTATTCGAAGCTGTGTGGAAGCAGATGCCGGAATATTTATTAACAGAGTTCCTTCCAAAGGAAAAATCGATTCACGAGATTACGTATCGATAAGTTATTGTTATCTTTTTTTAAGTTAAAGACCGAAAAGATAAATGTAGCGTAGTAGTTTTAGCACTATTTAGTTATCAGATTACTGTGTTTCTCTATTGATGGATTTTATTCGCAACTACCAACAGTTTAAAAAATTCCGTCACGGTATTTTTCTACTGCATTTTCGATTAATCGATTATTTATCCGATTCTTTTTCTCCTCCTCTCAAGCAAACTTTAGAAAGGGGAGGCAGTGTGGAGGAAACGGAAAGTTTATTTATTCACATATTTCCTTCAAAAGGAGAAATCGGTCCACTAGATTACGTGTAGAAGCCACCATAACAATAGGTCAGTGTTGTCTGTTAGTTCAAATTCCAATGTTTGCAAATATAAGGGACTTAACTGCTGTGGTTATTCAGTCCCTATACTGCCAAACTGCTGTAACTAACTTATGGTAAGGGCAACACACACACACACACACACACACACACACACACACACACACACACACACGCACGTGACCGAGGGACGATTCGAACCTCCGACGGCGAACAACCGAGCACTCCGCAGCAAGGCGCCTTAGCGCGCTCTGCCACTCCACCGTGGCTGTTAGTTAACGCTCAGAAAGATAAACGCAGTGTTAGAAATACCGTGACCATTTTTAACAACATTATCAGATTCCTATTCTATACTGATGAATAATTTTCGTAACAGGCAATAGTTTACAACGCATCTTTCAAGGTCCTTTACATATTGCAGCCCTGTGGTGGAGGAATATTATAGAGGATCTAGTAGAAACTTAATTCACTTTGACGGCAGTAGAAGTGAGAATTGTGTCAAACGTTTATTTTTTATTTCTTCTTGTGTGGCATCAATGATAAGACGGCACAAATGACGGAGAGAATTCCGCATTTCTGTGCGCTGTCGACCTTGTCGCATTAATTGTTAAGCAAGCCACCACAAAGCAACGAGACTGACCGATTTTACGTAGTTACCAAAAAAAAAGAAGTGTTAATACATGTAACCGCAGGAATCGCATGGTTATTGAAAGACTTCCCATACCTAAATACCTTTTAACACGCTGCACTATGCGTTAAATGTAAGAAATAACTTGTATGTACCTATATCTTAAATTTCCGAGCCATCACAAAAGCTGATTTGGTCATCTTAATACGTCATAATTCACTTCATTATTTTGTGATTAAACAGCATGAGTTACACGAGAAGTCAAAGTGGAGGGAAAATAATAAAGTGCCGCCAAACCAACTGTGAAGGAATTTTTTTAGCGGCTACATTCTTGCAGCAGACACTTGCTCAAGATATGGACGAAGCGGTAGGTCGTATTATCTCGGGACCATCTCTCTGCCGTCTTGCTGCTGCACGAGGTGTCGATGTCTGCGACCCTGTTTCCGCAAGTTGACATCCAAATAATTCGCCAACTTGCTGTGCATTCTGCCAACGGTAGAAGAATAGCCAATAACCGTGGCACTGGCGAAAGTTATTATTGTCGACGTGTATTCTCGTATCTGTGGTGTCTGACGTGGCAGAAAATGCGAAACATGACTGATGAGCCCTATATATTAATTAACAAAACACCCACATCATTTTACCAGAGCGAACTATATATTTGTGTTCATTTGTGCTTCAATATTCTCCGTGCTAAGCATTGCAAGTAGCGACGCTAAAAATAATCATTGTAGTTATTTAGCATACAGCAGAAAGATTAAAAAAAAAAGGTGAACAATAGCAAACAGGCAAACAGTCAACAGCCTTATCCGCTTAGTTTATGAGAAACAGAAAGGGAAAAATATCGTGTACGGTATATTCGGAAAAGTCAGAGAAACTGGCGAATAGTTGTAAACCACTTTCAGGTCGTCATTCAAAGAGAAGAACGTAATGAGACACGTTTTCGGCATGAGGTTCGGAGCTTATTCAGTGCGATAGCAAGTCTGACTTGTGTGTCGTACTGTGCGGCTGCAATTTTTTAGCAACTCTCCTTCTATGGAAAATAAGTTTTACGTATACGACAAAATTTTTCATTACTACGCTCTGCCACGAAAAGTAAATTACCCGTGAAAACATGATGGAAACCACATTTCTCTTTACTTCATTATTTCGTAACGCCCGTTGCAACTGTCAAACGACTTCCTCGCGACGCCATTCTTGCGTCAGACGCTCTCTGTATTATTGCCGCTTTAAATATGAATACGGAATCACGTTTACGACGAAAGACTCCATCTTCTTGTGCGAGTTTTACACTATCTGATTTGAGTAGAAAATTGCGCTAAAACATGGCCTTCGCTTTATTTGTGAGTTACTCAGCATTTTTTACAGCCGTATAAATTACTTCATGACGGTACCTACTCGCTACCGACTGACCAGCATATAAAACACTTGCTCAGACGTGTAAATATTCTTTCGATAAGCACTTTATTTATCGCGTTTTCGCTTTGAAGGTCTGCCTCTCCTCTAATTATTGGGGACTTGTTGCTTTCCGCTATTTAAATAAAATAAAATAAATAAGTAAAAAAAACTCCAGCCTTCGCTCCCAGTTGCTTAACATTAACGTCTGCTGTCTAAAGTAGTAAACCGCAATCAAAAAGAATAAGACAGATAACTTGGTGTAGAATGGAGGAGGAACGTTCAATGTAAAAATAACGCTTTCATTGTCTCTCTGAGTCGAACAAGCAACGTATTGTTAACTTCGGCGTCAACTGTGACATAACGTAATTCATCACTCGAGTATACTGCTGCAAAATGTGCTTTACGAAAAACCGACTTACAAAATTCTGTTCTGCCTCGACATTAATTGGCTTAACTTTTCCTTGCTTTATTTCAAATGACGTTACATGTTGTCCAATGATGAAGCAGGGATGTCTCGCCCAAACGTTTGAAACGGGAGATCTCAAGCCAAACAACTCCAAAAACCAACAACAAATTTAAAATTTTCTGCAGGTATTGAAAACCGGGATTTTTCGTAGTGCTCCAACTAAAAACTGGGCGAATGGTGAAGTTTAGAGACTACACAATGTTAATATCTAGTCACTGCAAAAGTTTTGCTGTATAGTATACTCTTTTAGACTGGTAAGTCTGCTAGATTAAACAAATGTCACAGAGACTAAACGCTAATTCTGAGTAAAAGTGGGATATTACGGACGTTATTTAGTACACACTAATTAACCATATCAGACGTATTGCGAAGTAAATCTCCGGGAAACAGTGCACTTCCTACGATACATATTTCGTCTTCTGAATCAGCGTAACTGGCAATCTAAATGAGTCACAGTCCAACAAAAACTGATTTAATCGAGTAATTGTTAATTCTTGCGTTTGTTAGCAGCAGGAATCCTCGCTACAACGTTTGAAACTGTTTCTTACAATTTCACCTGGGCATGTCGGAAGTACGATAAAATATTTGTTTTTTTCCTACTGCATTGTCATTTAATCGATTTTATCTGACTCTGGTTCTCCTCACCTCAAGCAAACTTTAGAGAGGGGATCGATAGATTTCCATTAATCTGTAGCCAGCTACGAATGGAATTTAAAAACCACATGTTGTCACTAAGTAAAACCATTTCTCACATTGCATTTGGATTACCCACATCCTGTTGCACATGGAAAACACAATATTGGAAGCAGTGTGGAAGAAGATGAGGGAACATTTATTCACAGAAGGAGAAATCGAGCCACGAGATTACGTGTCGATATGTTAGTGTTATCTCTTAGTTAACGACCGGAATGATAGATGTGACCTAGTATTTTTGCCAGATTTCTGTGTTTCTGTATTGATGGATTTTATTCAAATGCCAACAGTTTAAAAAATTCTGTCATTGTCATTTACACACTGCAACCTGTTATGGGTGGAAAATTTGTAGGAAAAAAAATTAATTCTCAGTCTACCTACAAACTTGTTTAAAATTCGCTGCATTTGTTGAAAACTACGATTTTTTTGAACTGTAAGGCGCCTTAGAACGCTGGCCAACTCCATCGCAGCTATATATTATTTAACGCTCGGAAAGACAGACGCAGTGTTACAAGTACTGCGATCATTTTCAACAACATTATCAGGTTTCTATTCTCTAATGGTGAATTGTGTTCGTAATTGGCAATACTGCAGACCTGTGTTGGAGGAGAAACGTAATTCATTCAGGCGGCAGTAGAAATGAGAATTGTTTCTTAACATTAACGTCTGTTGTCGGAAGCAGCAAATCGCAATCAAATAGAGCAATTTCTTTTATTTATTTATTACACGTTTTCATATATAACTTGTTGTTAAACTTAAAAATAATACTTTGATTGTCTGTCTGGGTCGAAGAAGGAACACATTGTTGAGTTTCACCTTGACCTTGGCATAGATTATATCAAACGTAATTCATCACTCGAGCATCAGTGCTCCATAACGTGCTTTACGAAAATCCGATTTCCATAATTCTGTTCTGTTTTGTAATTAATTGGCCTAACCTTTCCCTGCACTATCTTCAAAGTCGTTACATGTTGCCCAAAAATGAAGTAGGAATGTCGCAACCATTCTTGTGAAACGAGAGATCTCAAGCCAAATCACTGCGGAAACTAACAACAAGTTAAAAATTTCTTTCTATAAATAGGCGTTGCAGTTATTTAGCGAACAGCAGACAGATCAAATAAACTGAAAAATAGCAAACCACGGACGTGAACCGCTATATCGGCAGCGTCTATTATGAGAAACAGAATGGGGAAAATACAGTGTAGCGCAATTTCCGAAAATATCAGACAATTGAGGAACAGTTGTAAGCCAGTTTTAGGCTGGTATTCAGTGAGAAGGGATCAGACATAGTTTAAGGCATGGAGTTGGAAGCACATTCAGTACGAAGGCAAATCTAGCTTCAGTGTCGTATTAAGTGGCTGCAATTTTGGAGCCATTAACGCTATTCCAGCATATAAGAAACTGAATTTCGGCGAATCCCTCTGCAGTTTTGTTTCGAGGGGATGAAAATAATGCACAATTCTGCGGTGTTGCCACCGACTGTTACTGGGGATGGACCCGCAATTAGCATTGCTTGTTTCCGTCTTTACAACTGAATAATGGCGAAGGCAGTAACGGAAGTATCTCGAACGAAACGGAATCTATTTACGGTCAATATTTGTTCCCGTGACAGAGTCTCTTAAATTTACGTGTGTATGAGGCATAAAACAGTGCAAATATGGGAACAGTTGTGTATTTACGCCACCAGTGTGACGATAAATCGCAAGGCTGTTCACACTCTCCTTTAAACGCGCCTTGCACGTCTCACTGTTGCAAACAATTTATGTCTACACTGTCCCAATCGGAAGAGTAGGCTTTTGTACAAACTGTACCGCACATTTATAACGAGAACATACTTTACACCTGAAATGTCTTTAAAGGGAAATACTGTTAGTAAAGGAAAGGACATTCGCTAGTTCTCGAAATGATACACAACAGAAGATATGGAAAACTAGTAACTCGCCTATTTGACGGAGGCCTTCTACGGAAAATAAGTTTTATCTATTCCACCAAATATCTCACTTCTACGCTCTGTCTCGAAAGCTAAATTTTCCATGAAAACATGATCGAAACGACATTTCTCTTTACTTCATTATTTCATAACGTCCGTTGCAACTGTCAAACGACTTTCTTCCGACGCCATTCTTGCGCCAGAAGCTCTCTGTATTATTGCCGCTCTAAAAATGAGTAACGGAAACTATGTGTTTTGTTCCATTAAAAAAAAATAGACAAATAAATAAAATCCTTCTGTCCTCCCTCCCAGTTACTTAACATAAACGTCTGCTGTGTAAAGAAGTAAACCGCAATCAAAAAGAGTAATATTTTTGTTTAATAATAGGTCCGAGTATTGTTATTCGTTTTCGTAGATAACTTGGTGTAGAATGGAGGAGGAACGTTAAATGTAAAAATAATGCTTGCATTGTCTCTCTGGGTCGAAGAAGCAACGTATTTTTAACATTCACGTCGACTGTGGCATACATTATGTCAAACATAATTCATCATTCGAGCATACTGCGGCAAAAATGTGCTTTACGAAAAACCGATTTACAAAATTCTGCCCTGCCTCGGCATTAATTGGCCTAAATTTTCCTTCCTTTATCTCAAATGACGTTACATGTTGCCCAATGATGAAGCAGGAATGTCTCGACCATTCTTGTGAAACGAGAGATCTCGAGCTAAATAACTGCACGAACTAACGAAAAATTTCAAATTTCCTGCAGCTTTGAAAACCGGAATTTTTCATAGTTTTCAACTGAGCGAATGATGAAGTTTAGAGACGACAGAATGTTAATATTTAGTCACTGCAAAAGTTTTGTCAATAACCAACGTTTGTTGGATAGTATAGTATTTGAAACTGCCTTCGTGCTTCCGCTACAGATGTCACACAGCATAAACGCTAATTCTGTGTTAAAGTCGGACATTACAGACGCTATTTCGTACACATTAATTAACAATATCAGCCGGTCGCTTTGGCCGTGCGGTCTGCGGCGCGCCAGTCACAGTCTACACGGCCGCTGCTGTCGGGGGTTCGAATCCTCCCTCGGGCGTGGATGTTTGTGTTGTCCTTAGCGTAAGTTGAACATTTTTTAATTAGCCATATCACACGTATTGCGAAGTAATTCTCCGTGAAACAATGTACTATTATCAAAACAGATATTTCGTACACATTAATTAACCATATCAGACGTATTGCGAAGTAAATCTCCCGAGAAACAGTGAACTTCCTTCGAAACATATTTCGCCTTCTGATCCAGCGGAAATGGTAATCTAAATGAGTCACAGTCCAACAAAAACGGGATTCTATCGAGTAATTTTTAATTCTTGCGTTTGATAGGAGGAGGAATCCACGATACAAAGTTTGAAACTGTTTCTTACAATTTCAGCTGGGCATGTCGGAAGTACGATAAAATATTCATGTATTTTTCTACTGCATTTTCAATTTATCGATTTTTTATCCGACTCTGTTTCTCCTGCCCTCAAGCAAACTTTAGAGAGGGGATCGATAGATTTCCATTAATCTGTAGTCAGCTACGAATGGAATTTCGAAACCTCCTGTTGTCACCAAGTAAAAGCATTTCTCACAATTCATTAGTTTATCCATTTCCTGTTACACATGTAAAACACGTAAACAGTATTCGAAGCTGGGTGGAAGCAGATGCCGGAATATTTATTAACAGAGTTCCTTACAAAGGAGAAATCGATTCACGAAATTACGTATCGATAAGTTAGTGTTATCTTTTTTAAGTTAACGACCGAAAAGATAAATGTAGCGTAGTAGTTTTGGCACTATTAAGTTACCAGATTATGTGTTTCTGTATTGATGGATTTTATTTGCAACTGCCAACAGTTTAAAAAATCCCGTCACAGTCATTTACACACTGCAATCTATTATGGCAGAAAATTGAGAAAAAATTTAATTCACAGATAAAGTACAAACATATTTTAAGTTCACCGCATTTGTAGGAAAATATAATTCTTTCAACTGCTCAAATCTAAAACTGTAGTAGTGGTATGGTTTCTTAATCGTCAAAATTCTAATGATTAAGTCTCAGCTAAATTTTTCTCTAAAACAAACGTTTCCTTCCATACCTAGACTTTCAACAATGCTTTCGTATCTCTGTACTTGTTTAATCTCAGTGCGTAAACACTGATTCAATATCAAAGTACTACGTCACAGACGTTATTTGGCATAACTTAATAAATCGCATCGCACCTAGCACAAAGGAAGTCTCCGAAAAACAAAGTGCTTTCTCCAAAACCGATATTTCGACTTCTTCGCCAGAGAAAGCGTAATCTAACTAAGTCACAGTCCAACGAAAACAAAAATTCGCCGAAAACTTTGTCGTTCGTTACCAGAAAGATCATCTGTACAGCTCTTGAATCTCTTTAACAAATGTTAAAGAGACAGCCACTGATTTAACACCCGGTGTGTTTCTTATACACGTATGACGGAATAATACCTGCGTAATGCTAACACAACAAATACGGTACCTACGAGAGCAGGTTCAAAACCTCATGTTGTCAGGAAGTAAAACTATTTCTCGCATTGGGTTCTGTTTCCGTATCGGCACGAAACAGGTTTAGATCATAATAATCATGAAATGTCCAGTACCGTGAAGAGAATACCGGAAAATAGATACTTCCTGTTTTTCTCCTTACAGCATCCATCCCTAATAACAAATGTGTGGTTGATGTGGACCAAGGTATTGTGGTTGAAGGATGAAGCTTTATGTATTCCACTAAACATGTTACTTCTACGCTCTGTCTCGAAAGATAAATTCTGCAGGAAAACATGATGTGAACCACATCTCTCTTTACTTCATTATTTTCTAACGTCCGTTGCAACTGTGAAAACGACTTCCTCGCGACGCCATTCTTGCGTCAGACGCTCTCTGTATTGTTGCCGCTTTAAATATGAGTGCGGAAAAAAGTTTACGACGAAAGACTCCATTCTGTTTTGCGAGTTTTATACTATTTGAGTTGTGTAGAACATGACGGTAAATCATTGCAAAACAAATGAAATTCAAATGTTTGTAAAGCTTGTGGGACTTAACTGCGAGTCTTACAGTACCTGATTTGAGTAGAAAATTGCCCTATAACATTGCGCTTCGCTTTATTTGTGTGTTTCTCAGCATTTTTACAGACGTATCAACACCGACTGACCAGCATATAAAACACTTGCTCAGACGTGTAAATATTCTGTTGATAAGAACTTCATTTTCCTCGTTTTCGCTTGAAGGCCTGCCTCTGCTCAACCGGTTGGGAACTTGTTGCTTTCCGCCATTTAAAAAAAATAATATAAACAGATAAATTAACAAATAAATAAAATAAACTTCCGCCTTCCCTCCCAGTTACTTAACATTAACGTCTGCTGCCTGAAGAAGTAAATCACAATCAAAAAGTATAACACTTCTGTTTAATAATAGGTCAAAGTATTATGATATGTTTTCGTAGTTAACTTGGTGTAGAATGGAGCATGAACGTTAAATGTAACGATAATGCTTTCATTGTCTCTCTGGGTCGAAGAAGCAACGTATTGTTAACTTTCACGTTAACTGTGGCATACATTATGTAAAACGTAATTCATCACTCGAGTATACTGCTGCAAAATGTGCTTTACGAAAAACCCAATTTATAAAATTATGTTCTGCTTCGTCATTTATTGGCCTAACTTCACCTTGCTTTATTTCAAATCACGTTACATGTTGTCCAATGATGAAGCACGAATGTCTCGACCATTCCTCTGAAACGAGAGTTCTCAAGTCAAATAACTGCACAAACTAACGACGAATTTCAAATTTCCTGCAGGTATCGAAAAACGGGATTTTTCGTGCTGCTGCAACTAAAAACGGGCGAATGATGAAGTTTAGAGACGACGTAATATTGATATTGAGTTACTGCAAAAATTTTGCTTTATAGTATACTCTTTGGTACTGCTTTGGTACATCTGCAAATGTCACGGTGCATAAACGCTGATTCTGAGTCAAAGACGAACATATTTCGTGCACATTAATTAACCATATCAGACGTATTACGAAGTAAATCTCCGGGAAACAGGGCACTTCTTCGAAACAGATATTTCGTATTCTGATCCAACAGAAGTGGTAATCTAAATGAGTCTCAGTCCAACAAAAACAGGAGTTCATCGAGTAATTGTTAACTCTTGCGTTTATAATTAGGATTAATCCTCGATACAACGTTTGAAACTGTTTCTTACAATTTCACCTGGGCATGTCGGAAGTACGATAAAATAATCCGTTATTTCTATTGCATTTTCATTGAATTAATTCTTTATCTGACTCTGTTTATCATCCCCTCAAGCAAACTTTAGAGAGGGGATCGATAGATTTCCATTAACCTGTACCCTGCTACGAATGGAATGTCAAAACCTCCTGTTGCCACTAAGTAAAAGCATTTCTCACATTGCGTTTAGTTTACCCATTTGATGTTGGACATGTGAAACACGTAAACCGTATTCGAAGCAGTGTGGAAGCAGATGGGGGAATATTTATTCACAGAGTTTCTACCAAAGGAGAAATCGATTCACAAGATTAGGTATCGATAAGTTAGTGTTATCTTTCACTTATCAATTGAAAAGATAAATGTAGCTTAGTATTTTTGGCACTATTAAATTACCATATTTCTGTGTTGTGGATTTTAATTGCAACTGCCCACAGTTTAAAAAATTCTGTTACAGTCATTTACACACTGCAATCTGTCATGGTGGAAAATGTTGGAGAAAAAATTTTATTTACAGACAAACTACAAATATATTTTAAGTTCGCTGAAATTGTTGAAAACTACGATTCTTTGACCTGCTCAAATCTAAAACTGTAGGAGTGGTATGGTTTTTTTAAGCGTCAGAATTCTAATGTTTGCCCTCTGGTAAATATTTCTCAAAAACCAACGTTTCCTTGCATACCAAGACTTTCAACAGTGCTTTCGTATCTCTGTGCTGGCTTAATTTGTAAACCGTCACACCTACTTTCGTTTTCAGTCCTCAGCCGGTCGTACTGTATCGTTCGCTGCTGACGAAATAGTCCGTGACCCCACGTACAGGATTAGGAAAGCGTTTTGACTCAGTAGGAGCTTCGTGGCCATACCGTGTATTCTGAATGTTGTTTATTCCCCACATGTCGTGTGTTGACCTGTTTTGTTAAAGCTACTACACTTTTACATGTAGAGCACACGCTACATAATTCCGTATCCAAAGTATCGGTACATCGTGTTTCTTGCCTGTAAACGAGACAGGCCTCACTTAAAATCAGTTTCAGTGTTATCCTAGTTACCTACATCGCTAGCCGTCATTCTCACGTTGTTGTTCAAAATGTTCAAATGTTTGTATAACTTATGGGACTTAACTACGGGGTCACCAGTCCCTAAGCTTACAAACTACTTATGAACTACCTAAGACTAAGGACGGCACAAATATCCATGCCCGAGGGGGGATTCGAACCCCCGACCGTAGTGGCCCTGCAGACCGTGACTGGAGCGCCTCAGTCCCCTCGGCCACTGCGGCCGGCCTCACGTTGTTGACTACATTCTTAATCAGTATGGCTGATTCTGAAATTGCTGATTGACGTGAATAATATTTGCAGTGATGGAAGCAGTGTGGAAGAAAAGGAAATTTTATTTATTCACTCATTACGTGCAGAAGACACCGTAACAATAACTCAGTGTTGTCTGTTAATTCAAAATGCAATGTCTCTAAATCTAAGGGACTTCTTAATCGCTGCAGTTATTCATACATACTACTGAGACTGACTTGTACACACACACACACACACACACACACACACACACACACACACACACATACACACACACAGACACATATGCCTGAGGGAGGACTCGAACCTCCGACGGTGACCAACCGAGCACTTCGCAGCAAGGCGCGTTAGACCGCGCGGTCATTTTACCGCGGCTGTTAGTTAACGCTTTGAAAGCTGAACGCAATGTTAGAAATACCGTGATCGTTTTTAACAACATTATCAGGTTCCTATTCTATACCGGGGAATTATGGTCGTACCCGGCAACAGTTTACAATGCATCTGTCAAGGTCATTTACACATTGCAGACCTGTGGTGGAGGAATACTTTCCAGGATCGAATGGAAAGTTAATTCACTCAGATGGCAGTAGAAGTGAGAATTGTGTCAAACATTTATTTTTTCTTTCTTCTTGTGTGGCATCAACGGTAAGACATCACAAAACACTTTCAGTGCCGGCAATAATTGTGAAGCGAGCTACTAGAAAGCGACGAGAGCAAATGTCCAGTTTTACGTAGTTACGAATAAAAAGGTATTAATTATTTTAGCGGCAGGAGTTGCATAGTTATTGAAAGACTTCCCATACCGAAATACTTTTTAAGACGCTGCACTATGCGTCAAAGTTAAGAAATAACGTATGTACTAACATCTTAAATCTTCGAGCCACCTCGAAAGCTAATTTACTCATCTTAATACATCGTAATCACACATTTCATAATTTCATCGTTTTGTGATTAGACAGCATGAGATACACGACCAATCACAATGGAGGGAAAATAATTAAGAGCCGCCAAACCAACTGTGAAGGGACTTTTCTAGCGACTGCATTCTTATGACAGAGTCCCTGCAGTCTTGCCATCATCGCTTTTGAATACGAAATCAAGATATGGACGAAGGGCACGACGTATTTTCTCGGGAACATCTCACTGCCGTCTTGCTGCTTCACGAAGTATCGATGTCTGCCCTCTGTTTCCAGAAATTTAAATAGAAACAATTCGCCGATTGTTTGGGCATTCTCCCAACGGAAGAACAACAGCCGTAATTCCGATGAATGTCATTGTTGCAGACGTGTATTCTTGTATCTGTGGCGACTCACATTGCAGAAAAAGTAAAAAATGACTGATATACACTATTTTTTCATTAGCAGATCAACTATTTATTTCTGTCTAAAAATAATGGTTTCATAGCATACAGATGGAAGGAGCTTAGGGTTTTACGTCCCGTCGACAGCATGGTCATTAGAGACGGGAACAGCAGACAGGTCAAATAAATTGAAAAACAACAAAGAAGTAGCTAAAACAGAAGGACGATGAACCGCCATATCGGCAGGGTCTAAGAAACAGAATGAGGAAATTACAGCGTAGCGCTGTTTTCGAAAATATCAGAAAACTGGCGAACAGTTTTTAAGCCAATTTTAGTTTGGCATCCAATGAGAAGATATGAGATATATTTTAAGACATGGAGTTGGGAGCACATTCAGTGCGAAGGCAAATCTAACTTGAATTTCGTACTGTTTGGCTGAAATTTTGACGCCATTAACGGTAGTCGATCATTTTTAGGGAAATTAACGACAAATTGTTTCCATAACTGAGCTATAGTGACAGCTGAATCCATCATTGAGAACCACGTTGCTTTCCAGAAGCTTATTCAGTAATATATTTCAACAGCATTAGACGTACAGTCTGTTAAAATGAGCATTTTTGTTATGAGGGGAATACAATTAACGCACAGTTCTGCGTACTTGACACTGACTGTTACTGGGGATGAACCCGCAGTTACCATTACGTACTTGTTTCCGTCTCCCCAACTGAATAATGGTGAAGGCATTGCAGCATTTTTAGCAACTCGCCTTATACCGAAAATAAGTTTTACGTGTACGACGAAATTTATCAGTTCTACGCTCTGCCTCGAAAAGTAAATTTCCCATGAAAACATGATGGAAACCACATTTCTCTTTACTTCAATATTTTATAATTCTACAACCTGACATACACCAGCACAAACACCCATGCCCGAGGGAGCATTCGAACCCACGACCGCAGCGGCCGTGTAGACCGTGACTGGCGCGCCGAAGACCGCTCGGCCAAAAAAACGTTACTTTTCTATTCTTCCTCTGAAAACTTCTCATTGTTGCGTCGGTAGTAATCGGCTAGCGCATTATTAAGCAAACACTGTTGTGACAACGTGTCAACTGGCGACGTCTATTATTTGTATTCCTTCAAATCCTCTCGATTGCAAATTATTTCATTAGTTAATGACGCGTTTCGCCCTTTAGCAGGGCATCTTCAGATTATCTGCGTGACAGAATTTACACAAAATTACAAGTCGGAATTACAAACGGTTATAACGGTACGTGGGCTTATATTGTGTTAAGAAGACAGTATATATGGCAAACAACGCTTACAATGCGCTCTCTGTGGTGTGACACTGAAAGTTGTTA
The DNA here is from genome assembly GCA_026315105.1 of Locusta migratoria. Classification (NCBI taxonomy): domain Eukaryota; kingdom Metazoa; phylum Arthropoda; class Insecta; order Orthoptera; family Acrididae; genus Locusta; species Locusta migratoria. Next base: position 50,589,385 of record CM048752.1, read on the forward strand.
TTGCGGTGTTTCTATTTTTCTGGAATTTTTTGGATTTCCTTGTCGCCCTACAAATGATCGGGTAACAACGAATTACTGTTGGAACATACTCGGTAAAGATGTGAGAAACCGAAGGCCACCCCTAGCAATGTTCCACCGGGGGGGGGGAGGGAGGGAGGAGATGATTAGTTTTTTATTTATTTTTTTTTAATTTTTTTTTTTATAGAATTCACTTGTAATCTTGGTTGGGGGGGAGGGGAAGTTGGTCGCAGTTGGGGGGGGGGGGGTGAGTCATTGGCCAAGGGGGAGGGGGGCACGTCTGGTCTCCGGGCCTGCCTCGAGTTCAATCTGGCAACCCTAGATAGTTCTATTAGTTGATTTCGTAGAAACTAACTCATATACAACGGGCACTTCCTGTTGTGAAAATGTTAACACTATTTACGAAATATTCGAGACATGTAATTAAATGCACACCTACCACGAGACAGTAGAAAAAGACACGATTTGTGTAAAACGTAGTCTTAAGTTATATTTTTTATTCAGAACTAGTGTTTTTCCCACATTGAATTTAATGAATAATTTACGCTGTTGTACACAAATAGATAAAGATTAATAACGACAGATATAAGCATGATTTTTCACACAGCGTGCATATCTAGTCTGTGAGCTCAAACGAAAAACAACATAGACAAGAGGCAAATATAAAACTGAACACGAGAAATACTGTCTATAGCAGTGCTGTTAATTCATTAAACGAAATAAGATAGCAACACTAGCTCTGAATAAAAATAAAACTCTCATATGGATCTGAACTCTACATCCTTTCCGTTGACTTCTCTAAAACCATAAGCGACACGAAGTTCACCATTATGTATTTATTAAAGAAATCATCGTGCATAAATTACTTTCAGAGGACACAAGGGTCATGAGAACATGACCTACACGTACGGAGTTGCCAACATAACTATAATAGACCGTCACGATTTTCACATATCGTAACCACTACAGTTGTGTATCCAGTGACAATATTTGAGATCACTGGTTTTCAACAGTAATCTCTATGTAAGTAGCAGTGGATCTTAACGTCCATTCCACGGCGCTGATGTCCTCGCTTGGCACAGATACAACAGCAACAACAGATAATGCCATCTCCCCAGTGATCTCTATACAAACTGGATGTATAACTCTGGTGTCTGAGCATAGCACTCAGCGTGCCTGTACATTCATATGTTTTGCACGCGATTTCGCATTGGCCGCCATGTTTAAATTGGGCAAACGAGTTTTCATCAGTTATTATGTGACAAAGAATTGCTTGCTTACCTCTTGATTTGGAATTTAATTCAATATTCGATGTTGTAGGCTGATATGGGAGCGGAATCGAAACATATTTTCTTCTCTTTTTCTTGAAATGCTTCTTGGCAGCCATGTTTGAATTTGGCAAGAAACTAAATATGAATATCTATGGCTGGCACGCTAATACAGCTGAAGTTCAACATCCAGATTGTATACAGATCAATGCATCTCCCCTTCATTGTAACCTCCTTGCTTCGCACAGACCATAAATAACAAACATGTCTTTGGTCTATGATTCGTCGCGTATAACATTAGTTCCGAGCTAATTGTGGTGGGACAATCTACTTCAAGATTTTCTCCTGCTGCACGAGGTCCGGAAGCCACACGCACATAGTTAAAACGGTAAGAACGATATTGATTTTAATCCATTGTTTGTAAATTTGGTAAAGGTTTCATACATGTAGGCATAATTTCTCCGTACTTAATTACGACATACCTTACCTTAATATGCGTGTTTTTTCAAATGTCTTTCAAACGCCGTTACATTTAAGTTGCCAGATTTCTTAATATTGAAGTATAAATACAAAATCCACCAAATACGCCACATTTTCTTCCGATCGCCTGAATTGGAAGCTCCGCAACGCGATGTTCATTTGTTGCAGACCACGTGATTATGTGGCTAGCGAATCACAGCACAAAGTAGAGTATCGTCGTCAGTCAATGGTAACCAAACCCCACCGCCGCGCAACATGCAAATAAGAATTTTTGACGTTGCAAATTAAATATGCGGTAATGTTTTTATACACGAAACCGCACAATGTTTACGAGATGTGAAAATTAACGTGTTAACATGAAGTTTCAATCATTTTATTTTCGAAATCACTTGATAACACTTTCAGACAGACGATAAAATAAATAAAACATGCTATACCTCCTGTATGGTTGACAGGTTCTTATATGTACCCTTGTCTGGTTAGCAACAGTTAGTGGCCTCGTAAAATGAAGATTTAGAATTAGTTGATGACTGTTTCGTACAGATCACAGGGTAAATAAAACATGCTATACCTGCTCTATGGTTGACAGGTTCTTGCATGTAGCCTTGTCCGGTCAGTAACAGTTAATGGCCTCGTAAAATGAATATTTGGAATTAGTTGACTGTTTTGTACATATAAAATAAGTAAAACGTGCTATTGTACTGTATAGTTGAGAGGATAAAGTGATTCTAAATCTTCATTTTATGAGGCCAATTACTTTTACTGACCAGACAAGGGTACATACAAGAACCTGTCAACCATAGAGCTGGTATAGCATGTTTTATTTACCCTGTGATCTGTACGAAACAGTCATCACGTAATTCTAGGTAATTTCCAAGAATGCTTGCAATCGAAATAACTCGGCCTAAAACAATATATATCGAACATGCAAATGTAATCGATTATTAATGCGCGGTTCATGAAGTGTGTTTTATTCGTAGTCACAGGAACGTACCTCATTGTTTTCGGAGGTATTTTTATTGTTTTCGGAACGTATTTAATGGTCTCTGTTGTCGTTAATAACGGAGTTTTTTCACTTCTTACCATTTAAAAGACTTTGTAGTCAAAGCTACGTAAAGGAAAATGAAAAGGTAATTTGGAAGAATCCGTGTACATCGAAGGAAACGACATTGCGATCGATATACATCCAACGTTCGATTGTTGCTCCACATTCGACATGACAAACGCGAAGCGGTTAATTTAAATTGTATTTTTGATTGCGTCGAATTTGTGATATTTTCTTGTACTTTTCCGACTCAATATGTCGTTGCCATTTGAAATACAGAAAAAATATCGGCAATTTTCGAAAATGGTATGTATCCAACGCGCAACTAGGTTAGGTATAGGTTAAACAAGAAGTTTTTCTTTTAGTACGTGAGGGAGCGTAGCGCCCGAATCTCCGGTTAAGAAACACTCAATCGATTCACAGTTGTACGTTACATATATATCATTTCAGGCCGAGGTTCTTCGATTGCAAGTATTCTTGGAAATTACCTTAATATCGGCATAACTGCAGATAGGGATACCACCCGTCAGCTATAACCCATGATGTAATCACAATCTCGGAAAACACTTATACGGGATATCTTAATACCTACGTATTGTAGATAATAAATAATCTATGGTTTTCCTCATAAATTACATAATACAACAGAATGCACCATCCATGACATACCAACGTCTACAACTCAGCCATAACATAATTACTCACGCCACTTACAAAGACGCATGTACAGCACATGCCAATGCCACGGGTCAAATCTAACGGGTGATATCCCAGTCTTCAAATAAGCCAAAATTTCATAAAACCATCACGTCAAAAAACAACATCGTAATTACCTATATAAATCAGCTGTTCCGCCATTTCAGTTTGCCGTCACTGATAGCGAAACGAGAGTCGAACGTTCGATGTATATCGATCGCAATGCCGTTTCCTACGATGTACACGGATTCTTCCAAATTACCAATGAAAATTGTCACATCCATGTAGTGCCATATTCTCAATGTAATTACGGTAATTTCCAAGAATGCTTGCAATCGAAATATCTTTGCCTGCAACGATATATATCGATATATATATGTGCAACTCTAAATCGATTATGCCGGCATTGATGCACGAGATGACAAAATATGAATGACTGAATACTGACACATTCATAGGAAATCGCACATTGTTTGACGAATTTCAGTGTAAATATCATTGCTCCAACTGTTACTGACGAAATTTGAAACTGTTAGTAGGCACCTATGTGACATTTTCGTAGAAATTTTTGCACTCGCAGAAGAGTGCGAACTGGTCACTAAATGGGTGTGACAGTTTTACTTATCCTTCATGTAGCTTTGAATGTGAAGTCTTTTTAAAGCATGATAAATAAAAATTAAAAGAAAACCCTCCACCGTCACTAAAGACCATAGAAACCAATAAAATACATTCCCATGACTACGAACAAAACATATTTCATAAGTCGCACATCAATGCCCGCATAATCGATTTACCGTTACACGTTCGATATATATCGTTTCAGACCGAGATCCTTCGATTGCAACCATTCTTGGAAATTACCGTAATTACTTCCCTAGTGTCGCTATGAAAGATTTTCAGAGAAGTACTTCGAGAATCAGTAACTATGTGGATATGTCAGTTTCCCTTTTCCTTTATGTAGCTTTGATTGTAAAGTATTTTAATTGTTAAGAAACCAGTATTATTGACGAATGAATTGCACTCAGTTTCTGTTAATTAAAAAACTGTCAAACCCAAGAAGTGATGAATCTTGATGTACTTTTCTGAAGATATCCTATTCGATAACGCTTATCCGAAACTACATTACAATGTACATCATCAGAAATATACAACAGTTTTCTACGAAAATACCACGACTCCGAATATGTTGTTATGTAGAAACGTCCTACCACATCTTCAATTTAAGTCAGTGACAGTTGGAGCAATGAAGTTCCTACGAATATATTAAGATTCTGCCATTCAAAATATCCATACCAACTTAGAGTTACTCGCAAAAATTATTTGAACGTAATTATATGTTCCTTAATATTTATATTTTGACATGTCGCACGCCAATGCCAGCGTAATCGATTTAGTGTAGTACTTTCGATATATACCGTTTCAGGCCGAGCTACTTCGATTGCAAGCATTCTTGGAAATTACCTAATTCTAAATCTTCGTTTTACGAGGCCAGTTACTGTTACTGACCGGACAAGGGTACACTGAAGAACCTGTCAACCACAGAGCAGGTATAGCATGTTTTATTTATTTTATCGTCTGTCTGAAAGTGTAATCAAGTGATTTCAAAAATAAAATAATTGAAACTTCATGTTAACACGTTAATTTTCACGTCTCATAACATTGCGCGGTTTCATGTATAAAAACATTACCGCATATTTAATTTCCAACGTCAAAAATTCTTATTTGCATGTTGCGCAGAGGTGAGGTTTGGTTACCATTGGCTGACGATACTCTTCTTTGTGCTGTGATTCGCTAGCCACATAATCACGTGGTCTGCCACAAATGAACATCGCGTTGCGCAGCCTCCAATTCAGGCGATCGGAAGCAAATGTGCCGTATTTGGCGTATTTTGTATTTATACTTCAATATTACGAAAGCTGGCACCTTAAATGTAACGGCGCTTGAAAGACATTTGAAATACACGAATTTTAAGATAAGGTATGTCGTAATTAAGTACGGACAAATTATGCCTACACGTATGGAACCTTTGCCGTAAATTTTTCGTTGTTATAGTTGTTTTACCTTCTCGTTTTTCCGCTGTCGGTTATGACGTGGACGACTTGCTAAAGCCTTTTCGGGTCTTATGCTCTCAGAATATTCACGTTCAAATATATTTGGTTAAATTTTACTTGGGCATCGGTGGCATAGAGTGCTCGTGTTGGCAACGAAAAGATCGCTGTAAGAGGATGTCAACCACGGAGGAGGAGCAGCATTAGGCTAATTATTTGTTTTATGGCCAGAAAAACACCTATTCCCCTAGTCCTATGTGATTGGGTTTTTAAGTAGCATTCAACGGTCGTTGCCAAAATCACCACATCACGCCACCTATGCCGTAAGTAAAATTTTATCAAATATTTTATCTTCAGAGCGATAATGATATTCTTATAAATTTGGCTCATTTACAGATTGAAATTATGGTTATTCAGAGTACTGCATGAGCTGAGAATGTCTCCCTTGTAGAGTTGGCTACGGTTTCATGGTTTCGATACACACAACAGTTTCAGTGTTTCAAAACCGGGTAATTTCCAAGAATGCTTGCAATCGAAACATCTCGGCCTGAAACGATACATATCGACCATGCGACTCTAAATCGATTGCGCGGCTATTCATGCGTACTTAATAAGTATGTTTTATTTGTAGTCATGGGAACACATTTTATTGGTTTCTATAGTCTTGAGTGATGGTGAACTTTTTTCTTATTTATTATGATTTAAAAGACTTCATAGTCAAAGCTATGCAAAGGAAACTTAAAACTGTCACACTAATTTAATGACTCGTTCTCGAAGTACTTTTCTGAGGATATTCTGCAGCGATTTATTATGCAATGAAAGTGGTATCTATAATTGTCATTCATTTATACAAATAAAATTGTTGATCTTTTGTCCTCCCACATCTCAGAAATATATACTGCATGGATACCTAACATGTACGCCACACTACAGTACTATATCCAGTATATCAGAAACATTCAACAAATTTCTACGAAAATTTCTATGAATGTGTCACGATTCTGCTGTACAAACATACACGTCAACGCAGCATTACATTAGCACTCGGTGAAAATAATTAGTATGTAAACATTCATATTTTGTCATCTCGCTTATCAATGCCTGCGTAATCGATATATAGTTACACGTTCGATATATATCGTTTCAGGCAGGGGACCTTTCGATTGCAAGCATTCTTGGAAATTACCCAAAACCGGTATCTTTCACGGTTTCCAAACCATGCGGTTTCATTCCGTTGTGTTTCGGATCACATTCGCGATCGATTGTCGATACACTGAAACCGTTTCTTCCTGTCGGTTTCACGGTTTCGTGTCGGTTTCACGGTTTCGTGTCGGTTTCACAACACCGGTGTTTCAAACCACTAATGCAGAAACGCGGAACAGACTAATGGTATCGAAATGTCGTGTTTCATTTTACTGAAGAGAGTGTCAAATAGTAGTTGACACTCGTGAGTCTGCAGCTTATGATTACTGAAATCAAGATTCGTTTGCAAGAGACTGCTGTATTCCGAAATGACATAATGCCTGCTTTATAAATGTAAAAGAACAATAAAACAACCTTCACTATTTGCATTGAAATAACCACTTAAATTCTAGGTTTATCTACCATATTAAAAACACAAGTGAAACTACATTAAAAAAAAAAAAAATAGAGTTCGTTTCTTACAAGTGAAAACGATGTTACTTCCAATCGTTATAATTTTTCGACTGTCATGTTAAAGGAATTGCGGCGGTGGTGTAACGGTCAAGACTACAAGTGGTGAACTTGTCTCTTACGTTATTATTTTTGTAATTCCATAGCATTATTTGTGATTATTTAGTGTGCCCTTTATTCCCTATAATTTATTTAGTATGTATAGAAAGTAGCATTTATGATCCATCACTGTAATATGCGTACCGTATTGCAGTTTGTGAGATCCTAACGGGGGAAACTTTTACCTACCATACCGGCGGCCTCGTGTGACTATGTCGGCAACATCAACAACACGGGAGAAAATTTTTATTAACATGTTTCGTACGGACCAAGGAGTAAATATATACTCTCTGGTTGACAGGTTCTTGTATGTACCCTTGTACACATAGTGAAAAATATTGCGCTCCTAGAACGAAGATTTCATGATAAAACATACGTTGCTTCACGGTTTCATGGTTTCGAAACAGTATTTCGAAACCACAGATGGTACGGTTTCATTGGTTTCGAAACCGTCAGATGTTTCAATTATCACATCTCTACTCCCTTGTGTTCACGCCATTTTGTTCAAACATTGGAAGCGATGTTATTCACGGACCAAAGATAACATAGACTGCGCATGTCCCTATCTCTGCTGTGTTGTGGTTTGAAACCACCACCAATTGCCCCGAGACGCGTGACTGAGGCTTGGTCATTACGAATCACAATGGTTTTATTTTACAGGTGAAGTCAAGCGCTGATTTTAACAATAAAACGACTTCTCGTATTCCTATTACACATTTAATATATTAAGGTAACATGATTTCTCGGTATTACTGACATTAATCCAGTGATTGTCTTTTTTACGTGTGACCAGGCGAAAATTATTGTCAGTTACGTTTACAAGCAACAGAATTACAGATCCTCAATGTGTGTGTTGCATTATGAATTTTTTACTTTTGCGACAACTGACGTGTCTTGACTAAGTATATATATCAGCAAGTAAATAATTTCTGGTGCAGATCTGCCATTAATCGAGTTCCACAACTCTGAAGATGAATACACACTGTTTATTATCCCTATAAAACCAGTTCTTGTGCCGTACATCAATAATTTTTTTTATCACATTATTATTATTTTAATGTAAATAGCCAATATTTTTCTTGCTTTACGTTTTGGATGCACTGTATGGGGAAAAAGTTATGAAATATAAACGCTTGTATTGTATTAAACAATAGACATTATGGATGCAAACCGATTTAAGGTATATATAAAACCATGACAAAACTTTTCACATTTATTGTTAAGGAATCGTATGAAAATTGATGCTGCTTGTCAAACTAGTATTTCGTCTCCTGTGTAAGCTATAAACTCACAGGACAACAAAAACAGTCTTTCTCTTAAGAACTGCAGTTCTGCTGCTTATAAAAAGAACTGTGAATACATTTCATCTAGGCACAAGTAAAAACTGTAACCGTTGCATTGATATTGCGAATTACGGAGAACTAACGCCCATTGTACTACCGAATATGTAATAAGAATACGATAAGACGTTTTATTGTCGAAATGTACGCTTAATTTCCTCTAGTAAGTAGAAGAACTGCGACTTTCAGCTGCACGCCACACTGCTGGTAATGATGAACTGGGTTTCCTGCCCCGAGTGACGTCACCCGCAGTCTGTCTTATCTTTGGTCTGTGATGTTATTGTTAGGACTGCGTTTGAATACGGGTGATTCTATTTACACTTCGGTAAAATCAGACGTGACGTCATTATGACGTATCCACACTATCGACTGGAGCCATGATCGACTTGTGTGGTCGTTCTAGACGCAAAACTGCGGTTGCAATTGTAGCAGACGAATTAAATGAGTAGCTGATAATATCTTCAGTTGGCAATGGTATATTCATTACAGTTTCGAAAGCTATAACTACACTGTAAGCTCTGAAACGTTAGTCAGCCAAATCTGATGTTGTCATCGTGGCCCATTTGTGAAGGTTGTGTTTAAAACTAATGGAAACTTTGTGAAAGTTGTGTTTAAAACTAATGGAAACTTTTTCTTTAAGCGAAAAATGCTACCGAGTTGCATTGTAATACGGAGTCTACGTTAAACTAAGAGGACAAAATACGGTTACCAGGCTATGAAGCGAGAATGTGTACTTGGACGTGTCAAAAAATATGCGACATACAAAAACAACATATAGTCGCCATAGGTATATGTATGTTTCGCCGAAACTATTAATCAAATGAGCTGGATATTAATACAGTCATTTGTTACAGAAGCTCTGCGAACATCAGGTAAAACATTTAGTAAAACTGGGTACTCATCTACCGCCAAGTTGCTGCAACATGCTAGTTCTTTTCTTTGAAAATGTGTGAAATTGTCGTTGTCTAAGGCTCGGTCTGCGTTATTTCTGACATAATTTTCAATATACATTTACTGAAATTTCCGTCAGTGCTTTCCAAAACATGATACCAACATTAAGTAACGCCTAGTTTTGTCACTAAACTACGAAGGAAAAAGTATGCAGTTCAGAAAGAATATCGAATTAAGCATGTTGGCCCTCCCGAAACTAGAGTCTCGAACGATGCAAAAGTCGATGCGCCGCTCTTCTGGACGTCGATAGTGTGGATACGTCATAATGACGTCACGTCTGATTTTACCGAAGTGTAAATAGAATCACCCTTTGAATACGACTTGAAGAATTAAGCTCACAGTTGTGACCATAGACCAAAGATAACACAGACCACGCGTAGTCCTGTCTCTGCTGTGTTGTAGTTTGAAGGCACCTAAAATTGCTTCGAGTCGCGTGACTTACGTTTCATCATTCTAAGCAACGGTTTTTTTTTTTTTTTTCAGCAGAAATCAAGCTTTGATTTTAACAATGAAACGACTTCTCGTATTCATACAACACATGAAGTGGTAATTTCCAAGAAAGCTTACAGTCGAAGTTGTACGGCTGGAATCGATATATATCAAATGTCGATTATGCGGCTATTCATAAGCCAGATATGTAAATATGGATATTTTGTAGTGTATCAGACCTTCAAATACTTTTTGTTACTATAAATCTACCGATAACAAAACAGTTACTTCACTCGCAAGATGAAAAATACGGATATTTATTACTGTATCATAAAGTACAAATACATTACTAGAAATCTACCGATGACAAAGAAGTTACTTCTTCTACTTTTAATGAGCGAAGTATTCGTCTTGAAGTACTCTCAGTTGTATATGCACTTTATTAATTAGAACACACTAATTAAATACGTGGCGTGCCTATAATGTCGTAACCGACATTCGATATCATATCGATTTCGGCTATACAACTTCGGATGTAAGCTATCTTGGAAATTACCTGTGTAGTAGTCAAGGGAACGTAGTTTTCCCACATTATTAATATTACTGCGCTGATTATCGTTTTTACAGCCGTCCGAGTGAAAAGTATTATCAGTTATTTTTACAACCAACAGAAATACATGTCCTCAGTTACGCTAATAATCTTTTACTTTTTGCAGCTTACGAATATTATTATCTATGGGAAGATTATTCAAGCTGGTTTTGACCAACTTTGTATGTCAGTAATTTCTGATTTCTGGTGCAAATCGGCTTTCAGGAACATTATGAAAAAGCTAAGAGTATATAGGATCCATTCGTTGTACCTAAAAACCAGTTCTTGTCGAGTGCGTCGCTGATGTTTCCTCTACACCTTGTTATTTAATGTAAACATCCAATATTTTAGTTGTTTTACGCTTTCGCATCTGTCTGAGGTAAAAGTCTTAAAATGGTAAAACTTTACGACGCTTCTCGCCGGGCTCGAGTGCTTATATTGGCAACAGATGAATAATGAAGTATAGAATTGCGTTAATAATTTTCGCGATCTACAGAGTAAATATTATTGCTGCTCGTTTCACTCGCGGCAAAAATTAATACTGTACCTGCTCTATGGTTGAGAGGTTCTTGTATGTACCCTTGTCCGTTCAGAAAAATATAGTTTTCGTTTTAATTGAAGTTGTCATCTGAGTTGCCGCCGCTACCACTGGTGCCAACATAACCATTGGAGCCTGGCGAGAAGCGTAATACAATTTAACCCTTAAATATAATTGGTTGTATTGTGTTAAAATCTGACAATGTTAATGCAAACAGATTTTAGTTCTTATAAAATAACAACAAACCATTTCACATATTGCATGTAAAACTGATATTTGGCGTTCTACTCCTGCGAAAACTGTAAACTAAAGAACTCGCAACAAGTTTTATCTAGGCACGGCACATGTAAAAACTGTGCATTGAAATATACAATTGCCGAGATCTAGCCTACTGTTCTACTAAAGGTGTGAGTAGAATACGATAAGACGTTTATTCTTAAAATCTACGCTTAATTTCTACTAGAAAGTACAAGAACTGCAATTCTCCGCTCCATTTTACGATACTCGTAATGATGAAACCAGTTTCTTGCCACGAGTCACGTGACTTAGATGTTGGTTTCAGTATAATGACGTCAAGCGCAGTCTTTGGTCTATGTAAACCCGGGCCGCTGAAACTTTACAGTTGACGTTTACATCTACATCTACATACATACTCCGCAATTCACCGTAAGGTGCGTGGCGGAGGGTACACTGTACCACTACTAGGCATTTCCTTTCCTATTCCACTCCCAAATAGAACGAGGAAAAAAAGAATGCCTATATGCCTCCGTACGAGCCCTAATTTCTCTTATCTTGTTTTTGTGATCTTTATGTTCGCCCAAATCAATTTGAATGCTGAGATGATGCAGAATTTGTTACGCTATTTCGTCTTGGAAACGCTACATGAAAAACTCCACGACCATCTCAAGAGTTCAACAGATAGTTACGTATTTTGTAAGTTATCTATCATAACTGAAAACAGAATACATTATTTATGCCTGCAAGCTTATTAATTCAGTGTTTGGTTAAACTGTACCACGCTTCTCGCCGGGCTGCAGTGGTTATGTTGGCACCAATAGTAATGACAGCAACTCAGACGACCAATAAATGTTTTTTCGTGACAACTTCAATTAAAACGAAAAAAAATTTTTTTCTGAACGAACAAGGGTACATGCAAGAACCTGTCAACCATACAGCAGGTACAGTATTAATTTTGCTGAGGGTGAAACGTGCAGCAATAACATTTACTCTGTAGTTCGTGAAAAATTCTACACTTCATTGTTTATCTGTTGCCAACATAAGCACTGGAGCCCGGCGAGATGAGTCTAAAATTTTACCCTAAGATACTACACACTTGGCATGTTAGTGTACTAAGCCCTAAGCATTTTTACTTTCCTACATTTTCCGTGGAAAGCACAAGCAATCATGTCGTTTTTTTCTTCTCCTTCCATGTCGTAGCGTCCGTTTGTTTTACATTCCAATGCACCCTAATATTTCTCTATTGAGGACACAACACACTCGCACTAACTTATAAAATTCTAGCTTCATTCACGTTTGTTTTCCATAACGCCAATTAACAACTATCTGATAACCTCTTCCCTGATAGTTAAATAAGGAAAACAGCTGTTTATTCAGACGGCACTTTGATTTGTTTCTATTGCCAACCTAGTCGAAATATATCGTACCTTCTCGTTTTCTCCAGGTTAGCAAACGAGAGGTGTATCTGGCAATGACAAACGCAATGCACTTAACGAGCACATTTAACTGGACGTTAAAGGCATCTCCTCGTTTACTAACGAGAAGATTAACGAGAGATGGACGAACCGGCCCTTAGTAATATTTAATAGTCAAGCTGCATGTCGGGAGTTGTCAGTCGCAAAGTATCATAACACAGAAAAACATCAAAGAACATAATGGTTTTAGAGCACAGTATGTGTGTATTATGTAGTTGTTGTTGTTGTTGTTGATGTTTAAAGGGGACTCAACTGCAGGGTTATCAGTCCCCTATTATGTAGTATATTGAGAAATAGACCACATCAAAAAGTTTTGTACTGACATTGCACAAATTGTTGAAGATAGTCTTCTATTACGTTATTGCGAGAAATTATTACAAACACTAAAATGGAAAAGATAAATACCTGGGGAAAAAAAAATCTAGTTACGGCTGTGGCAGCGTACTGTGATGATACAGGCAACTACCGTTGAATGATATTTGTGGTATTTCGATGTTTTACCGTCATAACTTGTAGTATGTGATTTGAAAGAATAGTATCTCATTTTTTTTAATCCCAAAATACACCCTCAATTCAATTTCTCATTAGTAAATGCCAATATTGACGCTTATCTATAAGAGACTTATGACTGACAAAAAATACAGCGTAAATTTTACTTACGGCTGCGGCGGTGTAGTGTGCTAATGTTGTCAACGAAATGTTTGCTGATCATCATCATCATCATTAGAGACTGTTTATGCCTCTCAGCGTCCAGTCTGGAGCATAGTACCTCTGATAAAATTCCTCCCTGATCCCCTATTCAGTGCTAACATTGATGCCTCGTCTGATGTTATGCAAAATGTTCAAATGTCTGTAAATCTATCGGACCAAACTACGTGGTCATCAATCCGTAGCTTACAAACTACTTAAACCTAGGTAAACCAACCTACGGGCAAACAAATACACCCATGCTCCAGGGAGGACTCGAACCTCCACGGCGAGCAACCGCGCGCTCCGCAGCGAGACGCTTTAGACCGCTCGGCTACTCCAACGCGGCTGATGTTATGCCTTTTAATTCAAAATCATTCTTCATCGAATCTAAGTACTTTCTTCTTGGTCTGCCTCGACTCCTCTTACCCTCCGCTGCCGAGCTCATGAGTCTCTTAGGTAACCTAACTTCTCCCATGCGTGTAACATGACCCCACCATCTCTGTCTGTTCGTTCTAACTGCTTCGTCTATTGTGTTAATTCCCAGTTTTTCTTTGATTTCCTCATTATGGACACCCTCCTGTCATTGTTCCCATCTATTAGTACCTGCAATCATTCTTGCTACTTTCTTATCTGTAACCTCTGCCTTATGAATAAGGTAACCTGTATCCACCCAAGTTTCACTCCCATACAACAAAGTTGGTCGAAAGATAGAGGGGTGCACTGCTAACTTAGTCTTGGTACTGACTTCCTTTTTGCAGAAGAGAGTAGATCTTAGCTGAGCACTCACTGCATTAGCTTTGCTGCACCTCGATTCCAGTTCTTTCGCTATGTTGCCATCCTGTGAGAAAATACAACCCAGGTACTTGAAACTGTCTACCTGTTCTAACTTTGTTCCTCTTATTTGGCATTCAATCTGTTTAAATCTCTTTGCAACAGACATTACTTTCGTTTTGGAGATGCTGATCTGCATATCATAATCCTTGGACATCTGATTGAGCTGTGAAATATTAGTTTGCAACATTTCAATCGAATATTCCATTACAACTAACTCATCCGCATGTGCGAGACTGCTTATTTTGTTTTCACCTATTTTAATCCCGCCCTGACAGTCTCCTGTTTTCAGCATATGATCCATGAATAGTATGAATAACAGTGGTGACAGGTTACAGCCTTGTCTTACCTCTGAAACTACCCTGAACCATGAGCTTAATTTGCCATCTACTCTAACTGCTGCCTGACAGTCTACGTAAAGCCCTTTAATTGCCCGCAGAAGTTTGCCTCCTATACCATAATCTTGTAGCACTGACAGTAGCTTCCTCCTAGGGCCTTTTCTAGATCTATGAAACATAGATACAATTCCCTGTTCCACTCATAGCACTTTTCCATTACCTGCCGTAAGCTAAAGATCTGGTCCTGACAGCCTCTAAGTGGCCTAAACCCGCACTGATTTTCATCTAACTTGTCCTCAATTAATACTCGCACTCTCCTTTCAACAATACCTGAGAATATTTTGCCTACAACGCTAATTAAAGAGATACCTCGATAGTTGTTACAATCTTTTCTGTTTCCATGTGTGGAAATTGGCGTGATTACCGCTTTCGTCCAGTCAGACGGAACCTGTCCCGATTCCCACGCCTTCTCAATTATCATGTGTAACCATTTGAGACCTGATATTCCACTGTATTTGACGAGTTCCGGTTTAATTTCGTCCACCCCAGCCGCTTTGTTGCACTGTAATCTACTGACCATTTTCTCCACTTCTTCAAAGGAGATCAGGTTATTAAATTACTGACAAGACAAGGGTATGTTACATACGAAAACTTGTCAACCTTAGAGAAGGTTTAACACAAAGGATTAGTCCCCTCGTTCTATACGATTAGGTTTTCAAATAGCATTCAACGGTTGTTGCCAACATCGGCACCGTGTGCCTCTCCAACTGTAAACTTTAGAGACTGTACACTAATATTGTTTTTTATTTTAGTGTTTATAATGCGTTCTGAAACTTTCTCAATAACGTAATAGAAGTACATTCAGTAATGTGAATACAAAAGTCTGATGTGGTGAATTTCTTACAGCAGACAACAAACACTTATTGCAAGACAGCAAACAAACCTCGCATATTGACAGTCATTATTCAAATACAAGCCAAGATAACTTAAAACCTTTATCTAGATGACCAGTTTCGACAGAATTAACCATAGTAAGCGATTTTTATCACAGAAATATATGTTTCTTGCGCTTTTTTTCTTTATTTGGAGCCGGCCGCGGTGGCCGAGGTGACTGAGGCGCTCCAGTCACGGTCAGCACGGCCACTACGGTCGGGGGTTCGAATCCCCCCCGGGCATGGATATTTGTGCCGTCCTAGTTCGTAAGTAGTTCATAAGTAGTTTGTAAGTTTAGGGACTGATGACCCCGTAGTTAAGTCCCATAAGCTTGTTGAACAGTTGAACAGCTTTATTTGGACAGCAAAGAAAAGCAGCAATAAGAAAAGAAAACGCGAGATTTTTGTGTCTAATCAACATATCGATGTAAACGAGAGCGGAATGCAAGCTCAAAGTAGCACGATCTAAGGCTCTATGGCGGGCAATATTTCACTAAACTTGAACGAAACCACACCGTTCGCATAAGCTACGTGTTGTGTTTAGCATTCGCAGGGAATGAAAATGGCGGATGCGCCAGTTTGCGTGTTTAGGAGCTCTAGGTGCGAATAGGACGTCAATAATCCTTCGATTGTGCCAACTTTAGAGTTCTAATTTTTAGAGTGCGGTGCCCACTGCGTATGCGTAGAAGCAGCGGCTGCATTCCCCAGCACAGGACGCGAGGTACTGCTTTCTACACAACGAAGGCACGTGTAAGCAGTATAGTAAAAATGTTCAAATGTTTGTTAAGCTTACGGGACTTAACTACGGGGTCATCAGTCCCTATACTTACAAACTACTTATAAACTACCTTATACTAAAGACGGCACAAATATCCATGCCCGAGGGGGGATTCGAACCCCCGACCGCAGTGGCCGTGCAGACCGTGACTGGAGCGCCTCAGTCCCCTCGGCCACCGCGGCCGGCTTCGCGTCACAGTCCAGCACCTTGTCCACTACGCTACGGCTGTAAATCAAAACAAAAGTTCTTTAATCCCATACTATTGATGGGCGTTGTTAACTGATTTTAATATGGCATTTGTAGACATTAGATTATCATTTTTATCGTACGAAGAACGATGTGTTTTTGTTAATTCTTTAGTGTGCCGTTGCTCTGAAATGACATCGTGTAAGTTATAATAAAAAAAAAATCATCAAATACGCGAGGATTGTCACGTGACATCTCCGAACGGCTGGTTTTCGTTAATTCAATGGAGGGTGTCAAATCTCCGTTATTTTTACAAATATGTCTCAAACGATACGAGATATGAAAAAAACATAAGGGAGCTAAGTTGTAGAGAATTTTCTCCTCTACGAATCAGGTTATTCAATTTTCGTGTCAGATGAATAGTTAAGCCGTTATTTTCATTTAAATTTCGAGCTGTCAAAAGACGATCGCAAAGGCCGACTTTTAGTGTTACTACCGTAACCTAAAGTGGGCCAATGTAGTGAGCCATCACTGGCGTTTTTACTTCACGTCTTCCATCGAAAGAATACAAAGCATGTTGATTGCGGGTTACTTTGCGATCGTCTTTTGACAGCTCGAAATTTAAATGAAAATAACGGGTTAACTATTCATGCTGACACGGAAATTGAATAATCGAATTTGTAGAGGAGAAAATTCTCTACAACTTTGCTCCCTTATGTTTTTTTTTTCATATCTCGTATCGTTTCAGAGATATTTGCAAAAATAACGGCGATTTTGGGATGTATGTCTGTCTGTCTGTCCGTAACGTGTTCCCTGTTTTTAAGACGAACCGCTCAACCGATCAGCACCAAATTTTACAGACATGATTGTAGGCCGCCAGAGACCAGAACCTCCCTTTTTCAAATTTTTCGGACAAAAAATACGGTAGTAATAAAAAAAAAAAAATATCCGTTTTTGATATAATTGTAATTGCAAACTAACCGTTCATCTGACACGAAAATTGAATAACGTAATTGGTAGAGGAGAAAATTGTCTACAACTTAGCTCCTTTTTTGATATCTCGTATCGTTTGAGACATACTTGCAAAAATAACGGATATTTGACACTGTCCATTGAATTAACGAAAACCAGCCGTTCGCAGATGTCACGTGACATTCCTCGCCTAGATCTCTCTGTGGCATACGCCATCTTGCATTGCATATTTGATGAATTTCTTATTGTAACTTACACGTTGTCATTTCAAAGCAATGGCGCACTGAAGAATTAACTAAAACACATCGTTCTTCGTACGATAAATGATAATCTAGTGTCTAGAAATGCCATATTAGCATCAGTTAACAAAGGCCATCAATAGTACGACATTAAAGGACTCATGTTTTGATCGATAGCCGTAGCGTAGTGGGCAAGGCGTTGGACTTATGACGCTACAATTTGCTTATGGAATAGGTTCACAGATCTGTGACTGGTTGGAAGACTTCCTAAGTAATAGAACGCAGTACGTTGTTCTCGACGGCGAGTGTTCATCAGAGACGAGTGTATCGTCAGGCGTGCCCCAGGGGAGTGTGATAGGACCGCTATTATTTTCTATCTATATAAATGATCTGATGGACAGAGTAAGTTGTAATTTGCGGCTGTTTGCTGATGATGCTGTGGTGTATGGGAGGGTGTCGTCTGTAACTGACTGTAATAGCATACAGGATGACTTAGACAAAATTTCTAGTTGGTGCGAAGAATGGCAGCTAGCTCTCAATGTAGAAAAATGTAAGGTGATGCGCATGAGTAGAAAAAGGAATCCTATAATGTTCGAATACAGCATTCGTAGTGAGCTTCTTGATGCGGTCGCGTCGTTCAAATATCTAGGCGTAACATTGCAGAGCGATATGAAATGGAACGAGCATGTAAGGACAGTTGTGAGTAAGGCAGACAGCCGACTTCGGTTTATTGGGAGAATTTTGGGAAGATGTACTTCACCTGTAAAGGAGATCGCGTATAAAACGCTTGTACGAACACGTCTTGAGTATTGCTCAAGTATTTGGGACCCGCAGCAGATCGGTTTGAAGGAAGACATAGAGGCGGTTCAGAGGCGAGCAGCTAGATTTGTTACCGGTAGGTTCGACCAATGCGCGAGTGTCACGGAAATGCTCCGGCAACTCAATTGGGGATCGCTGGAAGAAAGACGACGTTCTTTTCGTGAATTTCTGTTAAGTAAATTTAGAGGGCCGGAATTTGAAGCTGAGTGTAGTACGATCTTGCTGCCGCCTACTTACATTTCGCGTAAAGATCACAAAGACAAGATAAGAGAAATTAGGGCTCGTACGGAGGCATATAGGCATTCTTTTTTTCCTCGTTCAATTTGGGAGTGGAATCGGAAAGGAAATGCCTAGTAGTGGTACAGTGTACCCTCCGCCACGCACCTTACGGTGAATTGCGGAGTATGTATGTAGATGTAGATGTAGATGTAGAAAGGATACTCAGAAGTATCAGAATAATATTATGAATAACAACTGTTTCTTTACGGTGGTTAGTTATACTTTTAGGCATACAAGTAAATCTTTAACAATTCATTCACGTCCCAAACATCAGCTCTTAATCAGAATCGCAAATACTTGACCACTATTTTATAATATTACTGCTGAATAAAAGTAATGTATAAATGACTGCTTAGGTTCGTACCTCACCTTCACAAAAATGATAACCCTGTATACTAACACATTTTGGCGGTTGCCTAATACGTAGCTACAAATAAATATGTCCATATATAAACTGTTAATGTTAGGAAGTCACATTCTTGAAGATATTCAGTTTGATATCTGCCAAGCAGCTAAAAAGTTAAGATAGATAAACGAAAGGCATAGAAGCAAGGACAAGGTGGAAAGATGATTCAAACGACGATGTAGAGTCTACTCCCCTACAATGTACAAGTAGGATGTTTTGCTATGTTGTTATGACAAGCAATTGTACGTTCTTCGAGGTGTGTAAAACGTGAATGTTTAATGTGTTAGCTGGGAGAGGAGAGATGCACCGACTGGCAGGGGCTGATATTTCGGGCGGGCACAGTGTTGCCAACTGGCGAGGTTAGGCGCTCGACACGTGAAGTAAAAGTTTGCGTGTTGTCGAAGTTTTGAAGGGAAAAGGGAAAGGCAAGATTTGGAGAGTTGCGATGTGTAGCAACGCTGTGGGCACACTATCGGGGTTTTAACGTGTGTGTGAGGGTGCATTTGGAATGATGGGAGCCGCCAGGAGGCACGAAAGACGTAGCAAGTTGGAGGGATACTTTGCGAAAACATTGTACGTGTTTCGAGTTGTGACACACGTGAATTGCAAATTAGTGAGTTGTGTTTAGGGGGGACACGTAAGGAGAGACGGAAGGAAGCAGCAGGGGCTGATATTTGGGCTCGAGGGGTGAGCTTTGGCCCCCAGACACGGATGGTAAAGTTTCGCTGTTGTCGAAGTTTTGAAGTGAAAAGGAGAAGGCAGAATTGGAGAGTTGTGTACTGCAGCAACGCTGTGGGTCTTGTATGTGGATTTTAATGTGTATGTGGGCATGAATTTGGAATGATGGGAGCCGGCACGAGACACGAAAAACAGTAGCAAGTAGGATGTTTTGCTATGTTGTTATGACAAGCAATTGTACGTTCTTCGAGGTGTGTAAAACGTGAATGTTTAATGTGTTAGCTGGGAGAGGAGAGATGCACCGACTGGCAGGGGCTGATATTTCGGGCGGGCACAGTGTTGCCAACTGGCGAGGTTAGGCGCTCGACACGTGAAGTAAAAGTTTGCGTGTTGTCGAAGTTTTGAAGGGAAAAGGGAAAGGCAAGATTTGGAGAGTTGCGATGTGTAGCAACGCTGTGGGCACACTATCGGGGTTTTAACGTGTGTGTGAGGGTGCATTTGGAATGATGGGAGCCGCCAGGAGGCACGAAAGACGTAGCAAGTTGGAGGGATACTTTGCGAAAACATTGTACGTGTTTCGAGTTGTGACACACGTGAATTGCAAATTAGTGAGTTGTGTTTAGGGGGGACACGTAAGGAGAGACGGAAGGAAGCAGCAGGGGCTGATATTTGGGCTCGAGGGGTGAGCTTTGGCCCCCAGACACGGATGGTAAAGTTTCGCTGTTGTCGAAGTTTTGAAGTGAAAAGGAGAAGGCAGAATTGGAGAGTTGTGTACTGCAGCAACGCTGTGGGTCTTGTATGTGGATTTTAATGTGTATGTGGGCATGAATTTGGAATGATGGGAGCCGGCACGAGACACGAAAAACAGTAGCAAGTAGGATGTTTTGCTATGTTGTTATGACAAGCAATTGTACGTTCTTCGAGGTGTGTAAAACGTGAATGTTTAATGTGTTAGCTGGGAGAGGAGAGATGCACCGACTGGCAGGGGCTGATATTTCGGGCGGGCACAGTGTTGCCAACTGGCGAGGTTAGGCGCTCGACACGTGAAGTAAAAGTTTGCGTGTTGTCGAAGTTTTGAAGGGAAAAGGGAAAGGCAAGATTTGGAGAGTTGCGATGTGTAGCAACGCTGTGGGCACACTATCGGGGTTTTAACGTGTGTGTGAGGGTGCATTTGGAATGATGGGAGCCGCCAGGAGGCACGAAAGACGTAGCAAGTTGGAGGGATACTTTGCGAAAACATTGTACGTGTTTCGAGTTGTGACACACGTGAATTGCAAATTAGTGAGTTGTGTTTAGGGGGGACACGTAAGGAGAGACGGAAGGAAGCAGCAGGGGCTGATATTTGGGCTCGAGGGGTGAGCTTTGGCCCCCAGACACGGATGGTAAAGTTTCGCTGTTGTCGAAGTTTTGAAGTGAAAAGGAGAAGGCAGAATTGGAGAGTTGTGTACTGCAGCAACGCTGTGGGTCTTGTATGTGGATTTTAATGTGTATGTGGGCATGAATTTGGAATGATGGGAGCCGGCACGAGACACGAAAAACAGTAGCAAGTAGGATGTTTTGCTATGTTGTTATGACAAGCAATTGTACGTTCTTCGAGGTGTGTAAAACGTGAATGTTTAATGTGTTAGCTGGGAGAGGAGAGATGCACCGACTGGCAGGGGCTGATATTTCGGGCGGGCACAGTGTTGCCAACTGGCGAGGTTAGGCGCTCGACACGTGAAGTAAAAGTTTGCGTGTTGTCGAAGTTTTGAAGGGAAAAGGGAAAGGCAAGATTTGGAGAGTTGCGATGTGTAGCAACGCTGTGGGCACACTATCGGGGTTTTAACGTGTGTGTGAGGGTGCATTTGGAATGATGGGAGCCGCCAGGAGGCACGAAAGACGTAGCAAGTTGGAGGGATACTTTGCGAAAACATTGTACGTGTTTCGAGTTGTGACACACGTGAATTGCAAATTAGTGAGTTGTGTTTAGGGGGGACACGTAAGGAGAGACGGAAGGAAGCAGCAGGGGCTGATATTTGGGCTCGAGGGGTGAGCTTTGGCCCCCAGACACGGATGGTAAAGTTTCGCTGTTGTCGAAGTTTTGAAGTGAAAAGGAGAAGGCAGAATTGGAGAGTTGTGTACTGCAGCAACGCTGTGGGTCTTGTATGTGGATTTTAATGTGTATGTGGGCATGAATTTGGAATGATGGGAGCCGGCACGAGACACGAAAAACAGTAGCAAGTAGGATGTTTTGCTATGTTGTTATGACAAGCAATTGTACGTTCTTCGAGGTGTGTAAAACGTGAATGTTTAATGTGTTAGCTGGGAGAGGAGAGATGCACCGACTGGCAGGGGCTGATATTTCGGGCGGGCACAGTGTTGCCAACTGGCGAGGTTAGGCGCTCGACACGTGAAGTAAAAGTTTGCGTGTTGTCGAAGTTTTGAAGGGAAAAGGGAAAGGCAAGATTTGGAGAGTTGCGATGTGTAGCAACGCTGTGGGCACACTATCGGGGTTTTAACGTGTGTGTGAGGGTGCATTTGGAATGATGGGAGCCGCCAGGAGGCACGAAAGACGTAGCAAGTTGGAGGGATACTTTGCGAAAACATTGTACGTGTTTCGAGTTGTGACACACGTGAATTGCAAATTAGTGAGTTGTGTTTAGGGGGGACACGTAAGGAGAGACGGAAGGAAGCAGCAGGGGCTGATATTTGGGCTCGAGGGGTGAGCTTTGGCCCCCAGACACGGATGGTAAAGTTTCGCTGTTGTCGAAGTTTTGAAGTGAAAAGGAGAAGGCAGAATTGGAGAGTTGTGTACTGCAGCAACGCTGTGGGTCTTGTATGTGGATTTTAATGTGTATGTGGGCATGAATTTGGAATGATGGGAGCCGGCACGAGACACGAAAAACAGTAGCAAGTAGGATGTTTTGCTATGTTGTTATGACAAGCAATTGTACGTTCTTCGAGGTGTGTAAAACGTGAATGTTTAATGTGTTAGCTGGGAGAGGAGAGATGCACCGACTGGCAGGGGCTGATATTTCGGGCGGGCACAGTGTTGCCAACTGGCGAGGTTAGGCGCTCGACACGTGAAGTAAAAGTTTGCGTGTTGTCGAAGTTTTGAAGGGAAAAGGGAAAGGCAAGATTTGGAGAGTTGCGATGTGTAGCAACGCTGTGGGCACACTATCGGGGTTTTAACGTGTGTGTGAGGGTGCATTTGGAATGATGGGAGCCGCCAGGAGGCACGAAAGACGTAGCAAGTTGGAGGGATACTTTGCGAAAACATTGTACGTGTTTCGAGTTGTGACACACGTGAATTGCAAATTAGTGAGTTGTGTTTAGGGGGGACACGTAAGGAGAGACGGAAGGAAGCAGCAGGGGCTGATATTTGGGCTCGAGGGGTGAGCTTTGGCCCCCAGACACGGATGGTAAAGTTTCGCTGTTGTCGAAGTTTTGAAGTGAAAAGGAGAAGGCAGAATTGGAGAGTTGTGTACTGCAGCAACGCTGTGGGTCTTGTATGTGGATTTTAATGTGTATGTGGGCATGAATTTGGAATGATGGGAGCCGGCACGAGACACGAAAAACAGTAGCAAGTAGGATGTTTTGCTATGTTGTTATGACAAGCAATTGTACGTTCTTCGAGGTGTGTAAAACGTGAATGTTTAATGTGTTAGCTGGGAGAGGAGAGATGCACCGACTGGCAGGGGCTGATATTTCGGGCGGGCACAGTGTTGCCAACTGGCGAGGTTAGGCGCTCGACACGTGAAGTAAAAGTTTGCGTGTTGTCGAAGTTTTGAAGGGAAAAGGGAAAGGCAAGATTTGGAGAGTTGCGATGTGTAGCAACGCTGTGGGCACACTATCGGGGTTTTAACGTGTGTGTGAGGGTGCATTTGGAATGATGGGAGCCGCCAGGAGGCACGAAAGACGTAGCAAGTTGGAGGGATACTTTGCGAAAACATTGTACGTGTTTCGAGTTGTGACACACGTGAATTGCAAATTAGTGAGTTGTGTTTAGGGGGGACACGTAAGGAGAGACGGAAGGAAGCAGCAGGGGCTGATATTTGGGCTCGAGGGGTGAGCTTTGGCCCCCAGACACGGATGGTAAAGTTTCGCTGTTGTCGAAGTTTTGAAGTGAAAAGGAGAAGGCAGAATTGGAGAGTTGTGTACTGCAGCAACGCTGTGGGTCTTGTATGTGGATTTTAATGTGTATGTGGGCATGAATTTGGAATGATGGGAGCCGGCACGAGACACGAAAAACAGTAGCAAGTAGGATGTTTTGCTATGTTGTTATGACAAGCAATTGTACGTTCTTCGAGGTGTGTAAAACGTGAATGTTTAATGTGTTAGCTGGGAGAGGAGAGATGCACCGACTGGCAGGGGCTGATATTTCGGGCGGGCACAGTGTTGCCAACTGGCGAGGTTAGGCGCTCGACACGTGAAGTAAAAGTTTGCGTGTTGTCGAAGTTTTGAAGGGAAAAGGGAAAGGCAAGATTTGGAGAGTTGCGATGTGTAGCAACGCTGTGGGCACACTATCGGGGTTTTAACGTGTGTGTGAGGGTGCATTTGGAATGATGGGAGCCGCCAGGAGGCACGAAAGACGTAGCAAGTTGGAGGGATACTTTGCGAAAACATTGTACGTGTTTCGAGTTGTGACACACGTGAATTGCAAATTAGTGAGTTGTGTTTAGGGGGGACACGTAAGGAGAGACGGAAGGAAGCAGCAGGGGCTGATATTTGGGCTCGAGGGGTGAGCTTTGGCCCCCAGACACGGATGGTAAAGTTTCGCTGTTGTCGAAGTTTTGAAGTGAAAAGGAGAAGGCAGAATTGGAGAGTTGTGTACTGCAGCAACGCTGTGGGTCTTGTATGTGGATTTTAATGTGTATGTGGGCATGAATTTGGAATGATGGGAGCCGGCACGAGACACGAAAAACAGTAGCAAGTAGGATGTTTTGCTATGTTGTTATGACAAGCAATTGTACGTTCTTCGAGGTGTGTAAAACGTGAATGTTTAATGTGTTAGCTGGGAGAGGAGAGATGCACCGACTGGCAGGGGCTGATATTTCGGGCGGGCACAGTGTTGCCAACTGGCGAGGTTAGGCGCTCGACACGTGAAGTAAAAGTTTGCGTGTTGTCGAAGTTTTGAAGGGAAAAGGGAAAGGCAAGATTTGGAGAGTTGCGATGTGTAGCAACGCTGTGGGCACACTATCGGGGTTTTAACGTGTGTGTGAGGGTGCATTTGGAATGATGGGAGCCGCCAGGAGGCACGAAAGACGTAGCAAGTTGGAGGGATACTTTGCGAAAACATTGTACGTGTTTCGAGTTGTGACACACGTGAATTGCAAATTAGTGAGTTGTGTTTAGGGGGGACACGTAAGGAGAGACGGAAGGAAGCAGCAGGGGCTGATATTTGGGCTCGAGGGGTGAGCTTTGGCCCCCAGACACGGATGGTAAAGTTTCGCTGTTGTCGAAGTTTTGAAGTGAAAAGGAGAAGGCAGAATTGGAGAGTTGTGTACTGCAGCAACGCTGTGGGTCTTGTATGTGGATTTTAATGTGTATGTGGGCATGAATTTGGAATGATGGGAGCCGGCACGAGACACGAAAAACAGTAGCAAGTAGGATGTTTTGCTATGTTGTTATGACAAGCAATTGTACGTTCTTCGAGGTGTGTAAAACGTGAATGTTTAATGTGTTAGCTGGGAGAGGAGAGATGCACCGACTGGCAGGGGCTGATATTTCGGGCGGGCACAGTGTTGCCAACTGGCGAGGTTAGGCGCTCGACACGTGAAGTAAAAGTTTGCGTGTTGTCGAAGTTTTGAAGGGAAAAGGGAAAGGCAAGATTTGGAGAGTTGCGATGTGTAGCAACGCTGTGGGCACACTATCGGGGTTTTAACGTGTGTGTGAGGGTGCATTTGGAATGATGGGAGCCGCCAGGAGGCACGAAAGACGTAGCAAGTTGGAGGGATACTTTGCGAAAACATTGTACGTGTTTCGAGTTGTGACACACGTGAATTGCAAATTAGTGAGTTGTGTTTAGGGGGGACACGTAAGGAGAGACGGAAGGAAGCAGCAGGGGCTGATATTTGGGCTCGAGGGGTGAGCTTTGGCCCCCAGACACGGATGGTAAAGTTTCGCTGTTGTCGAAGTTTTGAAGTGAAAAGGAGAAGGCAGAATTGGAGAGTTGTGTACTGCAGCAACGCTGTGGGTCTTGTATGTGGATTTTAATGTGTATGTGGGCATGAATTTGGAATGATGGGAGCCGGCACGAGACACGAAAAACAGTAGCAAGTAGGATGTTTTGCTATGTTGTTATGACAAGCAATTGTACGTTCTTCGAGGTGTGTAAAACGTGAATGTTTAATGTGTTAGCTGGGAGAGGAGAGATGCACCGACTGGCAGGGGCTGATATTTCGGGCGGGCACAGTGTTGCCAACTGGCGAGGTTAGGCGCTCGACACGTGAAGTAAAAGTTTGCGTGTTGTCGAAGTTTTGAAGGGAAAAGGGAAAGGCAAGATTTGGAGAGTTGCGATGTGTAGCAACGCTGTGGGCACACTATCGGGGTTTTAACGTGTGTGTGAGGGTGCATTTGGAATGATGGGAGCCGCCAGGAGGCACGAAAGACGTAGCAAGTTGGAGGGATACTTTGCGAAAACATTGTACGTGTTTCGAGTTGTGACACACGTGAATTGCAAATTAGTGAGTTGTGTTTAGGGGGGACACGTAAGGAGAGACGGAAGGAAGCAGCAGGGGCTGATATTTGGGCTCGAGGGGTGAGCTTTGGCCCCCAGACACGGATGGTAAAGTTTCGCTGTTGTCGAAGTTTTGAAGTGAAAAGGAGAAGGCAGAATTGGAGAGTTGTGTACTGCAGCAACGCTGTGGGTCTTGTATGTGGATTTTAATGTGTATGTGGGCATGAATTTGGAATGATGGGAGCCGGCACGAGACACGAAAAACAGTAGCAAGTAGGATGTTTTGCTATGTTGTTATGACAAGCAATTGTACGTTCTTCGAGGTGTGTAAAACGTGAATGTTTAATGTGTTAGCTGGGAGAGGAGAGATGCACCGACTGGCAGGGGCTGATATTTCGGGCGGGCACAGTGTTGCCAACTGGCGAGGTTAGGCGCTCGACACGTGAAGTAAAAGTTTGCGTGTTGTCGAAGTTTTGAAGGGAAAAGGGAAAGGCAAGATTTGGAGAGTTGCGATGTGTAGCAACGCTGTGGGCACACTATCGGGGTTTTAACGTGTGTGTGAGGGTGCATTTGGAATGATGGGAGCCGCCAGGAGGCACGAAAGACGTAGCAAGTTGGAGGGATACTTTGCGAAAACATTGTACGTGTTTCGAGTTGTGACACACGTGAATTGCAAATTAGTGAGTTGTGTTTAGGGGGGACACGTAAGGAGAGACGGAAGGAAGCAGCAGGGGCTGATATTTGGGCTCGAGGGGTGAGCTTTGGCCCCCAGACACGGATGGTAAAGTTTCGCTGTTGTCGAAGTTTTGAAGTGAAAAGGAGAAGGCAGAATTGGAGAGTTGTGTACTGCAGCAACGCTGTGGGTCTTGTATGTGGATTTTAATGTGTATGTGGGCATGAATTTGGAATGATGGGAGCCGGCACGAGACACGAAAAACAGTAGCAAGTAGGATGTTTTGCTATGTTGTTATGACAAGCAATTGTACGTTCTTCGAGGTGTGTAAAACGTGAATGTTTAATGTGTTAGCTGGGAGAGGAGAGATGCACCGACTGGCAGGGGCTGATATTTCGGGCGGGCACAGTGTTGCCAACTGGCGAGGTTAGGCGCTCGACACGTGAAGTAAAAGTTTGCGTGTTGTCGAAGTTTTGAAGGGAAAAGGGAAAGGCAAGATTTGGAGAGTTGCGATGTGTAGCAACGCTGTGGGCACACTATCGGGGTTTTAACGTGTGTGTGAGGGTGCATTTGGAATGATGGGAGCCGCCAGGAGGCACGAAAGACGTAGCAAGTTGGAGGGATACTTTGCGAAAACATTGTACGTGTTTCGAGTTGTGACACACGTGAATTGCAAATTAGTGAGTTGTGTTTAGGGGGGACACGTAAGGAGAGACGGAAGGAAGCAGCAGGGGCTGATATTTGGGCTCGAGGGGTGAGCTTTGGCCCCCAGACACGGATGGTAAAGTTTCGCTGTTGTCGAAGTTTTGAAGTGAAAAGGAGAAGGCAGAATTGGAGAGTTGTGTACTGCAGCAACGCTGTGGGTCTTGTATGTGGATTTTAATGTGTATGTGGGCATGAATTTGGAATGATGGGAGCCGGCACGAGACACGAAAAACAGTAGCAAGTAGGATGTTTTGCTATGTTGTTATGACAAGCAATTGTACGTTCTTCGAGGTGTGTAAAACGTGAATGTTTAATGTGTTAGCTGGGAGAGGAGAGATGCACCGACTGGCAGGGGCTGATATTTCGGGCGGGCACAGTGTTGCCAACTGGCGAGGTTAGGCGCTCGACACGTGAAGTAAAAGTTTGCGTGTTGTCGAAGTTTTGAAGGGAAAAGGGAAAGGCAAGATTTGGAGAGTTGCGATGTGTAGCAACGCTGTGGGCACACTATCGGGGTTTTAACGTGTGTGTGAGGGTGCATTTGGAATGATGGGAGCCGCCAGGAGGCACGAAAGACGTAGCAAGTTGGAGGGATACTTTGCGAAAACATTGTACGTGTTTCGAGTTGTGACACACGTGAATTGCAAATTAGTGAGTTGTGTTTAGGGGGGACACGTAAGGAGAGACGGAAGGAAGCAGCAGGGGCTGATATTTGGGCTCGAGGGGTGAGCTTTGGCCCCCAGACACGGATGGTAAAGTTTCGCTGTTGTCGAAGTTTTGAAGTGAAAAGGAGAAGGCAGAATTGGAGAGTTGTGTACTGCAGCAACGCTGTGGGTCTTGTATGTGGATTTTAATGTGTATGTGGGCATGAATTTGGAATGATGGGAGCCGGCACGAGACACGAAAAACAGTAGCAAGTAGGATGTTTTGCTATGTTGTTATGACAAGCAATTGTACGTTCTTCGAGGTGTGTAAAACGTGAATGTTTAATGTGTTAGCTGGGAGAGGAGAGATGCACCGACTGGCAGGGGCTGATATTTCGGGCGGGCACAGTGTTGCCAACTGGCGAGGTTAGGCGCTCGACACGTGAAGTAAAAGTTTGCGTGTTGTCGAAGTTTTGAAGGGAAAAGGGAAAGGCAAGATTTGGAGAGTTGCGATGTGTAGCAACGCTGTGGGCACACTATCGGGGTTTTAACGTGTGTGTGAGGGTGCATTTGGAATGATGGGAGCCGCCAGGAGGCACGAAAGACGTAGCAAGTTGGAGGGATACTTTGCGAAAACATTGTACGTGTTTCGAGTTGTGACACACGTGAATTGCAAATTAGTGAGTTGTGTTTAGGGGGGACACGTAAGGAGAGACGGAAGGAAGCAGCAGGGGCTGATATTTGGGCTCGAGGGGTGAGCTTTGGCCCCCAGACACGGATGGTAAAGTTTCGCTGTTGTCGAAGTTTTGAAGTGAAAAGGAGAAGGCAGAATTGGAGAGTTGTGTACTGCAGCAACGCTGTGGGTCTTGTATGTGGATTTTAATGTGTATGTGGGCATGAATTTGGAATGATGGGAGCCGGCACGAGACACGAAAAACAGTAGCAAGTAGGATGTTTTGCTATGTTGTTATGACAAGCAATTGTACGTTCTTCGAGGTGTGTAAAACGTGAATGTTTAATGTGTTAGCTGGGAGAGGAGAGATGCACCGACTGGCAGGGGCTGATATTTCGGGCGGGCACAGTGTTGCCAACTGGCGAGGTTAGGCGCTCGACACGTGAAGTAAAAGTTTGCGTGTTGTCGAAGTTTTGAAGGGAAAAGGGAAAGGCAAGATTTGGAGAGTTGCGATGTGTAGCAACGCTGTGGGCACACTATCGGGGTTTTAACGTGTGTGTGAGGGTGCATTTGGAATGATGGGAGCCGCCAGGAGGCACGAAAGACGTAGCAAGTTGGAGGGATACTTTGCGAAAACATTGTACGTGTTTCGAGTTGTGACACACGTGAATTGCAAATTAGTGAGTTGTGTTTAGGGGGGACACGTAAGGAGAGACGGAAGGAAGCAGCAGGGGCTGATATTTGGGCTCGAGGGGTGAGCTTTGGCCCCCAGACACGGATGGTAAAGTTTCGCTGTTGTCGAAGTTTTGAAGTGAAAAGGAGAAGGCAGAATTGGAGAGTTGTGTACTGCAGCAACGCTGTGGGTCTTGTATGTGGATTTTAATGTGTATGTGGGCATGAATTTGGAATGATGGGAGCCGGCACGAGACACGAAAAACAGTAGCAAGTAGGATGTTTTGCTATGTTGTTATGACAAGCAATTGTACGTTCTTCGAGGTGTGTAAAACGTGAATGTTTAATGTGTTAGCTGGGAGAGGAGAGATGCACCGACTGGCAGGGGCTGATATTTCGGGCGGGCACAGTGTTGCCAACTGGCGAGGTTAGGCGCTCGACACGTGAAGTAAAAGTTTGCGTGTTGTCGAAGTTTTGAAGGGAAAAGGGAAAGGCAAGATTTGGAGAGTTGCGATGTGTAGCAACGCTGTGGGCACACTATCGGGGTTTTAACGTGTGTGTGAGGGTGCATTTGGAATGATGGGAGCCGCCAGGAGGCACGAAAGACGTAGCAAGTTGGAGGGATACTTTGCGAAAACATTGTACGTGTTTCGAGTTGTGACACACGTGAATTGCAAATTAGTGAGTTGTGTTTAGGGGGGACACGTAAGGAGAGACGGAAGGAAGCAGCAGGGGCTGATATTTGGGCTCGAGGGGTGAGCTTTGGCCCCCAGACACGGATGGTAAAGTTTCGCTGTTGTCGAAGTTTTGAAGTGAAAAGGAGAAGGCAGAATTGGAGAGTTGTGTACTGCAGCAACGCTGTGGGTCTTGTATGTGGATTTTAATGTGTATGTGGGCATGAATTTGGAATGATGGGAGCCGGCACGAGACACGAAAAACAGTAGCAAGTAGGATGTTTTGCTATGTTGTTATGACAAGCAATTGTACGTTCTTCGAGGTGTGTAAAACGTGAATGTTTAATGTGTTAGCTGGGAGAGGAGAGATGCACCGACTGGCAGGGGCTGATATTTCGGGCGGGCACAGTGTTGCCAACTGGCGAGGTTAGGCGCTCGACACGTGAAGTAAAAGTTTGCGTGTTGTCGAAGTTTTGAAGGGAAAAGGGAAAGGCAAGATTTGGAGAGTTGCGATGTGTAGCAACGCTGTGGGCACACTATCGGGGTTTTAACGTGTGTGTGAGGGTGCATTTGGAATGATGGGAGCCGCCAGGAGGCACGAAAGACGTAGCAAGTTGGAGGGATACTTTGCGAAAACATTGTACGTGTTTCGAGTTGTGACACACGTGAATTGCAAATTAGTGAGTTGTGTTTAGGGGGGACACGTAAGGAGAGACGGAAGGAAGCAGCAGGGGCTGATATTTGGGCTCGAGGGGTGAGCTTTGGCCCCCAGACACGGATGGTAAAGTTTCGCTGTTGTCGAAGTTTTGAAGTGAAAAGGAGAAGGCAGAATTGGAGAGTTGTGTACTGCAGCAACGCTGTGGGTCTTGTATGTGGATTTTAATGTGTATGTGGGCATGAATTTGGAATGATGGGAGCCGGCACGAGACACGAAAAACAGTAGCAAGTAGGATGTTTTGCTATGTTGTTATGACAAGCAATTGTACGTTCTTCGAGGTGTGTAAAACGTGAATGTTTAATGTGTTAGCTGGGAGAGGAGAGATGCACCGACTGGCAGGGGCTGATATTTCGGGCGGGCACAGTGTTGCCAACTGGCGAGGTTAGGCGCTCGACACGTGAAGTAAAAGTTTGCGTGTTGTCGAAGTTTTGAAGGGAAAAGGGAAAGGCAAGATTTGGAGAGTTGCGATGTGTAGCAACGCTGTGGGCACACTATCGGGGTTTTAACGTGTGTGTGAGGGTGCATTTGGAATGATGGGAGCCGCCAGGAGGCACGAAAGACGTAGCAAGTTGGAGGGATACTTTGCGAAAACA
The DNA here is from genome assembly GCA_026315105.1 of Locusta migratoria. NCBI lineage: Eukaryota > Metazoa > Arthropoda > Insecta > Orthoptera > Acrididae > Locusta > Locusta migratoria. Next base: position 50,621,406 of record CM048752.1, read on the forward strand.
TTGTACGTGTTTCGAGTTGTGACACACGTGAATTGCAAATTAGTGAGTTGTGTTTAGGGGGGACACGTAAGGAGAGACGGAAGGAAGCAGCAGGGGCTGATATTTGGGCTCGAGGGGTGAGCTTTGGCCCCCAGACACGGATGGTAAAGTTTCGCTGTTGTCGAAGTTTTGAAGTGAAAAGGAGAAGGCAGAATTGGAGAGTTGTGTACTGCAGCAACGCTGTGGGTCTTGTATGTGGATTTTAATGTGTATGTGGGCATGAATTTGGAATGATGGGAGCCGGCACGAGACACGAAAAACAGTAGCAAGTAGGATGTTTTGCTATGTTGTTATGACAAGCAATTGTACGTTCTTCGAGGTGTGTAAAACGTGAATGTTTAATGTGTTAGCTGGGAGAGGAGAGATGCACCGACTGGCAGGGGCTGATATTTCGGGCGGGCACAGTGTTGCCAACTGGCGAGGTTAGGCGCTCGACACGTGAAGTAAAAGTTTGCGTGTTGTCGAAGTTTTGAAGGGAAAAGGGAAAGGCAAGATTTGGAGAGTTGCGATGTGTAGCAACGCTGTGGGCACACTATCGGGGTTTTAACGTGTGTGTGAGGGTGCATTTGGAATGATGGGAGCCGCCAGGAGGCACGAAAGACGTAGCAAGTTGGAGGGATACTTTGCGAAAACATTGTACGTGTTTCGAGTTGTGACACACGTGAATTGCAAATTAGTGAGTTGTGTTTAGGGGGGACACGTAAGGAGAGACGGAAGGAAGCAGCAGGGGCTGATATTTGGGCTCGAGGGGTGAGCTTTGGCCCCCAGACACGGATGGTAAAGTTTCGCTGTTGTCGAAGTTTTGAAGTGAAAAGGAGAAGGCAGAATTGGAGAGTTGTGTACTGCAGCAACGCTGTGGGTCTTGTATGTGGATTTTAATGTGTATGTGGGCATGAATTTGGAATGATGGGAGCCGGCACGAGACACGAAAAACAGTAGCAAGTAGGATGTTTTGCTATGTTGTTATGACAAGCAATTGTACGTTCTTCGAGGTGTGTAAAACGTGAATGTTTAATGTGTTAGCTGGGAGAGGAGAGATGCACCGACTGGCAGGGGCTGATATTTCGGGCGGGCACAGTGTTGCCAACTGGCGAGGTTAGGCGCTCGACACGTGAAGTAAAAGTTTGCGTGTTGTCGAAGTTTTGAAGGGAAAAGGGAAAGGCAAGATTTGGAGAGTTGCGATGTGTAGCAACGCTGTGGGCACACTATCGGGGTTTTAACGTGTGTGTGAGGGTGCATTTGGAATGATGGGAGCCGCCAGGAGGCACGAAAGACGTAGCAAGTTGGAGGGATACTTTGCGAAAACATTGTACGTGTTTCGAGTTGTGACACACGTGAATTGCAAATTAGTGAGTTGTGTTTAGGGGGGACACGTAAGGAGAGACGGAAGGAAGCAGCAGGGGCTGATATTTGGGCTCGAGGGGTGAGCTTTGGCCCCCAGACACGGATGGTAAAGTTTCGCTGTTGTCGAAGTTTTGAAGTGAAAAGGAGAAGGCAGAATTGGAGAGTTGTGTACTGCAGCAACGCTGTGGGTCTTGTATGTGGATTTTAATGTGTATGTGGGCATGAATTTGGAATGATGGGAGCCGGCACGAGACACGAAAAACAGTAGCAAGTAGGATGTTTTGCTATGTTGTTATGACAAGCAATTGTACGTTCTTCGAGGTGTGTAAAACGTGAATGTTTAATGTGTTAGCTGGGAGAGGAGAGATGCACCGACTGGCAGGGGCTGATATTTCGGGCGGGCACAGTGTTGCCAACTGGCGAGGTTAGGCGCTCGACACGTGAAGTAAAAGTTTGCGTGTTGTCGAAGTTTTGAAGGGAAAAGGGAAAGGCAAGATTTGGAGAGTTGCGATGTGTAGCAACGCTGTGGGCACACTATCGGGGTTTTAACGTGTGTGTGAGGGTGCATTTGGAATGATGGGAGCCGCCAGGAGGCACGAAAGACGTAGCAAGTTGGAGGGATACTTTGCGAAAACATTGTACGTGTTTCGAGTTGTGACACACGTGAATTGCAAATTAGTGAGTTGTGTTTAGGGGGGACACGTAAGGAGAGACGGAAGGAAGCAGCAGGGGCTGATATTTGGGCTCGAGGGGTGAGCTTTGGCCCCCAGACACGGATGGTAAAGTTTCGCTGTTGTCGAAGTTTTGAAGTGAAAAGGAGAAGGCAGAATTGGAGAGTTGTGTACTGCAGCAACGCTGTGGGTCTTGTATGTGGATTTTAATGTGTATGTGGGCATGAATTTGGAATGATGGGAGCCGGCACGAGACACGAAAAACAGTAGCAAGTAGGATGTTTTGCTATGTTGTTATGACAAGCAATTGTACGTTCTTCGAGGTGTGTAAAACGTGAATGTTTAATGTGTTAGCTGGGAGAGGAGAGATGCACCGACTGGCAGGGGCTGATATTTCGGGCGGGCACAGTGTTGCCAACTGGCGAGGTTAGGCGCTCGACACGTGAAGTAAAAGTTTGCGTGTTGTCGAAGTTTTGAAGGGAAAAGGGAAAGGCAAGATTTGGAGAGTTGCGATGTGTAGCAACGCTGTGGGCACACTATCGGGGTTTTAACGTGTGTGTGAGGGTGCATTTGGAATGATGGGAGCCGCCAGGAGGCACGAAAGACGTAGCAAGTTGGAGGGATACTTTGCGAAAACATTGTACGTGTTTCGAGTTGTGACACACGTGAATTGCAAATTAGTGAGTTGTGTTTAGGGGGGACACGTAAGGAGAGACGGAAGGAAGCAGCAGGGGCTGATATTTGGGCTCGAGGGGTGAGCTTTGGCCCCCAGACACGGATGGTAAAGTTTCGCTGTTGTCGAAGTTTTGAAGTGAAAAGGAGAAGGCAGAATTGGAGAGTTGTGTACTGCAGCAACGCTGTGGGTCTTGTATGTGGATTTTAATGTGTATGTGGGCATGAATTTGGAATGATGGGAGCCGGCACGAGACACGAAAAACAGTAGCAAGTAGGATGTTTTGCTATGTTGTTATGACAAGCAATTGTACGTTCTTCGAGGTGTGTAAAACGTGAATGTTTAATGTGTTAGCTGGGAGAGGAGAGATGCACCGACTGGCAGGGGCTGATATTTCGGGCGGGCACAGTGTTGCCAACTGGCGAGGTTAGGCGCTCGACACGTGAAGTAAAAGTTTGCGTGTTGTCGAAGTTTTGAAGGGAAAAGGGAAAGGCAAGATTTGGAGAGTTGCGATGTGTAGCAACGCTGTGGGCACACTATCGGGGTTTTAACGTGTGTGTGAGGGTGCATTTGGAATGATGGGAGCCGCCAGGAGGCACGAAAGACGTAGCAAGTTGGAGGGATACTTTGCGAAAACATTGTACGTGTTTCGAGTTGTGACACACGTGAATTGCAAATTAGTGAGTTGTGTTTAGGGGGGACACGTAAGGAGAGACGGAAGGAAGCAGCAGGGGCTGATATTTGGGCTCGAGGGGTGAGCTTTGGCCCCCAGACACGGATGGTAAAGTTTCGCTGTTGTCGAAGTTTTGAAGTGAAAAGGAGAAGGCAGAATTGGAGAGTTGTGTACTGCAGCAACGCTGTGGGTCTTGTACTGCAGCAACGCTGTGGGTCTTGTATGTGGATTTTTAATGTGTATGTGGGCAATGAATTTGGAATGATGGGAGCCGGCACGAGACACGAAAAACAGTAGCAAGTAGGATGTTTTGCTATGTTGTTATGACAAGCAATGTACGTTCTTCGAGGTGTGTAAAACGTGAATGTTTAATGTGTTAGCTGGGAGAGGAGAGATGCACCGACTGGCAGGGGCTGATATTTCGGGCGGGCACAGTGTTGCCAACTGGCGAGGTTAGGCGCTCGACACGTGAAGTAAAAGTTTGCGTGTTGTCGAATTTTGAAGGGAAAAGGGAAAGCAAGATTTGGAGAGTTGCGATGTGTAGCAACGCTGTGGGCACATCGGGGTTTTAACGTGTGTGTGAGGGTGCATTTGGAATGATGGGAGCCGCCAGGAGGCACGAAAGACGTAGCAAGTTGGAGGGATACTTTGCGAAAACATTGTACGTGTTTCGAGTTGTGACACACGTGAATTGCAAATTAGTGAGTTGTGTTTAGGGGGGACACGTAAGGAGAGACGGAAGGAAGCAGCAGGGGCTGATATTTGGGCTCGAGGGGTGAGCTTTGGCCCCCAGACACGGATGGTAAAGTTTCGCTGTTGTCGAAGTTTTGAAGTGAAAAGGAGAAGGCAGAATTGGAGAGTTGTGTACTGCAGCAACGCTGTGTGGTCTTGTATGTGGATTTTAATGTGTATGTGGGCATGAATTTGGAATGATGGAGCCGGCACGAGACACGAAAAACAGTAGCAAGTAGGATGTTTTGCTATGTTGTTATGACAAGCAATTGTACGTTCTTCGAGGTGTGTAAAACGTGAATGTTTAATGTGTTAGCTGGGAGAGGAGAGATGCACCGACTGGCAGGGGCTGATATTTCGGGCGGGCACAGTGTTGCCAACTGGCGAGGTTAGGCGCTCGACACGTGAAGTAAAAGTTTGCGTGTTGTCGAAGTTTTGAAGGGAAAGGGAAAGGCAAGATTTGGAGAGTTGCGATGTGTAGCAACGCTGTGGGCACACTATCGGGGTTTTAACGTGTGTGTGAGGGTGCATTTGGAATGATGGAGCCGCCAGGAGGCACGAAAGACGTAGCAAGTTGGAGGGATACTTTGCGAAAACATTGTACGTGTTTCGAGTTGTGACACACGTGAATTGCAAATTAGTGAGTTGTGTTAGGGGGGACACGTAAGGAGAGACGGAAGGAAGCAGCAGGGGCTGATATTTGGGCTCGAGGGGTGAGCTTTGGCCCCCAGACACGGATGGTAAAGTTTCGCTGTTGTCGAAGTTTTGAAGTGAAAAGGAGAAGGCAGAATTGGAGAGTTGTGTACTGCAGCAACGCTGTGGGTCTTGTATGTGATTTTAATGTGTATGTGGGCATGAATTTGGAATGATGGGAGCCGGCACGAGACACGAAAAACAGTAGCAAGTAGGATGTTTTGCTATGTTGTTATGACAAGCAATTGTACGTTCTTCGAGGTGTGTAAAACGTGAATGTTTAATGTGTTAGCTGGGAGAGGAGAGATGCACCGACTGGCAGGGCTGATATTTCGGGCGGGCACAGTGTTGCCAACTGGCGAGGTTAGGCGCTCGACACGTGAAGTAAAAGTTTGCGTGTTGTCGAAGTTTTGAAGGGAAAAGGGAAAGGCAAGATTTGGAGAGTTGCGATGTGTAGCAACGCTGTGGGCACACTATCGGGGTTTTAACGTGTGTGTGAGGGTGCATTTGGAATGATGGGAGCCGCCAGGAGGCACGAAAGACGTAGCAAGTTGGAGGGATACTTTGCGAAAACATTGTACGTGTTTCGAGTTGTGACACACGTGAATTGCAAATTAGTGAGTTGTGTTTAGGGGGGACACGTAAGGAGAGACGGAAGGAAGCAGCAGGGGCTGATATTTGGGCTCGAGGGGTGAGCTTTGGCCCCCAGACACGGATGGTAAAGTTTCGCTGTTGTCGAAGTTTTGAAGTGAAAAGGAGAAGGCAGAATTGGAGAGTTGTGTACTGCAGCAACGCTGTGGGTCTTGTATGTGGATTTTAATGTGTATGTGGGCATGAATTTGGAATGATGGGAGCCGGCACGAGACACGAAAAACAGTAGCAAGTAGGATGTTTTGCTATGTTGTTATGACAAGCAATTGTACGTTCTTCGAGGTGTGTAAAACGTGAATGTTTAATGTGTTAGCTGGGAGAGGAGAGATGCACCGACTGCAGGGGCTGATATTTCGGGCGGGCACAGTGTTGCCAACTGGCGAGGTTAGGCGCTCGACACGTGAAGTAAAAGTTTGCGTGTTGTCGAAGTTTTGAAGGGAAAAGGGAAAGGCAAGATTGGAGAGTTGCGATGTGTAGCAACGCTGTGGGCACACTATCGGGGTTTTAACGTGTGTGTGAGGGTGCATTTGGAATGATGGGAGCCGCCAGGAGGCACGAAAGACGTAGCAAGTTGGAGGGATACTTTGCGAAAACATTGTACGTGTTTCGAGTTGTGACACACGTGAATTGCAAATTAGTGAGTTGTGTTTAGGGGGGACACGTAAGGAGAGACGGAAGGAAGCAGCAGGGGCTGATATTTGGGCTCGAGGGGTGAGCTTTGGCCCCCAGACACGGATGGTAAAGTTTCGCTGTTGTCGAAGTTTTGAAGTGAAAAGGAGAAGGCAGAATTGGAGAGTTGTGTACTGCAGCAACGCTGTGGTCTTGTATGTGGATTTTAATGTGTATGTGGGCATGAATTTGGAATGATGGGAGCCGGCACGAGACACGAAAAACAGTAGCAAGTAGGATGTTTTGCTATGTTGTTATGACAAGCAATTGTACGTTCTTCGAGGTGTGTAAAACGTGAATGTTTAATGTGTTAGCTGGGAGAGGAGAGATGCACCGACTGGCAGGGGCTGATATTTCGGGCGGGCACAGTGTTGCCAACTGGCGAGGTTAGGCGCTCGACACGTGAATTAAAAGTTTGCGTGTTGTCGAAGTTTTGAAGGGAAAAGGAAAGGCAAGATTTGGAGAGTTGCGATGTGTAGCAACGCTGTGGGCACACTATCGGGGTTTTAACGTGTGTGTGAGGGTGCATTTGTGAATGATGGGAGCCGCCAGGAGGCACGAAAGACGTAGCAAGTTGGAGGGATACTTTGCGAAAACATTGTACGTGTTTCGAGTTGTGACACACGTGAATTGCAAATTAGTGAGTTGTGTTTAGGGGGGACACGTAAGGAGAGACGGAAGGAAGCAGCAGGGGCTGATATTTGGGCTCGAGGGGTGAGCTTTGGCCCCCAGACACGGATGGTAAAGTTTCGCTGTTGTCGAAGTTTTGAAGTGAAAAGGAGAAGGCAGAATTGGAGAGTTGTGTACTGCAGCAACGCTGTGGGTCTTGTATGTGGATTTTAATGTGTATGTGGGCATGAATTTGGAATGATGGGAGCCGGCACGAGACACGAAAAACAGTAGCAAGTAGGATGTTTTGCTATGTTGTTATGACAAGCAATTGTACGTTCTTCGAGGTGTGTAAAACGTGAATGTTTAATGTGTTAGCTGGGAGAGGAGAGATGCACCGACTGGCAGGGGCTGATATTTCGGGCGGGCACAGTGTTGCCAACTGGCGAGGTTAGGCGCTCGACACGTGAATAAAAGTTTGCGTGTTGTCGAAGTTTTGAAGGGAAAAGGGAAAGGCAAGATTTGGAGAGTTGCGATGTGTAGCAACGCTGTGGGCACACTATCGGGGTTTTAACGTGTGTGTGAGGGTGCATTTGGAATGATGGGAGCCGCCAGGAGGCACGAAAGACGTAGCAAGTTGGAGGATACTTTGCGAAAACATTGTACGTGTTTCGAGTTGTGACACACGTGAATTGCAAATTAGTGAGTTGTGTTAGGGGGGACACGTAAGGAGAGACGGAAGGAAGCAGCAGGGGCTGATATTTGGGCTCGAGGGGTGAGCTTTGGCCCCCAGACACGGATGGTAAAGTTTCGCTGTTGTCGAAGTTTTGAAGTGAAAAGGAGAAGGCAGAATTGGAGAGTTGTGTACTGCAGCAACGCTGTGGGTCTTGTATGTGGATTTTAATGTGTATGTGGGCATGAATTTGGAATGATGGGAGCCGGCACGAGACACGAAAAACAGTAGCAAGTAGGATGTTTTGCTATGTTGTTATGACAAGCAATTGTACGTTCTTCGAGGTGTGTAAAACGTGAATGTTTAATGTGTTAGCTGGGAGAGGAGAGATGCACCGACTGGCAGGGGCTGATATTTCGGGCGGGCACAGTGTTGCCAACTGGCGAGGTTAGGCGCTCGACACGTGAAGTAAAAGTTTGCGTGTTGTCGATGTTTGATGAAAAGGGAAAGGCAAGATTTGGAGAGTTGCGATGTGTAGCAACGCTGTGGGCACACTATCGGTGTTTTAACGTGTGTGTGAGGGTGCATTTGGAATGATGGGAGCCGCCAGGAGGCAGCAAGACGTAGCAAGTTGGAGGGATACTTTGCGAAAACATTGTACGTGTTTCGAGTTGTGACACACCGTGAATTGCAAATTAGTGAGTTGTGTTTAGGGGGGACACGTAAGGAGAGACGGAAGGAAGCAGCAGGGGCTGATATTTGGGCTCGAGGGGTGAGCTTTGGCCCCCAGACACGGATGGTAAAGTTTCGCTGTTGTCGAAGTTTGAAGTGAAAAGGAGAAGGCAGAATTGGAGAGTTGTGTACTGCAGCAACGCTGTGGTTCTTGTATGTGGATTTTAATGTGTATGTGGGCATGAATTTGGAATGATGGGAGCCGGCACGAGACACGAAAAACAGTAGCAAGTAGGATGTTTTGCTATGTTGTTATGACAAGCAATTGTACGTTCTTCGAGGTGTGTAAAACGTGAATGTTTAATGTGTTAGCTGGGAGAGGAGAGATGCACCGACTGGCAGGGGCTGATATTTCGGGCGGGCACAGTGTTGCAACTGGCGAGGTTAGGCGCTCGACACGTGAAGTAAAAGTTTGCGTGTTGTCGAAGTTTTGAAGGGAAAAGGGAAAGGCAAGATTTGGAGAGTTGCGATGTGTAGCAACGCTGTGGGCACACTATCGGGGTTTTAACGTGTGTGTGAGGGTGCATTTGGAATGATGGGAGCCGCCAGGAGGCACGAAAGACGTAGCAAGTTGGAGGGATACTTTGCGAAAACATTGTACGTGTTTCGAGTTGTGACACACGTGAATTGCAAATTAGTGAGTTGTGTTTAGGGGGGACACGTAAGGAGAGACGGAAGGAAGCAGCAGGGGCTGATATTTGGGCTCGAGGGGTGAGCTTTGGCCCCCAGACACGGATGGTAAAGTTTCGCTGTTGTCGAAGTTTTGAAGTGAAAAGGATAGGCAGAATTGGAGAGTTGTGTACTGCAGCAACGCTGTGGGTCTTGTATGTGATTTTAATGTGTATGTGGGCATGAATTTGGAATGATGGGAGCCGGCACGAGACACGAAAAACAGTAGCAAGTAGGATGTTTTGATATGTTGTTATGACAAGCAATTGTACGTTCTTCGAGGTGTGTAAAACGTGAATGTTTAATGTGTTAGCTGGGAGAGGAGAGATGCACCGACTGGCAGGGGCTGATATTTCGGGCGGGCACAGTGTTGCCAACTGGCGAGGTTAGGCGCTCGACACGTGAAGTAAAAGTTTGCGTGTTGTCGAAGTTTTGAAGGGAAAAGGGAAAGGCAAGATTTGGAGAGTTGCGATGTGTAGCAACGCTGTGGGCACACTATCGGGGTTTTAACGTGTGTGTGAGGGTGCATTTGGAATGATGGGAGCCGCCAGGAGGCACGAAAGACGTAGCAAGTTGGAGGGATACTTTGCGAAAACATTGTACGTGTTTCGAGTTGTGACACACGTGAATTGCAAATTAGTGAGTTGTGTTTAGGGGGGACACGTAAGGAGAGACGGAAGCAGCAGGGCTGATATTTGGGCTCGAGGGGTGAGCTTTGGCCCCCAGACACGGATGGTAAAGTTTCGCTGTTGTCGAAGTTTTGAAGTGAAAAGGAGAAGGCAGAATGGAGAGTTGTGTACTGCAGCAACGCTGTGGGTCTTGTATGTGGATTTTAATGTGTATGTGGGCATGAATTTGGAATGATGGGAGCCGGCACGAGACACGAAAAAACAGTAGCAAGTAGGATGTTTTGCTATGTTGTTATGACAAGCAATTGTACGTTCTTCGAGGTGTGTAAAACGTGAATGTTTAATGTGTTAGCTGGGAGAGGAGAGATGCACCGACTGGCAGGGGCTGATATTTCGGGCGGGCACAGTGTTGCCAACTGGCGAGGTTAGGCGCTCGACACGTGAAGTAAAAGTTTGCGTGTTGTCGAAGTTTTGAAGGGAAAAGGGAAAGGCAAGATTGGAGAGTTGCGATGTGTAGCAACGCTGTGGGCACACTATCGGGGTTTTAACGTGTGTGTGAGGGTGCATTTGGAATGATGGGAGCCGCCAGGAGGCACGAAAGACGTAGCAAGTTGGAGGATACTTTGCGAAAACATTGTACGTGTTTCGAGTTGTGACACACGTGAAATGCAAATTAGTGAGTTGTGTTTAGGGGGGACACGTAAGGAGAGACGGAAGGAAGCAGCAGGGGCTGATATTTGGGCTCGAGGGGTGAGCTTTGGCCCCAGACACGGATGGTAAAGTTTCGCTGTTGTCGAAGTTTTGAAGTGAAAAGGAGAAGGCAGAATTGGAGAGTTGTGTACTGCAGCAACGCTGTGGGTCTTGTATGTGGATTTTAATGTGTATGTGGGCATGAATTTGGAATGATGGGAGCCGGCACGAGACACGAAAAACAGTAGCAAGTAGGATGTTTTGCTATGTTTTTATGACAAGCATTGTACGTTCTTCGAGGTGTGTAAAACGTGAATGTTTAATGTGTTAGCTGGGAGAGGAGAGATGCACCGACTGGCAGGGGCTGATATTCGGGCGGGCACAGTGTTGCCAACTGGCGAGGTTAGGCGCTCGACACGTGAAGTAAAGTTTGCGTGTTGTCGAAGTTTTGAAGGAAAAGGGAAAGGCAAGATTTGGAGAGTTGCGATGTGTAGCAACGCTGTGGGCACACTATCGGGTTTTAACGTGTGTGTGAGGGTGCATTTGGAATGATGGGAGCCGCCAGGAGGCACGAAAGACGTAGCAAGTTGGAGGGATACTTTGCGAAAACATTGTACGTGTTTCGAGTTGTGACACACGTGAATGCAAATTAGTGAGTTGTGTTTAGGGGGGACACGTAAGGAGAGACGGAAGGAAGCAGCAGGGGCTGATATTTGGGCTCGAGGGGTGAGCTTTGGCCCCCAGACACGGATGGTAAAGTTTCGCTGTTGTCGAAGTTTTGAAGTGAAAAGGAGAAGGCAGAATTGGAGAGTTGTGTACTGCAGCAACGCTGTGGGTCTTGTATGTGGATTTTAATGTGTATGTGGGCATGAATTTGGAATGATGGGAGCCGGCACGAGACACGAAAAACAGTAGCAAGTAGGATGTTTTGCTATGTTGTTATGACAAGCAATTGTACGTTCTTCGAGGTGTGTAAAACGTGAATGTTTAATGTGTTAGCTGGGAGAGGAGAGATGCACCGACTGGCAGGGGCTGATATTTCGGCGGGCACAGTGTTGCCAACTGGCGAGGTTAGGCGCTCGACACGTGAATTAAAGTTTGCGTGTTGTCGAAGTTTTGAAGGGAAAAGGGAAAGGCAAGATTTGGAGAGTTGCGATGTGTAGCAACGCTGTGGGCACACTATCGGGGTTTTAACGTGTGTGTGAGGGTGCATTTGGAATGATGGGAGCCGCCAGGAGGCACGAAAGACGTAGCAAGTTGGAGGGATACTTTGCGAAAACATTGTACGTGTTTCGAGTTGTGACACACGTGAATTGCAAATTAGTGAGTTGTGTTTAGGGGGGACACGTAAGGAGAGACGGAAGGAAGCAGCAGGGGCTGATATTTGGGCTCGAGGGGTGAGCTTTGGCCCCCAGACACGGATGGTAAAGTTTCGCTGTTGTCGAAGTTTTGAAGTGAAAAGGAGAAGGCAGAATTGGAGAGTTGTGTACTGCAGCAACGCTGTGGGTCTTGTATGTGGATTTTAATGTGTATGTGGGCATGAATTTGGAATGATGGGAGCCGGCACGAGACACGAAAAACAGTAGCAAGTAGGATGTTTTGCTATGTTGTTATGACAAGCATTGTACGTTCTTCGAGGTGTGTAAAACGTGAATGTTTAATGTGTTAGCTGGGAGAGGAGAGATGCACCGACTGGCAGGGGCTGATATTTCGGGCGGGCACAGTGTTGCCAACTGGCGAGGTTAGGCGCTCGACACGTGAAGTAAAAGTTTGCGTGTTGTCGAAGTTTTGAAGGGAAAAGGGAAAGGCAAGATTTGGAGAGTTGCGATGTGTAGCAACGCTGTGGGCACACTATCGGGTTTTAACGTGTGTGTGAGGGTGCATTTGGAATGATGGGAGCCGCCAGGAGGCACGAAAGACGTAGCAAGTTGGAGGGATACTTTGCGAAAACATTGTACGTGTTTCGAGTTGTGACACACGTGAATGCAAATTAGTGAGTTGTGTTTAGGGGGGACACGTAAGGAGAGACGGAAGGAAGCAGCAGGGGCTGATATTTGGGCTCGAGGGGTGAGCTTTGGCCCCCAGACACGGATGGTAAAGTTTCGCTGTTGTCGAAGTTTTGAAGTGAAAAGGAGAAGGCAGAATTGGAGAGTTGTGTACTGCAGCAACGCTGTGGGTCTTGTATGTGGATTTTAATGTGTATGTGGGCATGAATTTGGAATGATGGGAGCCGGCACGAGACACGAAAAACAGTAGCAAGTAGGATGTTTTGCTATGTTGTTATGACAAGCAATTGTACGTTCTTCGAGGTGTGTAAAACGTGAATGTTTAATGTGTTAGCTGGGAGAGGAGAGATGCACCGACTGGCAGGGGCTGATATTTCGGCGGGCACAGTGTTGCCAACTGGCGAGGTTAGGCGCTCGACACGTGAAGTAAAAGTTTGCGTGTTGTCGAAGTTTTGAAGGGAAAAGGGAAAGGCAAGATTTGGAGAGTTGCGATGTGTAGCAACGCTGTGGGCACACTATCGGGGTTTTAACGTGTGTGTGAGGGTGCATTTGGAATGATGGGAGCCGCCAGGAGGCACGAAAGACGTAGCAAGTTGGAGGGATACTTTGCGAAAACATTGTACGTGTTTCGAGTTGTGACACACGTGAATTGCAAATTAGTGAGTTGTGTTTAGGGGGGGACACGTAAGGAGAGACGGAAGGAAGCAGCAGGGGCTGATATTTGGGCTCGAGGGGTGAGCTTTGGCCCCAGACACGGATGGTAAAGTTTCGCTGTTGTCGAAGTTTTGAATTGAAAAGGAGAAGGCAGAATTGGAGAGTTGTGTACTGCAGCAACGCTGTGGGTCTTGTATGTGGATTTTAATGTGTATGTGGGCATGAATTTGGAATGATGGGAGCCGGCACGAGACACGAAAAACAGTAGCAAGTAGGATGTTTTGCTATGTTGTTATGACAAGCAATTGTACGTTCTTCGAGGTGTGTAAAACGTGAATGTTTAATGTGTTAGCTGGGAGAGGAGAGATGCACCGACTGGCAGGGGCTGATATTTCGGGCGGGGCACAGTGTTGCCAACTGGCGAGGTTAGGCGCTCGACACGTGAAGTAAAAGTTTGCGTGTTGTCGAAGTTTTGAAGGGAAAAGGGAAAGGCAAGATTTGGAGAGTTGCGATGTGTAGCAACGCTGTGGGCACACTATCGGGGTTTTAACGTGTGTGTGAGGGTGCATTTGGAATGATGGGAGCCGCCAGGAGGCACGAAAGACGTAGCAAGTTGGAGGGATACTTTGCGAAAACATTGTTACGTGTTGTCGAGTTGTGACACACGTGAATTGCAAATTAGTGAGTTGTGTTTAGGGGGGACACGTAAGGAGAGACGGAAGGAAGCAGCAGGGGCTGATATTTGGGCTCGAGGGGTGAGCTTTGGCCCCCAGACACGGATGGTAAAGTTTCGCTGTTGTCGAAGTTTTGAAGTGAAAAGGAGAAGGCAGAATTGGAGAGTTGTGTACTGCAGCAACGCTGTGGGTCTTGTATGTGGATTTTAATGTGTATGTGGGCATGAATTTGGAATGATGGGAGCCGGCACGAGACACGAAAAACAGTAGCAAGTAGGATGTTTTGCTATGTTGTTATGACAAGCAATTGTACGTTCTTCGAGGTGTGTAAAACGTGAATGTTTAATGTGTTAGCTGGGAGAGGAGAGATGCACCGACTGGCAGGGGCTGATATTTCGGGCGGGCACAGTGTTGCCAACTGGCGAGGTTAGGCGCTCGACACGTGAAGTAAAAGTTTGCGTGTTGTCGAAGTTTTGAAGGGAAAAGGGAAAGGCAAGATTTGGAGAGTTGCGATGTGTAGCAACGCTGTGGGCACACTATCGGGGTTTTAACGTGTGTGTGAGGGTGCATTTGGAATGATGGGAGCCGCCAGGAGGCACGAAAGACGTAGCAAGTTGGAGGGATACTTTGCGAAAACATTGTACGTGTTTCGAGTTGTGACACACGTGAATTGCAAATTAGTGAGTTGTGTTTAGGGGGGACACGTAAGGAGAGACGGAAGGAAGCAGCAGGGGCTGATATTTGGGCTCGAGGGGTGAGCTTTGGCCCCCAGACACGGATGGTAAAGTTTCGCTGTTGTCGAAGTTTTGAAGTGAAAAGGAGAAGGCAGAATTGGAGAGTTGTGTACTGCAGCAACGCTGTGGGTCTTGTATGTGGATTTTAATGTGTATGTGGGCATGAATTTGGAATGATGGGAGCCGGCACGAGACACGAAAAACAGTAGCAAGTAGGATGTTTTGCTATGTTGTTATGACAAGCAATTGTACGTTCTTCGAGGTGTGTAAAACGTGAATGTTTAATGTGTTAGCTGGGAGAGGAGAGATGCACCGACTGGCAGGGGCTGATATTTCGGGCGGGCACAGTGTTGCCAACTGGCGAGGTTAGGCGCTCGACACGTGAAGTAAAAGTTTGCGTGTTGTCGAAGTTTTGAAGGGAAAAGGGAAAGGCAAGATTTGGAGAGTTGCGATGTGTAGCAACGCTGTGGGCACACTATCGGGGTTTTAAACGTGTGTGTGAGGGTGCATTTGGAATGATGGGAGCCGCCAGGAGGCACGAAAGACGTAGCAAGTTGGAGGGATACTTTGCGAAAACATTGTACGTGTTTCGAGTTGTGACACACGTGAATTGCAAATTAGTGAGTTGTGTTTAGGGGGGACACGTAAGGAGAGACGGAAGGAAGCAGCAGGGGCTGATATTGGGCTCGAGGGGTGAGCTTTGGCCCCCAGACACGGATGGTAAAGTTTCGCTGTTGTCGAAGTTTTGAAGTGAAAAGGAGAAGGCAGAATTGGAGAGTTGTGTACTGCAGCAACGCTGTGGGTCTTGTATGTGGATTTTAATGTGTATGTGGGCATGAATTTGGAATGATGGGAGCCGGCACGAGACACGAAAAACAGTAGCAAGTAGGATGTTTTGCTATGTTGTTATGACAAGCAATTGTACGTTCTTCGAGGTGTGTAAAACGTGAATGTTTAATGTGTTAGCTGGGAGAGGAGAGATGCACCGACTGGCAGGGGCTGATATTTCGGGCGGGCACAGTGTTGCCAACTGGCGAGGTTAGGCGCTCGACACGTGAAGTAAAAGTTTGCGTGTTGTCGAAGTTTTGAAGGGAAAAGGGAAAGGCAAGATTTGGAGAGTTGCGATGTGTAGCAACGCTGTGGGCACACTATCGGGGTTTTAACGTGTGTGTGAGGGTGCATTTGGAATGATGGGAGCCGCCAGGAGGCACGAAAGACGTAGCAAGTTGGAGGGATACTTTGCGAAAACATTGTACGTGTTTCGAGTTGTGACACACGTGAATTGCAAATTAGTGAGTTGTGTTTAGGGGGGACACGTAAGGAGAGACGGAAGGAAGCAGCAGGGGCTGATATTTGGGCTCGAGGGGTGAGCTTTGGCCCCCAGACACGGATGGTAAAGTTTCGCTGTTGTCGAAGTTTTGAAGTGAAAAGGAGAAGGCAGAATTGGAGAGTTGTGTACTGCAGCAACGCTGTGGGTCTTGTATGTGGATTTTAATGTGTATGTGGGCATGAATTTGGAATGATGGGAGCCGGCACGAGACACGAAAAACAGTAGCAAGTAGGATGTTTTGCTATGTTGTTATGACAAGCAATTGTACGTTCTTCGAGGTGTGTAAAACGTGAATGTTTAATGTGTTAGCTGGGAGAGGAGAGATGCACCGACTGGCAGGGGCTGATATTTCGGGCGGGCACAGTGTTGCCAACTGGCGAGGTTAGGCGCTCGACACGTGAAGTAAAAGTTTGCGTGTTGTCGAAGTTTTGAAGGGAAAAGGGAAAGGCAAGATTTGGAGAGTTGCGATGTGTAGCAACGCTGTGGGCACACTATCGGGGTTTTAACGTGTGTGAGGGTGCATTTGGAATGATGGGAGCCGCCAGGAGGCACGAAAGACGTAGCAAGTTGGAGGGATACTTTGCGAAAACATTGTACGTGTTTCGAGTTGTGACACACGTGAATTGCAAATTAGTGAGTTGTGTTTAGGGGGGACACGTAAGGAGAGACGGAAGGAAGCAGCAGGGGCTGATATTTGGGCTCGAGGGGTGAGCTTTGGCCCCCAGACACGGATGGTAAAGTTTCGCTGTTGTCGAAGTTTTGAAGTGAAAAGGAGAAGGCAGAATTGGAGAGTTGTGTACTGCAGCAACGCTGTGGGTCTTGTATGTGGATTTTAATGTGTATGTGGGCATGAATTTGGAATGATGGGAGCCGGCACGAGACACGAAAAACAGTAGCAAGTAGGATGTTTTGCTATGTTGTTATGACAAGCAATTGTACGTTCTTCGAGGTGTGTAAAACGTGAATGTTTAATGTGTTAGCTGGGAGAGGAGAGATGCACCGACTGGCAGGGGCTGATATTTCGGGCGGGCACAGTGTTGCCAACTGGCGAGGTTAGGCGCTCGACACGTGAAGTAAAAGTTTGCGTGTTGTCGAAGTTTTGAAGGGAAAAGGGAAAGGCAAGATTTGGAGAGTTGCGATGTGTAGCAACGCTGTGGGCACACTATCGGGGTTTTAACGTGTGTGTGAGGGTGCATTTGGAATGATGGGAGCCGCCAGGAGGCACGAAAGACGTAGCAAGTTGGAGGGATACTTTGCGAAAACATTGTACGTGTTTCGAGTTGTGACACACGTGAATTGCAAATTAGTGAGTTGTGTTTAGGGGGGACACGTAAGGAGAGACGGAAGGAAGCAGCAGGGGCTGATATTTGGGCTCGAGGGGTGAGCTTTGGCCCCCAGACACGGATGGTAAAGTTTCGCTGTTGTCGAAGTTTTGAAGTGAAAAGGAGAAGGCAGAATTGGAGAGTTGTGTACTGCAGCAACGCTGTGGGTCTTGTATGTGGATTTTAATGTGTATGTGGGCATGAATTTGGAATGATGGGAGCCGGCACGAGACACGAAAAACAGTAGCAAGTAGGATGTTTTGCTATGTTGTTATGACAAGCAATTGTACGTTCTTCGAGGTGTGTAAAACGTGAATGTTTAATGTGTTAGCTGGGAGAGGAGAGATGCACCGACTGGCAGGGGCTGATATTTCGGGCGGGCACAGTGTTGCCAACTGGCGAGGTTAGGCGCTCGACACGTGAAGTAAAAGTTTGCGTGTTGTCGAAGTTTTGAAGGGAAAAGGGAAAGGCAAGATTTGGAGAGTTGCGATGTGTAGCAACGCTGTGGGCACACTATCGGGGTTTTAACGTGTGTGTGAGGGTGCATTTGGAATGATGGGAGCCGCCAGGAGGCACGAAAGACGTAGCAAGTTGGAGGGATACTTTGCGAAAACATTGTACGTGTTTCGAGTTGTGACACACGTGAATTGCAAATTAGTGAGTTGTGTTTAGGGGGGACACGTAAGGAGAGACGGAAGGAAGCAGCAGGGGCTGATATTTGGGCTCGAGGGGTGAGCTTTGGCCCCCAGACACGGATGGTAAAGTTTCGCTGTTGTCGAAGTTTTGAAGTGAAAAGGAGAAGGCAGAATTGGAGAGTTGTGTACTGCAGCAACGCTGTGGGTCTTGTATGTGGATTTTAATGTGTATGTGGGCATGAATTTGGAATGATGGGAGCCGGCACGAGACACGAAAAACAGTAGCAAGTAGGATGTTTTGCTATGTTGTTATGACAAGCAATTGTACGTTCTTCGAGGTGTGTAAAACGTGAATGTTTAATGTGTTAGCTGGGAGAGGAGAGATGCACCGACTGGCAGGGGCTGATATTTCGGGCGGGCACAGTGTTGCCAACTGGCGAGGTTAGGCGCTCGACACGTGAAGTAAAAGTTTGCGTGTTGTCGAAGTTTTGAAGGGAAAAGGGAAAGGCAAGATTTGGAGAGTTGCGATGTGTAGCAACGCTGTGGGCACACTATCGGGGTTTTAACGTGTGTGTGAGGGTGCATTTGGAATGATGGGAGCCGCCAGGAGGCACGAAAGACGTAGCAAGTTGGAGGGATACTTTGCGAAAACATTGTACGTGTTTCGAGTTGTGACACACGTGAATTGCAAATTAGTGAGTTGTGTTTAGGGGGGGACACGTAAGGAGAGACGGAAGGAAGCAGCAGGGGCTGATATTTGGGCTCGAGGGGGTGAGCTTTGGCCCCCAGACACGGATGGTAAAGTTTCGCTGTTGTCGAAGTTTTGAAGTGAAAAGGAGAAGGCAGAATTGGAGAGTTGTGTACTGCAGCAACGCTGTGGGTCTTGTATGTGGATTTTAATGTGTATGTGGGCATGAATTTGGAATGATGGGAGCCGGCACGAGACACGAAAAACAGTAGCAAGTAGGATGTTTTGCTATGTTGTTATGACAAGCAATTGTACGTTCTTCGAGGTGTGTAAAACGTGAATGTTTAATGTGTTAGCTGGGAGAGGAGAGATGCACCGACTGGCAGGGGCTGATATTTCGGGCGGGCACAGTGTTGCCAACTGGCGAGGTTAGGCGCTCGACACGTGAAGTAAAAGTTTGCGTGTTGTCGAAGTTTTGAAGGGAAAAGGGAAAGGCAAGATTTGGAGAGTTGCGATGTGTAGCAACGCTGTGGGCACACTATCGGGGTTTTAACGTGTGTGTGAGGGTGCATTTGGAATGATGGGAGCCGCCAGGAGGCACGAAAGACGTAGCAAGTTGGAGGGATACTTTGCGAAAACATTGTACGTGTTTCGAGTTGTGACACACGTGAATTGCAAATTAGTGAGTTGTGTTTAGGGGGGGACACGTAAGGAGAGACGGAAGGAAGCAGCAGGGGCTGATATTTGGGCTCGAGGGGTGAGGCTTTGGCCCCCAGACACGGATGGTAAAGTTTCGCTGTTGTCGAAGTTTTGAAGTGAAAAGGAGAAGGCAGAATTGGAGAGTTGTGTACTGCAGCAACGCTGTGGGTCTTGTATGTGGATTTTAATGTGTATGTGGGCATGAATTTGGAATGATGGGAGCCGGCACGAGACACGAAAAACAGTAGCAAGTAGGATGTTTTGCTATGTTGTTATGACAAGCAATTGTAC
The DNA here is from genome assembly GCA_026315105.1 of Locusta migratoria. Classification (NCBI taxonomy): domain Eukaryota; kingdom Metazoa; phylum Arthropoda; class Insecta; order Orthoptera; family Acrididae; genus Locusta; species Locusta migratoria. The sequence continues at coordinate 50,640,586 of CM048752.1, forward strand.
GTTCTTCGAGGTGTGTAAAACGTGAATGTTTAATGTGTTAGCTGGGAGAGGAGAGATGCACCGACTGGCAGGGGCTGATATTTCGGGCGGGCACAGTGTTGCCAACTGGCGAGGTTAGGCGCTCGACACGTGAAGTAAAAGTTTGCGTGTTGTCGAAGTTTTGAAGGGAAAAGGGAAAGGCAAGATTTGGAGAGTTGCGATGTGTAGCAACGCTGTGGGCACACTATCGGGGTTTTAACGTGTGTGTGAGGGTGCATTTGGAATGATGGGAGCCGCCAGGAGGCACGAAAGACGTAGCAAGTTGGAGGGATACTTTGCGAAAACATTGTACGTGTTTCGAGTTGTGACACACGTGAATTGCAAATTAGTGAGTTGTGTTTAGGGGGGACACGTAAGGAGAGACGGAAGGAAGCAGCAGGGGCTGATATTTGGGCTCGAGGGGTGAGCTTTGGCCCCCAGACACGGATGGTAAAGTTTCGCTGTTGTCGAAGTTTTGAAGTGAAAAGGAGAAGGCAGAATTGGAGAGTTGTGTACTGCAGCAACGCTGTGGGTCTTGTATGTGGATTTTAATGTGTATGTGGGCATGAATTTGGAATGATGGGAGCCGGCACGAGACACGAAAAACAGTAGCAAGTAGGATGTTTTGCTATGTTGTTATGACAAGCAATTGTACGTTCTTCGAGGTGTGTAAAACGTGAATGTTTAATGTGTTAGCTGGGAGAGGAGAGATGCACCGACTGGCAGGGGCTGATATTTCGGGCGGGCACAGTGTTGCCAACTGGCGAGGTTAGGCGCTCGACACGTGAAGTAAAAGTTTGCGTGTTGTCGAAGTTTTGAAGGGAAAAGGGAAAGGCAAGATTTGGAGAGTTGCGATGTGTAGCAACGCTGTGGGCACACTATCGGGGTTTTAACGTGTGTGTGAGGGTGCATTTGGAATGATGGGAGCCGCCAGGAGGCACGAAAGACGTAGCAAGTTGGAGGGATACTTTGCGAAAACATTGTACGTGTTTCGAGTTGTGACACACGTGAATTGCAAATTAGTGAGTTGTGTTTAGGGGGGACACGTAAGGAGAGACGGAAGGAAGCAGCAGGGGCTGATATTTGGGCTCGAGGGGTGAGCTTTGGCCCCCAGACACGGATGGTAAAGTTTCGCTGTTGTCGAAGTTTTGAAGTGAAAAGGAGAAGGCAGAATTGGAGAGTTGTGTACTGCAGCAACGCTGTGGGTCTTGTATGTGGATTTTAATGTGTATGTGGGCATGAATTTGGAATGATGGGAGCCGGCACGAGACACGAAAAACAGTAGCAAGTAGGATGTTTTGCTATGTTGTTATGACAAGCAATTGTACGTTCTTCGAGGTGTGTAAAACGTGAATGTTTAATGTGTTAGCTGGGAGAGGAGAGATGCACCGACTGGCAGGGGCTGATATTTCGGGCGGGCACAGTGTTGCCAACTGGCGAGGTTAGGCGCTCGACACGTGAAGTAAAAGTTTGCGTGTTGTCGAAGTTTTGAAGGGAAAAGGGAAAGGCAAGATTTGGAGAGTTGCGATGTGTAGCAACGCTGTGGGCACACTATCGGGGTTTTAACGTGTGTGTGAGGGTGCATTTGGAATGATGGGAGCCGCCAGGAGGCACGAAAGACGTAGCAAGTTGGAGGGATACTTTGCGAAAACATTGTACGTGTTTCGAGTTGTGACACACGTGAATTGCAAATTAGTGAGTTGTGTTTAGGGGGGACACGTAAGGAGAGACGGAAGGAAGCAGCAGGGGCTGATATTTGGGCTCGAGGGGTGAGCTTTGGCCCCCAGACACGGATGGTAAAGTTTCGCTGTTGTCGAAGTTTTGAAGTGAAAAGGAGAAGGCAGAATTGGAGAGTTGTGTACTGCAGCAACGCTGTGGGTCTTGTATGTGGATTTTAATGTGTATGTGGGCATGAATTTGGAATGATGGGAGCCGGCACGAGACACGAAAAACAGTAGCAAGTAGGATGTTTTGCTATGTTGTTATGACAAGCAATTGTACGTTCTTCGAGGTGTGTAAAACGTGAATGTTTAATGTGTTAGCTGGGAGAGGAGAGATGCACCGACTGGCAGGGGCTGATATTTCGGGCGGGCACAGTGTTGCCAACTGGCGAGGTTAGGCGCTCGACACGTGAAGTAAAAGTTTGCGTGTTGTCGAAGTTTTGAAGGGAAAAGGGAAAGGCAAGATTTGGAGAGTTGCGATGTGTAGCAACGCTGTGGGCACACTATCGGGGTTTTAACGTGTGTGTGAGGGTGCATTTGGAATGATGGGAGCCGCCAGGAGGCACGAAAGACGTAGCAAGTTGGAGGGATACTTTGCGAAAACATTGTACGTGTTTCGAGTTGTGACACACGTGAATTGCAAATTAGTGAGTTGTGTTTAGGGGGGACACGTAAGGAGAGACGGAAGGAAGCAGCAGGGGCTGATATTTGGGCTCGAGGGGTGAGCTTTGGCCCCCAGACACGGATGGTAAAGTTTCGCTGTTGTCGAAGTTTTGAAGTGAAAAGGAGAAGGCAGAATTGGAGAGTTGTGT